>JARGXW010000103.1:0-319794 GCA_029204085.1 Mycena sp. CBHHK59/15 | reverse complement strand
TTTTTGGGATTTGGACCGGGGTTGTACTGAATGGCAGGTGCGAACTGGTTTAGTCCAGGCAACGCAGGGGCTTGATCTTCAATGGACACTGCACTTGATCTCGGAAATCCACCCACAACTGCACTTGGTGGAGAATTAAGGAAGACCCAGCTTCCCCGATTCTCTGGAACATCTAAGCATCTTCCGTGTGGACTTATCAATGATGCCCGACTTCGAAGATGTATTCCTTGCCGGTGTCCCGAATCTCTCTGCTGGCTCAGGCATGGATACGGCTCGGCCAGAGCCAGCCTTGGAATCAACGCATTTTGTGATTTCCAGCATTATTCTGGAATCCCTTGCTCGGTGACATACAATTAGGGTCAGAGTCAAGCTCCGTGCTGCTGATCGTGTGTTAATGATGTCGAGAGGATTTAACCTTTCAACTATGGTGCAACTAAGGCTTGGTTCTTACCAAATTGGGAACCGGCAAAGAAATATTGAGTTCTCCCGTCCCAATGAGCCTTGCCCAGTGATCCATGGAATAACTATTATGGAAATATAATATGAACAGTTTCTGATATCTTAGTGGACCCTCCAATGGAAAACCAAAGCAGAGAGATGCATAGTGGATTTTATGGACGAAAGGAGTGAATTCAGGACTCCAGGACCGTATCACATGCGGCAGGGAGTGCATATCCAGACTTATGGTTTCTGTGATCCTTTGATTGTGTGACTCCTCGACATTTAGCTCAACCCCTCTGTGTATCACAGACACTACACTGACTCCTCCCTGGCCCAATCTGCCAACTCACTGCTTTGAGTTGCGGCAGGTCATAATCCAACCTCCCCCGCCACTTCACAAGTGCCGTACCTGGATTTTTGTCAATATCACAACAAATGTATCATTGTAGTGGTCTAGTTCACATTTGAGGCTTGATTCACGGTAATCATTGTACTCATCCTCCTCAGAGTCTGACTTCTGATTCAGGGGCAGCAAGAAATGAAATATATACCACAGGAAAGGGATGGGAAGCAAGTAGGGAGCTGGGGTTTTGGCCTTGTATCACAAAATGAATGGCCAGTCTCCCTGTCAATATCTGAAGATGATCCAGCACAGATCCCCTGAACATTATTTCACATATCTCATTCTGATCTTGAGGGGAAATATTTGAGTTTTTCACCATTGTTTACACCAAAAATCAGTATGAAATGAGGTTTCTTTTGCCATCTTTTTTTAGTGAAAAATAAGAAATAAATGACTCTGAAAATGTTGAAAAAAGTGCTATCTGCTTTTCTAATTTTTTACCCATCTTCATCAAACTTTTTTCAGACATTTGATTGTATTTTTGTAGGTGGAACCTGTGGTGAAAAACTTGAAAGTTCAGGTTTCAAGTTTTTCACCACAGTTTCTGCCTGCAAATGTGTATGAATTAGTGGTGAAACTTTTTCAAAAGAAACTAAGAAATTTATTTCACATTTTTCACGGTGATTCCAAGTCGAAATGTCCTGAAAAAAGTTTAAGTTTTTCACCTGTTTTTTCGGCGAAAAACTTCTGTAACATCGAGAATATTAGTGGTGAAATTCTTTCAAAAGAAACTATGAATTTTGTTTCTCATTTTTCATGGTGATCACAAGTCCAAAAAGTCCTGAAAAACTTTAAATTTTCACCCGCTTTTTAGGCGAAATGTTCTGTAACATCGAAAATATTAGTGGTGAAATTCTTTCAAAAGAAATTATGAATTTTGTTTCTCATTTTTCATGGTGATTCCAAGTCAAAAAGGTCCTGAAAAACTTTTAAATTTTCACCTGCTTTTCGGCAAAAAAGTTCTGTAATATCCGAAATATTAGTGGTGAAATTCTTTGAAAAGAAACCATGAATTTATTTCTCATTTTTCACGGTGATTCCAAGTTGAAAAGGTCCTGAAAACTTTTAAGTTTTTCACCTGTTTTTTCGGCGAAAAACTTCTGCAAATTCTAAATATTTTTCACCAGTTTTTTCACTCAAAAACTTGAAACCTTCAACCAGTGCTATGCCTGACAGATCCTTTACTCGTACCTGGCTCTCGGATATAGTCAGGATCTAAATATTGCTGCGCTGCCCATACCCTTGGATCCTCACCCATACTCCAAATGTTTTACTTCAGACGACTTTGAAGAACTTTATGCCTATCAAGACATTGTCAAAGCACTGGTTCAGCTGTAGCTTTCATGGCCTGGTCAAGCACGAATCACCTAAAGTGAATGACTTGGGATTTGGCCTCTTCGAGGCGGGCACTGAACCTTTAGGTTCAATTTGAAGAGTAAATTCTACGATCCAAAACAATTGGGTTGGATAGGCACCAAAGGCGCTTATATAAAGCTGCTTTAGATTCACTGGTTGAACATTTCAAGTTTTTTGGTGAAAAAACTAGTGAAAAATGTTTTGAATTTTACAGCAATTTTTCAGTGAAAAACCAAGTGAAAAACTTGTAACTTCTTCATGAATTTTTGAACTTCAAAACTTTTTCAGCACTTTTTCAGAAATTTTTCACAAGGTCACCAAAATGTTTCAAGTTTTTCACCTACTTTTTTGGCGAAAAATTACTGTAAAATTCAAAACATTTTTCACCAAAATTTCAGTGCAAAACTTGAAATGTTCAACCAGTGATTGTGATATGCAACTATGGTCAAAAAAGGAAAGTGTGATTCTACACATTCTGAAAGCAAATATTCGTAAAACATGGGGGTGAAAAATTTCCTCCCGAAGAAACTGTAAATTAACTGACTCATGTCTACTTTCACTCTATGGTTGTTGCTTCTACTTTCATCCAGACCAACCTCGCCAGGTGCTTGATGTGCAGGCGCACAATTGCTGTGACATTGTCGTGACAGAGTGTGATGGCACTCTCGGCCTCTGCTACCACGATGACCACGATGATACTCGCCTCTTCACACCCAATTTCACCAGCTCTCATTGTTCGAAGATGGTAATTCAAGACATCAAACTGCCTCTGTGCTTGGATGGTCATCGGAACTGTAACTGTGCAGCATCAAGTACTTGTTACAGAAATCAAGGAAAAGGAAAAAGAGGGAATAAATATCCAAAAATGTGGACAATTACCTGCATACTATGGTATCCCAAAAGACCTGTAGTCGGCGACGTGGAGTCCAAAACTTGAAGAGCCGTCAATGGCAATGAGAACTGTTTGTGCTGGCTGTTTAGAGAAAGGGGTTAACCAGACTAATGGGAGGGCTCACCAAGTGTCAGGAACAAATCCAAGTCCATTTTGGGTTTGGGGACTGGCGGGATTGCTGTCTTCTTCCATAAAAATACGAGCGGACGCGTCAAGACGCAAAAGTGAGAGGTTCAGCAAATTGATTGGATCAACCACATGATCGTGCCAAGCTATCTGCCATGTCCGAAAGTTATCAACTATGTAAGGTAGGCGACAGCCACAAACGGCTAACATTTATGTAACGTGCGTGACAGCGTCCAAATCGGGAAAAATTCCAGAGAAAATCCTGCAGATAATCATCGCGTCGTGATTTGGACATTCGGCTCCCCACGAATCGAGGATAGATTGGGTGCAAACTTTTCTACATACTTGGTTTGGCAATACAATCAGCCGTAAATATCTAGATAGAGTTTTCGTCCTTTGATCCATGATTTTGACATCTTCTCTTCTTTCTCCACGTCCTACGCACGACATCTGCGGCTTCAGGATGCCGAAACGACCTAGGAGGTTCCTCACCAATCTCGAGAACCTCGGGAAGGCGGCAGAGAGCCTCGGGAAGGCGGCAAAGACCATCATCGAGAAGCTTTCTCCACGCAAAAAGAAGAAGACTCACCAGAAAGAAAATGCATGTCCTCATGAATTCTGCCATATTGAGGACAATCTAAACGTGGTATAGGACTCAATTAGACACACCTCGACAATATCCCTTACCCCTGTCGGCGCTGGCCCCTCTAACGACTCTGATGTCTTCCTGGCAGCACCACCATCTGATCCCTCATCTCCCGCCGATCTAAGCTGGTACACGGGATACTTTCACCATACAGGCCTGGTATCTCCCATGCCAATTAACATACCTTCTTTCCATGCGTTCTCGCTGCCCTCTCCGCTGAGAAAACGCCCCCGCGCTACCGTGGAAGAGGTCCCGGACGAGGATGATATCTCCTTTATGTCAACACCATCTATGTATAGCTTCGTAACGGATAGTTCTCTGAGCTCGGTTGCCGATGATGATCCTGGTCCCAATCTTCAGGAAGAGTTGGACGGTCTTTCAGAAGAGGCTGAGGTGTCAGGTACATTAAATAATTTTCTATGTCTCAAATGATTTTAATTTCTCCTCAGGGACCTGTCCGCAAATCCACGCTGAGTCTCCTCTACCAGATGGCAAGCTGCGGGAGGCTCCTGAGGTAGCAGATGCCTTGGCTGCACTCAAGGACCTGCGGGAGCTTCTGCATCCACATCGAAAGTCGGGTCGTGGATATATTGATCCCAATCTCGACCGCTTTGTCCGAGTTCGGATGGAGTCAATGGAGATCATGTTGAATTTTTACACCGGGGATTTATCAAGGGCCAAGGGCCTGTGGGCTGTGTCATCCTTGCAGGCCGCTGTCGCTCAGGGAAAGGGGCGATATTGGTCACGGCAGGTGCGGATATTGGTGCGCCAGTTTATTGCGGACCGCACCATTCTGCCGGTAAACCCGTATGGCTACTGGAATACATCAATGCTCGTTGATGAAGATCTCAAGAACGACATCAACCTCTATTTGCAGGAACTGGGGAAAGATATTACAGCTGAAAAACTTGTCCAGTTCCTTGCACGTGAGGAAGTCATGGCCGAACATGGCATCACATCGAAGATCAGTCTTCGAACGGCGCAGCGCTACTTGAAAGTCCTGGGTTACAGGTGAGTGTTCCTTTGAGTACATCACCTAAATTTAATGCACCGCTTCAGATGGATGAGCCCAAAAAAAGGCCTATATGCAGACGGACATGAACGTCCTGACGTTGTCGACTATCGGCAAAATATTTTTTACCGGCATGGGTGAAGCTTCAGGAACGAATGGAAACCTGGACCAAGGATAATCTGCCCGATGTCAGGGCTTGGACAGCGGCGGGTAAACGTGTCGTCATTTGGTTCCATGATGAGAGTATTTTTTATGCTCATGATCGTCGCCGAAAGACCTGGTACCACAAGGACGCGCCTGCCAAGCCCTACAAGAAAGGCGAGGGTGCATCTTTGATGGTGGCCGATTTTGTCTCGTCCAAGTACGGCTGGTTACGCTCACCTGATGGCACACGCAGTGCTCGGGTCGTCATGAAACCAGGGAAAAACAAGGACGGGTATTTTACTAATGATGAAATTCGTCAACAGGCCAAAGATGCAATGGACATTCTTAAGGAGTTCTATCCTGACGAGGAGCATGTCTTTGTTTACGACAATGCAACGACGCATTTGAAACGTCCCGAAGGCTCCCTTTCTGCGACGAAAATGACCAAAGGTCCTTCTGCCAAATTCTTCGTCGAAGTTAACCTCCGCGACGAGAACGGTGCACAGGTCCATTCACGGGATGGCAAATACATGAAGGAAAAAATTCGGATGGGCGATGCGACCTTCAATGGTCAGCCACAGCCTTTGTATTTTCCCGACGGTCACGCTCTTGCCAGACAATTCAAGGGGATGGCCACAATTCTCGAGGAGCGGGGAATCGACACCACCGGAAAATTGGCCCAGTGCACTGGCTTCAAGTGCACGCCTCCTGCCTTGGACTGCTGCATCCGCCGGATCCTTTATAACCAGCCGGATTTCGAAAATGTGAAGTCATGTCTCGAGATGGATTGCAAGGAGCGCGGGTTCCAGATTCTTTTTCTCCCGAAATTCCATTGCGAGCTCAACTTCATCGAGCAATGCTGGGGATATGCGAATGTTGAAGTGGGTTTGGTAGTGTTTGGTTCAGACAGGTCCGCCTTCCTTATTTGTACTCTGTCACATATTTAGTCATGGTGTGACAATGTGACAGGGCTTTTCGCCTTCCATCTGGTGCTATATCTGCCTTTTCGGCTTCCATCTGGTGATCTCATTGCAACAGGTTACGGGCCCTGTCTCAGAGTCTTCTATACCTCATATCATCTTCCTCTGCCTCTTTTCTTTCAAGAATCTGTCTGTCTTTGGGTGGATTCATCCTTTACCTTCTGGATAACCTCCTCTTGCGCTTTTCTGTCACGTCACACATCACGCGTCACAGATCACATGTCCCCTCCCTACATCACCTCTGCTCTTACGTCTGTGCTCACTGTCACTCTCGACTCATCCAACTGGGTGAAGTTTGGGAAGAATGTGAAAGTCTTCTTGCTGGGACTAGATGCTCTTTGGGTCCAGGATGGCACTGGGCCTGGCACAGATGCAGACAACATCACCCTTGATCGCATGCTTGTTCCGTACCTGTATGGAAAGGTCAGCGATGACTTTCAGCATCTAGTCGAAGACCAGGTCTCTGCTACTGAGGCTTGGAAAGCACTCAAGGGTCACTTCGAGAAGTCGAACATGACCAACCGTGTTGTTGCTCGTGCGGAGCTCAACGCCGTTCGGCATGATCCTTCTAAGGACATCACTGTCTATATCCGCGCTATGGCTGCTGCCGTATCGAGGCTCACTGCGATGGGTGTCGTTGTCGATGCGACTACCCATAAGGATCTCCTCCTTATCAACCTCGACTCATCCTTCAGTGCAGTTCGCACCGTCCTCCTCGCACGTGCAACTGAGCCTGCGCTGGAAGAAATCACCAGCCTACTCTCCGCCTCTGCTGCTGATCCTGGGATCAAGCAGGAGGATGACGGGATTTCGTCCATCGCCCTTGTCGCCCGTGGTTCTGCCCCCGCCGTGTTGCTGCAGCTACCTCCTCTTCCCCCTTGACTGGCACCATCTCTGATGGCTTCCCTCTCGACTCACAGGGACATCGCTGGTGCGATCCTTCCAATTTGGACTGTCATCGGTGCGGTCGTGCAGGCCATATTGCTTACAAATGCATGCATTCGATGCCTGCGTTTGTCAAGGATTGGATCAATTCCAATCTGCGCACTCCTCAGTCGCACGCTGCGGCTTTCGCTTCTGCCATCGACGCTGGTCTCGACGTGGATTCATTCTTGGGGTTGTGGGAGAAACACATGGGAGGTGGCTACGGCGATGTTTCTGGCCCTGGTCTTCCACCGATTCGCCCTAGTTGAGAGAGGATTGTAGAATTGGGTGGGAGTTGTCGCATTCAGTGGGAGTTGTGATGTTTTCTTTTTCTTCTGTGTTTGGCGTTCCGTCTGTCCCAGGTGGGAGTGTTGAAGTGGGGTTTGGTAGTGTTTGGTTCAGACAGGTCCGCCTTCCTTATTTGTACTCTGTCACATATTTAGTCATGGTGTGACAATGTGACAGGGCTTTTCGCCTTCCATCTGGTGCTATATCTGCCTTTTCGGCTTCCATCTGGTGATCTCATTGCAACAGCGAAACGCCTCTATCGCTTGAATCCGGAATCATCACGTGAAGAAGCACTCGAACGCAACACGTTGGAAGCTCTCGATGCCATCCCGCTCATCACTATGCGTCGGTATGTGGTTAAATTCTTCAGTTTCATGTTCTAGCTTTGACACGAATCAGATTTGCAAACCGGTCAATGAGATTTATGGACGCATACACCAAGGGGCTAACTGGTCCTGAGGCTGCATGGGCATCACGGAAGTATCCTGGACATCGAACGAACCCAGATAGGTTAATGGATGATATGGAGGCAGCGGGGCTACGTAGTAAATCATAGATCATATGTTCCGTGGCTGGAGCACATTGTTTTCCACCAAAATTCTATCTAGTCTCTCAGTTCAAACCCTTTGGAGCCAATTATTTTTTAGAGGACACATGAGATGTATATCTACAATATGTGGGAGCCCAATTTTGCATACACCTTCTCAACGTGTCTAGATACATTAAGTTTCGATTAAAATGCCGAATTTTTCCCGATTTGGACGAGTGTGACCAGATGTGACAGGGGTTGGCGGCATGTGGCCGTCGCCTACCTTAGGTTCGGAACAAGCCGCGAAGTTCCGGCCCGGCGCGCCGGGGGACTTTCTTGAAGGGGCTTGCTTCAAAGTCCGGCAAACAAGCGGGTTGGAAATTGATTTCTAGCTCGCTCAATATTGCCTCAAATCCTTAGAACCAAGTTGGAAACTAAAGAATGCATCTTCAGGTATTTTATTATCCAATTTTATATATGTTTCGATCAATTACCTTCTTGAAAATCATGCATTGATCTGAAGTTTGTGAAGTTGTAGAAATTAGTTGCTGTAGGTCCAGGATCTAGCACTATCGATTGAGTTTGGGGGTGTGAAATATCTTCAGGTATTCTAGGAGTCTCTCTGAATATTCTGTCATTTTTCCAGGGAGTGAACACTGAGGTGCGACCCTCGCGATGTGGCGAACTGGTCATGTCATAGTGTGTCACACTAGAGATCACATTCCTGACGCGTCTGGTCCTCTAGCACCATTTCATTAAATCATATTTGAAACGCGTTTTAGGGCTATAATAAGCCTTAATCACGTCTTGACGCGTCAAAACCCGGCCTTTTCGGCAGGTGTACCACTGGGGCTTTATTGGCAGCCTACCTCCAAACCATGGCCAGATAGCCAAGAACATGGAGGTAATTTAACACAGATACCAAGCAGAATACAATGTATAGGTATACACTGAGATCCCTGGATATGTTTTGACAGCTTTGCTGGCTCATTTCAGGCTGTATTGGACTTCAGCACTCAGTGAGGGTACACTAAGTGGACAAAAAGAATGTCCGATGGGTGTTTGGGGTCATTTCTGACCCAAATCACTCCAAATAAAATGTAGGCATGAATTTTTGCCAATTTCATGATGATCTACATCGTTTAAGCCATACCATGCCTGGTTCATTGTCACGCAATAAACTATTTTGCGGTTTTCTGAAAAATCGACTCTGTGGAATCATTGTGTATAGAAAAATGGTGTATACAGTCTGAAAGTGCTTGTAAAATAGACCTCATCATATCTTTGTTGACCTGAATTGATGGGGTTTGGAGGTAGCAATGACTGAGACAAGTTGGCGATTTTTAGCAGTTTTGACACAAAATGGCCAAAAAATGGCCAAAATGATCAACTTGAATGCCTTATTACGGGGAGGTTTTTTGTCAAGATGTCAATGTGTGAACATCATTTCTTATCTCCGACCGGCCCTCGCGGTCGTCTTTTGCTCTGTTCTCCACCATTTCTTCATCAATTCACAGATTTTAGTGCTCGTTTTCATCCCTTCAGTCGGGGGAATGAATTCTTTGCCTACTATAGCCGAACACAACTGTCCCTCTCCTCGTGGACCCGTCAAGAACATGTCGACCTGATCCTAAGCGGCACAATCCGGCCACCTCTCTAGCGATCCATCCATCTTTGCGACAAACTGGGAAATTAGTACGTGTATTCGCCGCATATAACCCACCATTTTCCCGCATTAATTTTGCCTTTACCTGTCCGACTTCTTCTTCACAGCTGTCTACTACCCGAAAGCACGGAATTTCACTCGCATGTAAAGATGGATTTTCTTGGAGGGGTTATGGGTATGTGGGAGACGTCCTGTGGCAATCGGTGTGTCCAAATACATCATATTGAGTATAATATACCCTAGTTTGGATCCTTAATACGTTCTGTCCTTTGCAGGGCATGCCATTCCGCCTGTACCACCCTCTTACCCATTGTGCATATAAGCATGCAATTGTATCCTTGGAATCATTTGGACTGCAGTGGAGTGAAGGGAATCAGTGTAAACGAGCGAAATAGTTGGGTGGCCGACCCATTTATTGCCCCTTTGGGATACTGCCGAAAGGAAAATTCCGTGAGCCGTGGAATCGCGATGTAAATTTGCAGACAATGTCTGTGCTCACTCCCAGGATGAGTACCTTTGGTTCAGAGTTCGTGAGCCCGTATTTTCCCGCCTCCATGGGCGGGCTCGAGGTGAAACATGCTAAGGCGGCCAAGTACCTGGTCTCAGATGATACCCCGTCTTGACATCGAAAACGGTGCCCGAGCAATTTAAATCGTTGAACGAAGCATTGCATCAAAGGGGTACGTATATGATTGAATGGATTATCTACATTCTAGGAAACAACCATAAAAGCCGCAATGACGGAGAGAAGCGCTACGGCCCCGTATCGTTTCCCGTAACGCACATCACCAGCATTCGAATTTGAAGTCGAAGATGTATTTGCCGAAGATGTTGTACGGGATGGATCCAGCGAGAGAGCCGTCACAGAACCTGTCGGGGTGGGTGACGCCGGCGAAGAGCCGGCGCCAAAGGTCGTCAGGGCTTCAAATGCGACGGTGGTGCCGCCCAACTGAGTAGCTCCGCCCACGGCGCACGACGCCTGGTTCCCTCCGATAAAAGCGCACACCGCCCCCTCTACGTCCGTTCGAAGAACCGTCGTGACAGAGTTGAAATGATCAGTGAATACTGGTGCGTCAATGAGGGTGTAGCCGCCCGATGACTCAATGATCGTTTCTGCGTGCATGGATGAGAGCTGGGGAAGGACGAATGAAGGACACTTACCTGTCGCTGGGTCTGTTCCGCCGGTTCTGAAGAGCTCGTAGGTGGTCACATCACCCCGGCCGCAGTTCCGATGGCCAGGATAGAATTGATTCCTTCAAAACCTTCGAATTCTGGGACAACTAGGAGGGTGACCGGCGAATCGGGGATGGACGTGCCATCACTGTAGACACAGCATCAAAGTGGGAAAGCTCGAGCACAGATTCAAGGTGTATACCTACCTAGCGGTGTCGAGAACAAGAGCGCAACTAGGGCGAAAGTTTTCATATGCAATTTTACGTCCAGGTGTCTGTCTACCGATGGCATTCAAGCTGCCCAGGTTTTATCGTCTGCGTATTTACCCCCTTTGTCTGCGCGGCAAATGCATCGCGGTGGCCAATCGTTCTCACCCTCATTGTTGTCAAGTAAAGACGGACTCCGTCGCGGGTTTCTAACCATTCGTACCAGCAAGGTATTTTCCCAAGGGTAAATTGTCATGATTCGGGAAGAGACCGAGAAGACCATGATCGGATCCGAATGTGTGCGCCCAAAATCTGCCAGTAGTAAGGAAACTTGTGTTGAACGCCGTGCACCACTCTCTATGCCAACCTCGTCTTGCGGTAGATCGGGTTAGTCAAAACGCCCGGTATCTGAATGCGCTACATGAGGCAGACACCTCATCTCGGTCGGGATCATACAGATGCGACACGTGCCACACACCTGATGTGCGACAGACCTGCTTCAAGTGCAGCACATTGATCCTAGATGCAGCACATTGCTGCTAAGTGCGACACATCGAATGCGACACCGTGCGGCACACTTTGATCACACCATCGGCAACTCCCGAGTCACGACAGGATAAACACCCTCCAAGCACGCCTCGCCTAAGCATTTACCGGCGAAAAATCACTCCCAAACTCTCCAACTCATTTGGAATCGAGGCAAAATTTATTATTTTAAGTATTACTGAGTGAATGAAGTGTAGCGGATCCGTTGTTGAACCGTAAAGACCGCGTTAGCCTACGCCCAATCTGCATTGTGTCGTACGACTTTGAGCAGTCATGTGTCAACGCGCTCGCCATAGGACATTAGAGTGCGAACTAATTCCGGAATCACATTTCCTACGTGTATGGACACGGCGCGATTGACAGCACAGAAGGGGGAGTTGTCCCGGCCCGAATGCAATCGAGACGGGCTGTTCTACGGTCTCGCAGTAGCTCCTTCAACAATAATTATTTTAGACAACATGTAGCAAAACTGGCCGAAATCCATCTACTCCTGGTAGCCAAACCCAAAGGTTCAGCAATCAACTAAAGCAGGTTCAAGGGTGTTGCTACATGGAGACGGGAAACGAATCTACGAGCTTCTCGACTTCGACTTGCTTCCCAAGTGTGCCATGATATCCACCTCTTCTCAAGGCCCTGATCCGATATATCTTGGTCTGGATACATGGGTGCATAGACCACCCGAGCCGTATCCAGATAGCCCTCCAACACTGGATAACTTCCAGTGGTGGCTCAGGGAACGTCTGACCAGATCGATACGTTGTCAGTGCGTATTGCATTCCATTTACTCGATGGTCACCTTGAGCCATTGCAAAACATCGTGGAACTCCACCGGACTCAGGAACCTCGTCACAACACTGGAAGGGGCAAAGTCCCGCAAGTCGTCTAAAAGGTCTTGACAGTGCGGGGATAATCTAACATAACGGCCCCATTCTGGGTCTGCGCTGCTCCTGTGCGATTATGAGCACAGAAAATACTCTTAGTTGTGTCTTCACTCACAAAAATTCACCCGGCAGGCCCGCAGTGCCGACACCCCTTATCAAACGAAAGAAGCCGCGTGCCAGATCCCTGGATACGAGGGACTTCGAGTATAGGTCCTGGCACATTACAGGATGACTCAGAAACGTAATCAGTTCAACCACTTGCACCCGTCTCGAGCGCATGGAACAAATAGCCGTCCTGAGAACGTCCCAAGGGATATCCAATAGCACATGGATGTCGAAGATGCGCAAACAGCCCGCATAGGAAAACTGTGAGACAGAACCATACCATATAAAATTCGGATTAGCTGACGGGGCTGTGATAAAAAGTCCTCGATTGTCGCGGGGACTGTCAGCAGTTGGAGATATGGCCTTTGACTATTCTGCTTTAAAATGGCGTCAAAAACAGACATGAAGTGGTAGTCCTCCCAAAGCTGGATCAAATCAACGGGCAAGGGCCGCATTTTCTGGGTAAAATAAGAATTATGGGTACGGAAGTATTGGGACACCTACTTTCAACCACAGCAGAAAATGTTCTGCCGCGTTCTTCGACGACACGGAAAAGAAGAGAAAGTCCGGGTTAATAAATCGAACAAGGGGTAGAAGGTCTATCAGTGGTGGGATAGTAGAAGCGATGTAATGAATTCCATGAAATGCCAATGACCTATAATGGCGAGCATGAACACGATTTCGTACGCATCAGTCGCAATCAAGACACACCAAGCAACATGGCCAGTACGATTAATCACGAGATTATCATGCACGTAGGGAATTGCCTTCAAAACTGTGCGGGCAAGATCCATGTGATTCTGTGAAGCACCAATATAAAATTTGGCCGAACGTGTTGCATCATTCAGAAAGTCGCCAAATGATGCATGATGCATCTTCACCGGACTTTGAAGTTGCTCAGACGGGACTTGAAGGACGGAGGTAAGCCCCCGCAGTGTCAACCGAACATCCCCCGGATTTAGCTGGAGAAGCTGCTCGATATGGCGAGGATGCAATCGGAAATGCACGACAACATGCAGGATGAGTAGAAGATCGGGCCGACGAGGGACATTGGTAAGAATTTGGGTGTAAAGCTGGTCAAGAGCGCCAAATGGCGAGTCAAACTCGGTTCCATCGAGTTTTTCGATGCGATCCAGCCGCTCCGTAGGTCGAAAGTTTTTATCGTCGACAAATTTGATGATCGTAGATGCATAGATGAAATAACCGGAGGACTTGTTGACCAGTCGATCAACGACTGCAACCATGGGCCAAGGGGCGGATATCGTATTCATGGTGTCGCCGTGCTCGCGGTGAATTCGAGCAAATTCATGCCACAGATACTTTCGAACGTCTTCAAACGATTTCTCAACATTGAAGGAACGACATAGCCCATCTAAGCACAGCCCATCGAATATCTCGCGGATATGAGGTTCTGGTCGGCTCGCGATACATATTCGAATAGGGGTGGAATGATTTCTGACCGAATCGCCCAGTAAGCGCAGGATTTCCCGCTGGACCGTTTGGTCGTCGCATTCATCCAGGCCATCAATAATCAGGATTTGGGGGGCATCGCTATACGCAGCGTGCTGAATCGGCCCGAGGATTAAAGACTGCAGCTGAATTGACAATGATCTGTCAACAATCGAGGGCTCCTTCTCAACCTGCTGTGACACTAAAAGCTTGTATTCGGGAAGAAGCGTGGCCAACTGGTATGCGATCGTCGGGAATAGCTTCCGAGCGGTGCCCCGAGAGGAATGTCCACGTTGAAAGAAAAAACTCGCGCCGAGGCGACCAGTAGCGTCTAGCTGCTGAGCGAATGTTTGCGCGATTGCTGATTTTCCAGAGCCAGCGGGACCGTTAAGCCAAAGAATGCTACTGCTGGAGTCTGTCTGCGCGGACCAATTTTGTAATTCTTGAAGCATCTCTGTTCGTGTCTCGGGATGGCATTTTGGCTGTGGAAATCGTTCTGCGGAGTTGTGGAAGGCGTCACCGGACACGGCACGGTACAGGATATGTAGACCTTTAGGTAGTCGTGAGCGGAAGAATTCGGAAAGAGGGACCAGACTTGCCTATCTCCCCCTGTCGCCGTATATTGTTCACATTTCCGCTAACAAATGTGCCACCATGAATCGTCGTGGACGGTTCGTAGTGGGTGTGATCCAATGCGAAGAGACTACTCATCCCTACCGAGATACCCTGTTGCCCAGGCACATGCACATAGCCGAATGACTGATTTTCCGCTCCGTACTCATAAGCTCTGGCAGGTTCGTGACATGATGAAGAATGCTCGATGGCGTGACTATCGGCCGAGGTATCGCGTAAGTTTGGCAATGTGTATGTCGGTGTTGGATCAGGGCAAAGAGCCAGAGGAGGGAGTGGCCGTGGAGTCGCAGAATGATCGAATGGAGCTGGGAGTTGGATGAGAAGTGGAGGAGCCTGAGGCACTACCTGCAATTGTACATCTTGTACCGTAAGATGCGGATTGTTCTCGATATTGACGTCCCCAGAAACATCATAGAAGTTCCCGCCGTTGATCTGCGTGTGGGTGCTCCCTGTGAAGAGTGGCATACAAACATACGGAAAGCGAGGGATGTCGATGGGGGGTTGGGGTAAGTCCCTTCGACGAGGCTGTGAAATGGTGGCAGTGTTCGGAGCGGGTGCCGCAATCTTACAGCACCATCCAACTGGCCTACAAGGAAGACGTCGGTCTGTCTCTCGCTCTATCAGCGCATGAAGACAGTTAGGCGTAAGTACTTATGTGGGGGAAATTGCCGCTGCCTTTAGGCACCTAGTAGTTAAAAGTTCACAGTAAATCACTTGTTGGTCATCACTTTTTGCGTAACCACATCTCTGGCCCATGTCCCATGTCTGTGGGTACGGCCATAATTCAAATTATTCAAGTTGAGAAAAGAGAGAGAAAAAGAGGGAAAAAGAGAGAGACTCCAATACCCTATCTGCACCCCTCCGCGGCGTAATTTTGAGCTCAAAAACAGCGGAGCGCTAAACGGCAAACGCGCCGACCTTGAATCCCAAGCCTGCCGATTGATTGGCAGATCCCTAGTCTATCCGGAGCCATCTCCCCCTATAGACTAGGGTCAGCGAATCAAATTCAAGATAAAAATACGTTCTGACACTGGGACGCCCCGTGATTGATGCGGAAGCTTTGTCCGTGTTTGGTTGGCAGGCGGGCTCGGTTCCAACCTTCCACACTCTATTCCCTCTTCCACAACATCTATTGCTCAAACTGAAGAGACAAGTTGGATTGTAATATGACCCAGAGTCCATTTATTCGAGCACATTTTTTGTTTTTTCGAAATTATTTAATCTGACATTGTTTTCAACCGAAGTTCACCATGTTTCATCAGCGTTCGGAGCAGAATAAAAAAAGTGGCTGGATAATCATCTAACCGGACTATCTATCTTTGATTTTCGTCGAGGAACCGAAAGGATTGCTTCAGATTTGAACAAGAAATAGGGTTTGTGGCTCCCGAGGTGAAATAAGTGTTCACAGCAGGGAATCCAGGTTTAAGCTTTGTTTTTTGCACTTCAATAGGCTGAAGCATTATGCTATCGGAGATCAAGGCAATCTTTGCGCCGGAATGTATCCCCAACCAAGTTTGTTAATGGGATTGGTTGATTTTGGGCTCACAAAGCCTATTACTTTTTTGCCATGGACATTTAGAGAAAGTGTGAGTTGGCAAATCACTCTCAAATGCGATGAAGAACGTGATTATCCGGCCAGTTTTTTAAAAATTCCATGAAAAAAGTGAGCTGAACCCAATTCTTTGTGCTTTTATACCGTTCCATGGCAGTTCAGAAGAGATTGGAGAAATATGGCAGGATAATCATATATAAGGATGCATTTAATGCAAGTTTTGAAGTTACACCCAAGGATTTGGTGCAGAAATGAGAAAGTAGCTAAATGCCGCGCAAAAAGCACATGACAAGACACGTGTGCTCGGGTGTCATCGCGCCGGACCACGGGCCGGATCGGATCAATCCTTAGTCTATATACGGACTAAGGCAACCACAGGCACCGGCTATGAGCCACATCTCTTTGCCGAAATCGTTCGGCTTTTCGTCGGCCGAGAAGGTTGCAACAATGATTGCCATCTGTACGGACATACTTACTCAGCTTGTACTCCGATCCAGCCACCTTGCGCATACGTCGAAATCATTCAGCTGGGCTCTTGACTCCAGAAAAGTACCACGCCCGTGGCCCAACCCTTGAGATGTGCGCTCCCCGCCCAGTGCACATGATTAATCGGAAGCGTGACTCACGTCTGTCCCATGACTTAGCATATAATGCCGCACACCTACCGATCGACACCATGTCCATAAATTTCCTCTCACACGGCTCTCATCGTCGTTGATGTCCAGAATGGCTAGTCTGCATTGTGCATTTCTCGACTGACGCTCACCGCGCAACACAGGATTCAAACTCGCACCGTATAGTCTTATGCAAGTATTTCCGGACCTGAACACAGTGATTGCAAACATCGCCTCCACCATTGAGGCGTTCCGCGCAGCGTCCCTTCCCGTAATCCACGTCCACCACGCCTCCCTCGTCGACTCCCCGCTCAACCCGACGATCTGCCCCGCCGGGTTCCCGGTCCTCCCAGAAGCCGCGCCCGTCGGCGACGAAGTCGTGTTCATCAAGAACGTCAACTCGGGCTTCATCGGGACAGGGCTCGAGGCGCATCTACGCGCTGCGCAGATCGACACGCTGGTGATCCTCGGGCTGACGACCTCGCACTGCGTGAGTACCACCACGCGGATGGCGGAAAACTTGGGGTGGAAGGTGTTTTTGCCGCGAGACGGTACGGCGATGTTCGAGTGCGCGGCGGCGCCGGGGAATCAGAGGCGGTTTGATGCTGAGACGATGCATGAAGTGGCATTGGCGGAGCTGCACGAGGAGTTTGCGACAGTCGTCACCACCGAAGAGATTATCGCCAGCGTGAAGGAATCTTCCAACGTTGAATAAGCTCGCGGCTCTATGTAACAGAGTTCGTGGAATATATATGTATTTCAAAGGGGGTAGCACAGCTATGATAAGCCAAAAACGTCAACGCTAAGCCACGATTTATATAAATCCAAGTCTTTCCACTTTATCCGATTTGAATCTTCATTCGTCGCGCTACCAACATTCGGACCCGAACCTTGGGTTGATCCGCATTTTTTGGGTACGCAGCTTCGCGTCGCATGATGCTGTGAGCACGTCTAGAGAACGCGACTTCCAACAGTTCACGGCTGAGGACGTGTACCCGAAGTCGCAAATAATGAGATGTCGAGACGAGGAAGGCTGAAAACCGGTCTCCCTACGCTTTCACCGGGGTATGTACCGGTGTCGTGGAATCTCAAATCGCTGCGGTTGGGGAGGTCGAGGAAAGGTCGCGGATCCATTTCACAGATATCCGGTCGCCATCGTGTACCGCAGGGTGGATGCGCGATGTGCGCCAAGATACGGAGGAGCGGGATAGGAAGCTCGAGACATCCTGCGTGTGCAGTATGACTCTGTCGAGGTGGAGCTTGCGTAGCGCTGGGAGATCAAGAGATTGGAGGACAGCTCCGAATGAACCGTGGATGGTGAGATCCTGCAAGCTCAAATGACACAATGGCACTGGGTGAACTGTGTTGTCGGTCTGAATGAACTCAAATGTGCAGTTCACGAGGAACGGGGCAGAACGCAAGACATTCAAGCATTCCGTGTCCGAAAAGTAAGAGCCAGTGAATATCGTGAGTCGCGTCCAAGGAAGGAGAATGTGTGAGAGAGCGGTGCTGTTCATGAGGTGTACTTCGCGAAGCTGCTTGGCGTCACGGAAATTCTGTATCGGATCACCGACAGTGTTTCCTCCAAGAACGGTTAGCGTGTGAAGCGAGGGAAATGTGAGCGCGCGGATATCTGAGCCACGAGCATAAAAATTCTTATCCATCCGCAGCTCCAGGTGATAGATTTGTGTTGCGAGAGGGGCAATGGCGTGGTATAAGCGTCCTGTCGCTAATTCTCCACCAACGTATCCTTGCAAGTACAAGGAAAGACGATGTCCCAATGCGCGGCCAAGCCACGTCTGGACAAACTCTTCAAACCTCCCGGTGGCATATAATGCAACAGGAAGACGATTGATATCCAGAGTCAGGGTCGCCCACAACGCAGGCGTGGCGCGCGCAATCATTGACCAGCTTCGGCAGATTCGCAATAAGAGCATAGGGGCACTGTTCCGGTCAGGCTGGCAATCTCCAAGGAGGGGAAGACATCTTATGAAGATCTCAGTCGTGATCTCGAGTGGAAGCGTCAAGACTGGGTAAAAGCCGCGACTGCGCTCTCGAATCTGAGGTATGCTCACTTCGGACACACAAAGAGCGCGCTGCTGAGCTCTGAAGGTGTCGAGTTCAAGCAAGTACGCCAGCAGCCTTGTAGCAGGCGACATTGGTGCCCACGACGTGGCCTTTTTTGAAAGACCGTTGTTGAGATGTATTTGGTCAACCAACATTTTTCGTTCGCACCATTCCGCTTGAAGCTTCGATGCGACTCATCCGAGTTGGCGTGCCTGCGCTGTCGGACTCTCTCGCTCGCGCCCCCGACGCTGTCTGCAGGTGCTCGCGGCGTTCTGCGAGCACTGTGGACTCGATGGACGCTCGGGCTCTCCCGCTCCCGCGAGAGCGGAAGATGGCGGCGGATACTACATAGTCGAGAGATGCGAGCTATGCTAACGATGCATTGAGCTTGCATTGAGCAGATACAATGGGCACCATTTCTCCCAATCGGAGGCTCACGACGCAGCTCCCGGGGAGGGCCGGATGTGCGCGGCATCACTCCTCTGACACCGCGCCTTCGTCCCGCACATACTCCGTGGCTCCTCCTCCCCGTCCTGCTCCCTCTCCTGCTTGTCCCCGCCCAGCATGCTGACGGTCCCTCTGCATCCCGGCGCACCTCCTTGCCGCGTGGCGCACGCTCCGGGCGCTCGACGCGTGGAAGCTCGACGGGCCGCGTGTGCTGTGGGCGCTACACGCCCTGTACGTGCAGGCGGCGGCCTTTATCTCATTTGTCGGATTCTTCGGGGTGTTAAGGGTGTTTTTTCCCTCCGCCTGCCTTTCGTTCCCTGCTCACTCCATGTCGGCGTCTTTGGCTCTCCGTCCAACTCTCCTTCTATCGTTCTTTGTGAGCGTACTGAGTCTAACGTCTCCCAAGGCCAAACCCTCGCACGTTAGCCTCTACCGCGACTGCTCCGCCGCGGACCTCGCATGTATCGCTATCCTCACCGCGCTCAAGGGCTACTACCTCGCTGCGACTAGCCCGAGCTCGCGCTTCTCGCGCTCCTCGTCCCCGACAACTGCGAGCGCTGGCTTGAGCGTGCCACCGTCGACCTCCTCGCGGGCCAGGTCGTGTGGACCGTTGTCGGGTGCATCCTCCCCCCCTCTGTCTCTCCAAAGCACCCGAATGATGCGGCCGCAATTACACCTCCTTCTCACCGTGTCAGCGCACTACGCACACCTCATGCGCTCCTCCCTCGCCGCGCAGTCCTGCCCGCAGCGCATCCCTCGCCGCCCTCCGTCTCCGCGACCGGCGTCGTCTACGCCCCGGTCCACGTCGCCACCGGCGTCGGCGCGGGTGCCGCCCGGGTCTGCCGCACCCACGCCGACACCGAGCGCCGACGCAGGCCCACGCGAGCCTTTTCGACGCCGCAGAATTCAGCGTCAAGCGCGAGTGGATCTAGTCCGTCGCTCCTCGTTCCCCCTTCTCTCATGTGTTTCTCTGCTCCTACTCGTACTTCTTTGCCTCGTGGTAGTAAGTTAGTCACGGCGCCGACGTGTTGAAGAGATTTTGAGTGCAATGTCATTCTTGTACATGCAGGGAATTGGTGCCGAGTGTGTAGATCTCACAGCGTCAACGAGCCCGAGCCGCGAATTCGAAAAAAAAAACGCGCAACTTGAGAAATGGTGCCATGTCTGATGTCAGCGCGATTACTCCCGGCCTGGATAATCGATTCGGAGGCCGCGGCGGGGTTGGCTGCAGTCAGCCAGGTTCAATATCCATCAAACAGTCGGGAGGATCGGTAATTCGACATGGACGTTCCTACTCTAACCAGCCAGCGGCGGTGTTCAAGTTATCTATCGACAAACCCGCAGCTCTGGAACTGTCGGAAACGTGGAGCGGCTTGAGCTTTGGCTGGCGTTCTTTGGGTTCGCTTCACAGGCTTGCTGCTGAGACTCTTGGCCTGGTGTGATATAGTATAAACGCGACGTTGGAACTGCCAGGCTGCGCCTTGGGATATCAATATTCGAGACAGATTCGAGTCAGCTGCGCCTGAACCCGAGCGCCAACACGCCTCCGCCGAGTCGTACATATCTGCTCCGACTACGGGGCGCTGCGGTGGTACACCGTGTCCTCCAGACCTGTCCTTTCGTTCGCGTCCTGCCTGCGCTCGTGCTCTTCCTGATATACTGGGCATCTGAACCGGTCTTCTGATATCAATATGTGCATTGCTCGGCCTGCGCTAGTGCTCTACCATCGGAACCGACTTGTGTGTGCCAGTGAGCCTGGGAGTTATTGCAAATCTCAGACCTGTGGGTCAGAAGTGTTGCCACGGTTTTTCTCGGGCTAGGGCTGGAACATCATGATTAAATACGCCTCTGGACCATAATGTACTGTAATCATAATATAATCTTAAGGTTTCGGCGGATATCTAATCGTAAGGGTATCGTAATCTAATGTAATCTCAATTTAATCGTATTTAATTGTATTTAATCGAGATTTTTCTCTCCAAATTCCCCTTCGCAGCTCACGGCTCCTGATTAATGACATACATTGATGATAGCTACTAGCAATGCTTGGGCCGGGCATTTTGGGTTCAGATACCTTCCACAAACTTTTTTCTGACCCAGATCATTAATTTAAGGTCACTTGCAGCATCTAGACTACATATCCTCAACCCTAGATGATAATTTGGATATCCAGAGCATTCCATGACTCAAAGAGCACGTTCTGCTTTGAAATCCAACATTCTGGCAGTGTGTTGCAAGCACGTCACGTGCACAATTCACGCCAAAATCAAGCAGTAAACAACATCAAGCTTTGGGTCAAATGTGGTTCCTATCAGGTTGTGAGCATGTCTGACACAGTATGCATCCACCCTGTTGACTGAGCAGGTCTGCAGTCTTTAGCTAGCAGAGATGGAGATGTTTTGCAGACATAGTTAGGGCTTAATATTATGATTAAATATGACCCCCATATTGTAATATAATCATACTATAATGTAATGTAACCCTCCATAATCTTAAGGCTTAAAATTATGGCCGAGCCATATCTGATCGTAATTTCACAATTATAATTGATTATAATCTAATATACTCATAATTTTATCCAGCCTTATCTCGGGCTGTTCCTGTTCCTTCAGCTCCACTCGACCTCTCTTTTCCACTCATCCTACTGTGTCTTTCTAATGGCGATACTGCCTTTTAGTTTTCGCATTGTCGCGGACCCCGGCCAGAATATTGCAACGATTGCAAGCTGAATTTTGACTGTGTCGGATGCGTGCTTGGCCACAAGCCACTGCGGGTGGCTTTCGCACCCGCATTCCGGGTGCTGGTGGAGATCTGAACTCACTTACAGTGGGAGATATCTGTATTGCCCCGCAGGGTATTGACCTGCATGACATTCAGGTTAATGCATTTGCAATGTCAAGTTCTCTCAGCAGGCTGATCCCTTCTTTAGGGGTGTCTCCATCCACTCAACCACGCAGTGCCTCCACTGCTAACACGCCGAAACAATCACTGGGACCTGTCACTTTGAGCAAGCGAGTGTTACGAGCCAGGTGCTGTGGTCAAACCCGGATCTGCTCCAAGTCAGGAATCTAAGTTGGGTATCTGGTACTTCACTACATGTTGGCCAGTAATAATGAATGGGCTCTGTTGGTTCTTGGCCAACCTAGACTATTCAATGTGCCCCAATATCGTAAGAGCTTTCTGACTTCGCCATACATCTTCTACTTCCCGTTCTGTCCACCTTTTCTCAAGCTCTCTGTCAGACTTATCTGCCCACGGATATCTGGATTCAAAGATCTTGCGACTCATTGCCAGATAACCTTTCCAACAATCAATTACTTCAAGTGGGGGATTGGGTAGTGCCTGGAAACATGAGTGTCAGTGTACATCATAATGCACCTAGTGTGAGATCCACCTGGAGCCATTGGAGAGCATCATAAAATTCGACTGGATAAAGAACATTTGTGTTGCTCTTGTTACAGAGATGGAAGGGAGGAGCAAATTCACGTAGGTCCTGCAAAAGGTCGGAATCAAGTGGGGATAATCTGATGAAAAGCCCCCATGGAGGTTCCACCCTCAAACTGTGCAATGATGAGCCAGGAGGAATTGGTAAATTAGAGAGTCTTCACTGACCTAGAATCTTTGAGAAATACAACACCAATATCCTTCAACCAACGAAAGAAGCCACGAGCCAGGTCCCTGGACAGAAGACACTTCAAGTAGACATTTTGTTGACTGACAACTGGGTGTGCCAGGACCAGCAACAAGTCCGACATTTTTGCCTGTATCAAGTGGAGGGAGCATATGGTCGTCCTCAAATCATCCCATGAGATTCCCAGAAGAACATGAATGTTTCGGAGGATTGGGTGGTTAAGTCTTGAATAATAACGACCTAGGTGAAATAGCTCCATTGCATACAGAAAATGAAGCTGTTGGGGAGACTGTGAAAGGAAGGTACAATAGTCTTCCATCATGCTAGGTGGTAGCTGAGGGGGTCGAAAATCTGCAATGTCAACCTCAACTGTACACATAAATTTGTAGTCACCCCATAGCCCAAGTTCACAGGCAAAGGCAGGATTTTCTGAATAAATGTCAGGATTGTCAATACCAAGAGAAGGAGACTAACCTGCAACCAAGCTCTGAAAGTTCTCACAACCGATAAACGAGGAGTCTTTGGTAGGGAATCCCAGAAAATAAAGGTGGGATTAATAAGATGAATGTGGGATAGTAGGTCTGCAGAGTCCGAAGGCAGGATTGAGGAAATTATGTATTCAATTCTGTTCCAGAAAAATGAGGTTGCCCTGCAAACAAAAGTTTTTGAAATGTAATGTACATATTGTATTAACACATACCAAGAAAAATCAACAAGATTCTTCAGAAAGTGATCCCAATGTGTGTAAGAGAACATATCCAGGACAGAGCGCGCAAGTTGCACGCGGCCATGAAGATCATCAACATAAAATATGCCTGAACGGGCTGGATCAACCAGGAAGTCATGAAATGATGCATGGTACATCTTGATCGTCTCCTGCGACTTGCTTTTTGGGAGTTCTAAAACAGAATGAAGGTGACAAAGGACTAAGCAAGCATCCCCTGGCTCGAGTCCAAGAAGCTGTTCAGTTTGGTCAAGACTTAAATGTGGAAAGCGGACTGTGACGTGCAGGATATTGAGAAGGCAGGGCCGGTCAGGGACATCAGAGAGAATTTGAGTGTAGAGCTGGTCGACGGCAGCAAATGGGGAATCACCCTGTGTGCTGTCAAGCCTTTCAATGCGCTCCAGTCGCTTTGTAGGGCGAGAGTCAGCATTATCAACATACTTGATGACAGTTGACACATAGATGAAATAGCCTGAAGACTTGCAAATAAGTTTCTCTAGGACTTCAGCTGTGGGCCATGGGCTTGGAACTGCAGCCATGGCATCATGATGCTTGTGAATTCGTGAAAATTGAGCCCACAGATATCTTCTGACATCCTGGAAGGACTGCTCCACATTTGAGGGGCAATACAGCCCAGAGAAACAGGGACCCTTGAAGATCTTGTGGATGTGAGGTTCGGGCCGGCTTGCAATGAGTATGCGAAGTGGAGGTGAATGCTTGCGAAGAGAATTTCCTAATAACCATAGAATTTCCTGCTGAATCTCTTGGCTGTTGCATTCATCCAAGCCATCAATGATCAAGATGAAAGGGGAGCCGCGATAGGTAATGGCTTTGAAGGGCTCAACGACCAGGGTATTCAGCTGGAGCTCAAGATTTTTGTTGACCACAGAAGGATCCTTCTCAACCTGCTGCGAGACTGTGATTTGGAACTTGGGAAGCACTGTGGCGAGCTGGTATGAAATTGTGGGGAATAGTCCCCGAGCGTTTCCGCGTGATGAATCCCCGCGCTTGAAAAAGAAACTGGCGCCGAGGCATCTGTCTGCTTCTAGCTGCTGAGACAGTGTCTGCGCGATGGCCGATTTACCAGCACCCGCAGGCCCGTGCAGCCACAGAACACGACTGCTAGCGTCCGTCTGGGAGGACCAGTCTCGGAGTTTCTGGAGCATCTTCATTCGTGTCTCTGGATGGCATCGAGGTGGCGGAAATCTTTCCCCGGAATCGTGGGAGGCACCACCAGCAACGGCGCGGTACAAGATATGCAGGCCTGTCAAAGCTGTTAGATTATCGGTTTTGATGATAGTCCAGTTGAATGTTCACCTACGTCCCCACGGCGCTCAATGTGATTCACATTTCCGCCAACAAATGTGCCGCCGTTGATGGTTGTCGCAGGCACATACTGGGGCGGAGTGTTCCAGGTCGAGAGAGAAAGATCGGGTAAGACCGGGGACCGGACTCTCTGGTCCCGGACGTGTGTCTCGTGCGGCGAGTTTGTGGTATCGCCTTGATTGATTTCTACACGATGGGAATGCTCTTGCTCCTTTGACAGTGGTAAGTGAGGAGTGGACGTGCTTGGTCCAGCAGTGTCCCACCCCGACAAAGATGCGGACGCATCATCACTATGAGACGATTGGGTGTGGATTTGCGGACGGGAGGAGATATCTGTGGTAGTCAGATATCAGCCATAGAAAATTGCGAGATAGAGCAAGGTCACCATATGGTCGATGTCTACCCGATCCTCGGTGACCTATGCCCCCATCCCGCGGAACTGCGCGTCGAACCAAGGGGCCAACCACGCTGGTGTCCTGCGAGGGGAGCGCGGTTTCGTGGGATGCCAGCTCGCATCTCGACTCCGGTTGATGGTCCTGCGTCGTGACATTCAAGTTCATGTCTCCCGCGAAGTCTATTGCGTGATCAGAAGGCTCTCGCTCGCCCGACGACGGCCAGTACGGAGCGGACGTGGTTGATCCAGCAGCGTCCCGAGCCGACGAGGACGCGGACACATCTTCATGATGAGACAATTGGGCGTGGATATGCGGACGGGGGAAGATATCTGCAGAAGTCAGATATTAGTTCAAGTATTACCTGTAGAAAATTGTGAAATGGATCAAGGTCACAGTATGGTAGATGCCGACCCGATCCTTGTCGACCAATACCCTCATGCGGCGAAGCTCCGCGCTCCCTGCGATCCAAGGGGACAACCACGCCGCTGTCCTGCGCGGGACGCGAGGTTTCGTAGGACTCAGACTCGTATCTCAACTGCAGATTATCTTCGTGCGTTGTGAGATTATTTTGGACATTCACATCCCCCGCGACGTCGTAGAAGTTCCCGCCGTTGATATGTAAGTGGGCGCTCTGTTCGAACAGTGGCATGGGAGGGCAAAGCGTAGAGAAGATGGACGTGCAGCAAGGTAGAGGCACGCTGCGGAAGACAGGCGCTCAAGGCTTGGAGGCGATGCGGAGGTTTATGACATGAGGCCAATGCTGTAAATAGCTGTCATGTTTCCCAGTTCGGGAACAAGGGTGTGATTTGCGGCGACCTACTATTTGGGAGAATGCACTTGACAATTGTAGTCCATCCAAATTCCTCACCGGAAGTCCCGGCTTCAAAGCTCCAGCGCGTGCTTCAATTTCAAGGACAGAAACACGAAAGCAGAGCATCCAGACTTATAAACGGACGACATTTTCACGACTGGCAAATATTGACATCGAGCCTAACCGCCCGGAGTTCAGCGGCGCGTAGAAAGCACATGTAAGGCAGATACAAGAACTACATCGAAGGACATAATTGCAACCGTTACGCGAGCCCATAGATATTGCTCAGCGTGTCGCGCCGTCGATCGAGCGCCGCGGCGACTGACCCACTCAGCTCAGCGGAGTGCTTCGAGCAATAGAAACTCAGCGCTACGAGCCCCGAAACGCGCTCTCTCGTTACGCGTCTTCATCTCTGAATGCGCATATGTTCGGATCTAAGCCAGCCAATGAGATCCGACCGCACCAAGCGCACAGATCAGTCTGCAGTGATGCGGACACGACGCCCACGGCGGAGATGTGGAGCGAGACCACCGGGAGCGGGAGGAGGCGAATGCGATTATCGGGTACCGGGCCCAGAAGAGCGCGCAATGCGCTGATACCGCGAGGAGGACGCGGGGCTGGTGGCGGAGTCAGTCGTCTTGACAGCCAGAAGAGGATGGAAGACGCAGGCACGGCCATGCCCATGAGGAGCCCAGTCGCGGCGTGCTCACACGTCGAGGGGCCTGAGGAATGCCGGCGGATGCACTATGAATGCGGGCGAGACAAGAGCAATTGGGCGCGTGCAGAACGACGTACAGTGAGGTGGAGGTGGGGGGTCGAAGCCGCGATGGGTACATGAGTTTGAAAGTGGGGATACGAGACAAGCAGGCGGGCTCGAACCAGCGCTCACCGCCGCTCGGAGCACAATTTCGGGTCGGAGTGAACTTATCCTTGGTCAAAAGCTTAAAATTTCGCCGGTACCCAGCCTACCAGTGCGTGGAGTCGTCCATGTCTGCGTCGTCAGAAACTTCCTGCTGGCATGTCCCGAGTCCGAAGAGCTTCCAAGAGACCAAGAGACGCTTCGACATCGGCTGCAGCGAGAAGATATATAGAGAAAAGACGATACACAAGCAAGCAGTATCGGCCATATTTCAGGCTGACCGAATTTCGACGCAGACGTCGTCGCGCATCGTCGTTCAGATCGTCCCGTGGCTGTGCTCGCTTCGAAGTCCTGTGACGTTCAAACGTGGTGAGTTGTTTGTGCATATTGTTTGATGAAGCCTCCCTGCCATAAATTCATGAGCAAACGCCTTCACGTTTTTGAGCTTGGCCCCTCACATGCAGACATACTTTGAGAGAGAGAAGTTCCTAGAATTAAAATATCTTGGGATCCGTAAGAGCAGTTTTTTTTTGTTCCACCGAATTGATTTTTTTCATGTGACCGGCATCCTATCAGCGCTCGGGGGAGAAATTCTGTCCTTACCGATCTACGGTAATAATTAATATATCGACGCCATAGGCCGGCCGGTGGTCCCAAATGCAGTAGATTAGACCAAAACGTGAATTGGCGGACACGCCATCAGCGTGATGATAACGCGTGACATAACGCGTAAATTTTGCCAACACGACTCGGATTTCACACATTTCGACGCGCCATTGGGGTCTACTTCGCGACGCAGGTGAGTAATATTGTGTCATGTCTTTATCAGCCATCAAGCACTCAAAAACTGCGTGTAGAAATATTTTAAGAGCCGACAATTTACTCTGCCGGACCATCTGTGCTCCTACCTGTATACTCTTTACGCACACTATGGGCTCCGGAAAGAAGAAGGTGGCATCCAGCCCATCACTTAGCGCACCTAGGGACGTTCCAGCATTAGTCCCGGCAATCATAGAGGAGTGGGAGGTTGAAGAGGATGTCGAAATGGAAGAATAAATTTAATGTGTACATATAAAATCAATTATTAGTACTTCCTATATGTCTTATACAATGAAACAAGTATTGGAACTTGAATGGATGGATCTTGGGCTTGAAATGCAGCCAGGCAACATAGAAGAGGTCGGAAATACGGAGCGGCGCGTTTTGAGGTGGCTGTACGCTGAGTCAGCGGGCCATCAGTCCATCGCTGCCCAGTCCCACCCACAGAGAACGCAGAGAACGAAATGCATTCTCCTCGTGCAAAAGCAGGCATAGAGCTAACGCAAGTACACTACATACAACCGCGGAGTCGCGCGCGGTAAAGAGGCTAGCAAGGGGTGAAACCTAGGAAGGAGGCGTACAAGTAAGTAGGTTGGGCGGACGTGAAGTGTGCGTCGTGAATGAATTGTGTTAGTATTTTTCGGTAAGGGCGGGTCGTGAGAGGTGGAGCAAGGATGTGTCGAAGGGAATCGGGAATCGGGAGCAGGAGTCGGGTAGGTCGGAGCAGAGTCGAAGCCGTAGGAATCACGCCGGAAAATCACATATTCGCCACGCTGCTCAACAGCCCCGCGCGGGTCACCGCGCCATCGCCGCTCTCCGTCCCACCTCCGGACGTCGAGCTCCCCGCGCCGCCCGCGAGCTGCCCGACGACGTCCGACTGCAGCTGCATGGGCACGAAGATGACCTTGCTGTTGCCCGATTTGGCCATCGCTTGCACTGTGCGCGGCCGTCAACGTTTCGCCAAAGAGAGAGGAGCGAGCACACGTACACGCCTCCAGCTGCCGAATCTGCATCGCCGCCGGGCTCGCCAGGATATCCGCCGCCTGCCGCATCAGCCGCGCCGAGTCCACCTCCGCGCGCGCCGCGATGACCTTGCTCTCGCCCAGCCGCTTCTGCTGCGCCGCGCTGCTCAGGCTCGCGCTCACTTCCGCGCTGAAGATGATGTCCTTGATGAGGATGCCCTCGATCGCGACGCCCCACTTGTCCGCGACGTCGCCGACGATCTCCGCGATCTCAAACGCGATCGCCTCGCGCTCGGTGACGACGGATTGCACCGCGCGCGCGCCGACGACGTGCCGGAGCGTCGTCTGCGCGCGCTCGGTGAGCGCCTGCCGCAGGTCCGTGATACCGAAAGCGGAGCGGTACGGGTTGCAGATCTGGAAGTAGATCACGGAGTCGCTGAGCGTTGGCGTTAGTGCGTTCATACGCTACGGGGGGGGGGGGGGGGGGGGGGTGACGTACATTTCGACATTGACATTGTCGCGCGTGCTGCGGGGGCGTCAGCCGGGTGCTAAGGGGAGGAGGGACCGCGACGCACATGACGCTCTGCCGGCCGATTGGGCTGATCTGGATCTTGACATCGACGATGCGCAGCGACTCGGTGCACACGTTCACCTGCACGAGCCCTGGGTCGACGGACTTGTAGAACTTCCCGAAGCGCGAGACGAGGCCGACGGAACCTGGGGCGGCGAATCAGCGTCTATATTACATTGGTGAGGAGGCATCGCGTACCCTGCTGGACCTCGCGGAAGGGGTTGGGGAACGGGCAGCACGGGATCATGCCGCACACGCCGACGATGGAACCAAGGCCCTGCAGGAGCGAGCCGTACAGCCCGTGGGTGACCTGTGCGGTAGTGAGTCAGCCTGCTTCGGTGCGGGAATGGTGCGCGGGTCTGCGCCGCGCAGTGATGGGAGAAGTCAGAAGGGCTGATTCAAGCCCGAATCGTCAGTCGGTTCTCCAGCGAGAGGCGCGGAAGCAGGTCGCTCGGAGCGACGTCCTCCGTAGCCAGTGCGTCGGCTCAGAACATCCGTCTGCGCACTGACCACCGAGCCGGAGGGATAAGCATAAAGGAGCACTCGCAGGCTACCGCGCCCCGAGTAGCATCCGCCGCGGCCATGCGCAAGCCGTCCTCCAACTCCCGGCCTTGCTCACGCGCAAATACGGAGTTGAAGCCATGATTCCCCTAATGCTCCCGCATTAAAGGCGAAGTTAGAGTGGTCGATTCTGGAGCGAATTCAAGCGTACAGCACTCGATTTTAGCGCTCAGACTCGACCAGAATCAACGATTTCCAAGAACCGACATAGAATCGGGCCATTCAGAGTCGACTCGATTCTGAAACTGTTCCGGAGAACGAATCAAGGTCGACCATATATTGACCTGGAATCGCCCTGACTCCCCCCAATGCCAGAGTCGGGCCTGGAGTCACAGAGAACTGCTGCCTACCTCGCCAGTTCCGAGATCCTGAGCATACGAAGGCTATTGCGAGCGTGTGAGAAGACTGCTTGGATGTGAGACGTGCGCACGGACTTGCATCTCTGCGCGCTTGAGCGGCTGCACAACGATCAGGTGCGACTTTGGGTCCACCGCGCGCCGCGGCACCGCGGCTGGCTCGTCCGTTACTGTTACCCACTCAGCATAACACCCCGTCGACGGGCAAAAAAGGCACACGCACCATTCGCGGCGTGGTGGTCAACGACGTTCCCGCGCGAGCTGTTGGACTCGGTCGGCGACGGTACGCGGTCCTTGCGGTCGATTCCGTTCTGTGTCGACATGGCGGTGGGGTGGGAGCAGAGGGTGGGGACGGCGCGTCTTATAAGCGGGCGAGACTTTGGGCGAGACTTCACAAGTTCCGCAGTGCTGCCACGCACAGCCTCCGCGTGCCAGGAGCGGGGTTTAAAATGCTCTTGGCCTGCTATCCATATCTACCTGCTTGCACCTCGGTTCACCTCTGCATCTCATACAGCATGCATCCTGTCTCACTGCCTTCCGGAACAGATTCTGCTCGTCGAAACACCAGTACTAGTTCTGTCTTTGGCTACCAAATTGAGTCACACAGCTGTACAACAGCTTGTATTCGATCGTTTCAGCCGTCATATGCCCGACATCACCCGACGACGTCCATGTCTTGTGCCCCTCAAGATGCGCGATTTTGGCGGGGCGCGGGACTGCTGCGCTGCGGCAGGTATATCTATTCACGGAGCGATGCGAATCACTTGTTGACCCGATATTCCGATATTCCACGAATGAACATGCATGTCTGCGTCATACATGCCAGAACCCTGACTTCAGTTACTGCGCAGTGGCCTGGACTCCAAGCTGAATTCTTTCCATATCGCCTCGACATAATCGCCGTCCCGTCTTTGCACGAGTGCATGGCTGCCGACCTGCCACTATGACCTAACTCTGACTGCGGAATGTCTCCGTACCGGAAACTTGCACTTCAAGCTGTCCTCGGAGCTCCACAGCTTTGTGGGCCGTTTTGTCGTGATCTCGCCAAGTACTGTTAAGTATCACTCTGGGTGCGCGTGCCTGAACTTCCCCCTAGGACTGCGTCAAAATACAATCCTGAGATTCACGTCTGTATGTTCGGTGACGCGGGAGTGGCCTCCGCACTCCGAGGGGCACAGGCGCGCTTCGTTTCCTGTTGACCATATACTCAAATTCCACCACTACGAATCACATTCTCTGTTCTTTGTCTATAACTCACAGGCGAAGAAAAGAAAGTGTGGTTCTGGGGAGCTCAATCGGCACGGTAAGCAAGTCGATTGAACTCTCCGGAGCTCTCGAAGCCCGTGCACCACCCTCCGTGTGGCAGCAGACCACTTTCCAGTGCACTTCGCGTTCCAAGGCGTCTTTATACCCAAGCTCGCGCACATTGATGGGTCTGGCTTGATTGACCGGTCCGCGCATATTGCTGCCAAAGTCTTGGTGGGTTTCAACGCCAGACTTGGTAAAAGCTCAGAGTTTCATTCATCATGTTATAAAACGCGTGATTCGTAAATAGATAAGGTAAAACGCAAAACAACAAAAACACATTGAAGAGCTGGAGTTGCGAGGAGAAATGTCGGTGGTAAGTATTCGGTTTCTCTTGATGGAAGTTAGTGACTGGGCTTACCCATGCCAGAACAAAAGTGGAACATTCACAGGTCGCGGTACCGCCGTTCCCGCTTCACCCTGTATGCCCTGGCCCAGCGGCTGTGCGCTTTCTCCGCGACGACGCGACAGTAGCAGCGTCGTTTTCAGCAGCGTCGAGTCGGGGATCTAGTAGGCAATAGTGTCAATTCCGATGGAGGACACAGAATGGGGTAGAAGGGCAAGGCAGAGGTTGAGCGGAAGAAGATGTACTCACTTGTCGTTTGCAGCAGGGGATCAGAAGCCTCCTCTACAGGTGAGGAAGAATTATTTGTAGCGAGTGGCGGGGTAGGATAGGCCGGTCGAGGTTCAATTCTACTGACTTCCTTTGGCGCCGAAATACCGCCAAGCAGGCGGGGAGGAAGGGGATCAGGAATCTCCATTGCGGGTGCGAGAGATATGTTTGTAGCGCGTGGCGGGGTAGGATCGCCCGGTCGAGGTCCAATTCTACTGACTTCCTTTGGCGCCGAAATACCGCCAGGCGGGCGAAGGGGAGGATGGGGATCAGAAATTTTCATTGCAGGTGCAGGAGATCTGTTTGTAGTCGATGGTGGGGTAGGATCGCCCGGTCGAGGTCCAATTCTACTGACTTCCTTTGGCGCCGAAATACCGCCAGGCGGGCGAAGGGGAGGATGGGGATCAGAAATTTTCATTGCAGGTGCAGGAGATCTGTTTGTAGTCGGTGGTGGGGTAGGATCGCCCGGTCGAGGTCCAATTCTACTGACTTCCTTTGGCGCCGAAATACCGCCAGGCGGGCGAAGGGGAGGAAGGGGATCAGAAATCTCCATTGCGGGGGCAGGAGGTCTGTTTATAGCCGGTGGCGGGGTACGATCGGCCACTGGAGGTTGATTAGAGTCAACTCTCTCTGGCACTGAAGAAGGATCACCAGGAACAAGGACGGGAGCAGCTGCTGTATTTTCCAACCTTGACATGTCGTCGAGCTTCTTGAGAATTTGCTCCTGGCTTGCAAACATTCTGGCATTTGCTTCGACCTAGGAAGGTATGGACGTGAATGATGAATATATGTATGAGCCAACGTACTTACCCCAAAGGTGGCGAGCGCATGTTTGATGGCATCCTGGCACTCGGCTATCTTAACGGCATAGGCTGAGCGCTTGCACAGGCAACAATTTTTAAGTTTGGAACGTTCTTTACGAAAGTCGTTCATCTCTTCAAACAAACTGGAGTTTTTCAGCCGCTGGAAAGAAATGGGCGACACAGGCTTATGTACCCAGTCAACTTCTGGCGGCCCTCATTCATCGAATCGGCCGAGTCTTTGGTCATGCGTGTAATTGAATCTTTCAAGTGGGGGCTGCCCTCGGTGAGAGTCTCGAGACGCTTGGCAGCGGCCTGATTATTCTTTGTTCCCTAGATCTAGTGTAAGCCACTGCGTGCAGTCAAATAATGCTGTGTGGACTCTACCATTGAGGCAGTAAATAGGGCCGATAGGAGAGAACTCATTGCAGGGGCAGCAGCGGATGCGGGGCAGAGAGAGAATGTCAGAATGTAGGTTTAACAGCCAGTGGGTAGCTATATATTGTGAGACCGACAGACTGAACACATGGCGAAGGCATGTTTCGGCGCCCAAGTTTTGGGGGCAAATAGGCGCGGTGATGAAATGAAAACCAGATCAATGTGTAATTTCCACTTCATCAACCTATCGATACTCTGCAAGAAGCATCACGCACACCTGCGACTTCAACAATGTGTGAGATTCCAACCAGCAAAAGCCGTATGAGTCGAGGGCAATTGCCCACAGGCATATGACGGCTTTTGGCAGAGGAAATGCAGTCATGTAACGATGGTTGCAGCCAGTAGTCCTGGCTGTTATCATTTGTGAGACATTTCACATGGTCACGTCGCGGTGATGCAGAGGGAACGAAACGGAAAAAATCGTCCGTACCACATGTACAGTTCGAAATCATGGGCCTACGGTGGGAGTTAAAGAGCCAATGTAGAACAAAAGACACCAGTAAGCCACCATTTGACACAGGAAAAATGTCGTCGAAAGCACCAGCGCAAGGATCCGATGTGAAAGTCCACAAGTCCGATCAGCGACAATGTCGAAGTTGAATTTGCAACTTGTCCCGCAGGACGCATTGCGCGAGGAAACGGCAGCCACCGCACGATTCTCGGCCTCGGTTTTCAGCGCAGTGCGCCACACGGCCGCCTCGTCGACGTCGTCAAACACGGCCCGCCTCACGGCGGCCATCGGGTAGGCGAGCACGCCCGGAACGAACGAAAACAAGGCGCCGCTAAAGATACGTTCTTTGTGCGGCCCTGAAACCGCGCGCAAAGGAGGGCTGGCGGCCATGCACTCGAGAATGAAGGAAAATTTGAAGAGAATTAGATACAACCGGAGGCTCAGCTGCTATTCTTCCGGTGGGAGACTTTGGACTCTCGCTGGCAGAGGTAGCGCTCAATTTCGTGCTTCCATCAGGCTGGAGCGTTGAGCGTTGAGCGTATGGCAAGCGCATGGCCATTGTCGGCGGAAGTAAGGATGTGAGTCCTGGTGGGAAGGCGAGGACATACAAATTGCTGTACCCGAAGTTTGTCCCTAGTCGGAAAGGAGTAAAGCAATTTGTAAGCAATCGATGCTTGTAACTTTGCATTCTTCAAAATCCAAGGCTAGACATCTAAGCGTTACAAGCTATAATGTTAGCATAGTACATCTGAACGACTGTCTTCAGAAAAAGTACGTGGGAGGCCGTAGAGGGTGGAACCGAGCCTACGTTAACGTTATCCCCTTGATACTATGGCTGTCCCACAAAGTACCTTGTGCTCCTCCTGCTCCCTCTCCGTCTTTTGCCCGCTCTGCTCCCCCATGTCCTCGATGTTGTACCGATCGACGTCGAGAGCGAGCTTGACGCGTGGAAGCTCGACTGGCTGCGCGTGCTGTGGGCGTGGCTCGCCCTGTACATGCAGGCGGTGGCGTGTATCTCATTTGTTGGATTTTTCGGCGTTCTGAGCGTCTGTCACTCTCATTCCATCACGGTGTCTTTGGCTCTCAGTCCTATCCATTGTACTCGCATACCGAGTCTCATGTCTCCCCAGGCCAAGTGCTCGCACCTCCGCCTCTGCCGCAACTACTTCGCCGTGGACCTCGCCTGCTTCGCTATCCTCACTGCACTCGCGGGCTACTACCTCGCCGCGCACAGACGCTGTGGCCAGCCGAGCTCGCGCAGCTCCTCCCGCTTCTCGCTCGGGCGAAACCCGCGAGCGCTGGCTCGAGCGTGCCGCCATCAGCCTCCTCGCGGGCCTGGTCGTGTGGACCGTCGTCAGGGTGGGTCTCTGTCCAAACGCGTTTGTTTTGAAGGCCCCTACTGACGCCGCCCGCAGCTACACCTCCTCCTTGCCGTGTCGGCGCACTACGATACGCTCCTCCCTCGCCGCGCAGTCCCACCCGCAGCGCATCCGCCTCCTGCCCCTGCCGCCCTCCGTCTCCGCGGCCGACGTCGTCTACGCCCCGGTGTACATCGGCATCGGCGCCGCCGCGGGTGTCGCCGAGGCCTGGGCCTCGTCCGTACCCACCAGGTGCAGTGGTCAGCGTCAAGCGCGAGTGGATCTAGTCCATCGCTCCCATCCATTCATGCGCTATTTCCCTTCCCCTCCCCCTGCTCCTGCGCTTCAGCCGAGATTGGGACCGAGCTTGGCACGCCGTGTCCATACCCCTCCCTTCCCACTCATCGGGCACGCCATCTACATATACATATCATACACACCTCCCCTCCCCCTCGTCCACATCCGCTCACCCTCCGAGTCCGACCGGCTCAGCACCGAGGACGACGACGCTCGCAGCTACCTCTGCCCGCAGTCGCGGGAGCGGGAGCCCCCGAGGGCTCATCGAGTCCAACGCAGGCGAAGGTGCGATCGGCAGCGCGCGTGAGAGAGTCTGATAGCGCGGAACCGGGCGCATCGAGTCGGTGGTGGGGTCATGTGCTTGTAGGTGAGCTGAGTCCGCGCTGCTCGGTGTGTATGATGTTGACGTCTTCTCAGACATGCAGCAAGCCGAGTGGACTGGGCTCGCGAGGCGGCAGGACGGGATACGCCCGCACGGCACGGGTCGAGTCTGAGCGCGCAGGATGACGCGCATTCGACAGCGCGCCAGACGACCCCGAGCGGGGGTCGCTTCGACAGCGCGGCGCGGCCGAACGCTGGTCGAGCGCAGGGACGACTCGGAACGAAAGTCGGCGGCGCTCGCGGGAGAGCCCGACAGCGCGCAAGACATCGTCTTCCCAGGGCATTCAGGAGCATGGCGAGTCCAGTCAGCGCCGCGTCAAGCCGAAGCGCCCGAGCGCGCAGGGCGAAGCGCACTCGACTGCACGATCGACGAGCCCGAGCTGCCGGCACTCGGGGGTCGCTTCGGCGGTGCAGTGCGGACGAGCGCAGGTCGAGGTGCGGACGCGGTCGCGGGAGATCCCGACGGCGCGCAAGGCGACGGCGCGGCATGTGACTCTGGTCCGCTCTCCGTTCGACCGAGTCTGACGTCGCTTGAGGGCTCGCGGGAGCCCTCGTGGGAGAGTCCGAGTGCGCTCGTGGTGCGGGTCGGTTTCGTCGGAGGCGGCAGACGTAGGCGGGGCATGTCGAGTCGGCGGCCGTTCAGGGAGCGCCTTGCGGCGCGGACCCGGGCCCATCGGGTGGGCGGGGGTGGGGGTCGTGTCCTTAATCCTCGCGACGATTTTGACGTCGCTTGGGGCACCCAGGAGCTCGGCATGCCGACTCGGATGGTGGTTCGGACACCGCCCAGACTAGATAAAGCACCAAAATTCATTCGATCGCTTCAGACGCTTGATCTCACTTTGGAATTACCGCTTCCGAGTTGGAGAAGGCGCGCAGGGACTTAGAGCGTGTAAGACAATTTGGGTGCCGGACCGACACGGTCCTCGAGGCATGGCACCATATTAATAGTCGTCGCACCCTCTCATCGATAACGCCATCCATGAACCAGAACAAGGATGCGAAAGCCGTGGCGTTCTCCCAACTTGACACTATGAAACGTGTTCACGAATCATTTCCGTTTGGAAAGGCAAGCGTGGGTGACCGTGGTCCATATTCCTGCTCCTCAAGTTGCTCAGGAAATGTCGCGTATGACTCTGAAGCGCTTCTCAACGCTGTTCCACAGCGCTGCTGGGTCAGCAAGTAGAGGTTTTGGACGGTCCGTATCCACTGCTGTCAACTGGTACTGAGGATTGACGACGTGTGCTGGTAATTGAGGCGTATCCTCCTAGCATTCGAAGACGCATCTGCTGCATACAACGAGCTCGGTAGAATGTCCCACATCAGCTGGATAGAACACCACGAACTCGTGCTGTCCCGTTTTGTTCAACTGCTATCTCCCACCAAGGCTCACAGATATATTATGAATGATGCGCAGTGGGCTAGTCTCGTCATTCTCTTATTCTTACTACACTAACATTCTCATCGAGAACCAAACAATGGCGAAGTGATATCCTTTTCTTCACCAAAACCTTTGCAGGCAGCCTGAAGCGAAAACGCAAGTCTCAAGACATCTTCCAGAAGCACGCCCAAATGTGTATCGATGTGCTCCACACCATGATAACCGTAAGTTTCATCGTCCAAATTTTTTTCTACCTAACGCGCTGGGAAAGCTCTTGCGGGATAACTCTGAGGACGCTATGTTTCGGGAGGATTATTCCTTCCTTGTGAAGCTCTGCCAGAGAGCGACGGTGTTGCCTGCATCATTCGACTGTTCGGGGTCCCTCCAAATTGGGGAGACCGAGCCAGTTGACGCTGGTGCCTTTGCTACGGTCTATCGAGGTTCTCTCGACAACAAGGAAGTGGCCCTCAAGAGCTTCAGATTTTATCACTTCTCCGTGAACCAGGTTAAAAAGGCTAGCCGTTACGCTGCTACAGTTACCAGTATCTGAATCTATGTCTAGCGCTTCATCAGAGAAGCGCTTATCTTGCAACTCGTACAGCATCCGAGTGTGCTGCGCTTCATGAGTATCTTGAACGAGCCGTTGAAAATTTGCATCATAACCCCGTGGTATGAGCACGGCCATATCATGAAATATATTGCTGCGGTCCCGGACGCACCGCTGAAAGAATTGGTGCGCATTCCTTTGACGGTGTGGCGGTTGATTTGATGAAACTCATCGACTATTAGATGGAGCAAGTCGCAGATGGCCTCCACTTTTTATCCCAATACGGGATTGTGCACGGAGATTCGAAGGGCGTGAGTTTATTGCACAGGTCGGGTGAATTTCACTGACTGTCATACTGAGCGCAGGAAAATGTCCTCATTGACAACGACGGCAAGGCCGTCATTGCTGATTTCGGATTATCGTTCATTCAGGAGTTTAATTTACCGCAAACCCCGTCACACGTGGTCCAAGATCCCCTTGCTCTCGCAATTCTTCGCGCCCAGTGTTCCGAGGCACTGCGAGCTGGCGGATTGTCCCGATCTGCCACATCGATCTCGACCTTGGCCGCAACCGTATTGTCTGCGGCTTCGTCCACGGGGGGCGGAACATTGCGATGGATGGCACCAGAACGCCTCAATCCAAGTGCATATAACCTGCCCAGTCCGAAGGCGACCATGAAGAGCGATGTATATTCATTCGGAATGCTGGTACTGGAGGTACATCCAAGAATGCTCTGTCCCTCAATTCATCCTTCTTAAACATCATGATCTTCAGGTATTCAGCGGTAAACCTCCGTGGAGCTCAAGAGCAGAAGGTAGCGTCTTACTCGGCGTCATCGCGAATCTTCGTCCTCCTCGGCCGGGAAATATTCCTGACAATTTGTGGCGAATCGTGGAGGAGTGCTGGTCGCATTTGCCTAGTGAGAGGCCGACGATATGGGAGGTATATAATCGCCTCGCTTGTATGCCATGAGTCCCAGGGAGAATATGCCTGGAATTGTGACAATTTCCCGGCCATCGTGGTTGTTAGGAACCGCGAAGGTGAACAGATCAACGTCAGTCTGCGGATTGGTCCACCAGCAACGAAAGAGCAGCTTGGTGAGAACCCTGCGCTAACAAACTCGATCGAAGCACGCTTGGTTTCGGTTCTCGACACCTCACACAACTGGTTGAAGGTTTGCAGTGTCTATGGACATAATGCATGACTGACGCTCGGATGTCCGACGACTGCATCAATTATTCTACTCGTGAATAACCCGCAACTCCATATCTAGGATCGTCTGCAGTTCGTTAGCTACGGTAGAATCGAATGTCGGGTCGCTAATCGGTATGTTAGCGACCTTCTGCGTTATCGACCATAACCCGTGGTAGATCTCTGGACCACCATGGCGCATCGGGATAATTTTCCAGTGGTTCTTCAACCCGTTGGGTATCACCATCAGGTGCACCTCGAGTCGACCCGCGCTGTTGGCGGCACGATACCCATGGTTATAATATGGGGCTATCCAGTCATACGCAAGGAAGTCAAAGCCGCCCATTACATGACGCAGGACATTGCAGGAGGAAATGGGTGCGGGCACCGCAGGCTTCATACGCTGGGGATTTAATCTGTCGAAGACGATAGCGCGTCGCATTAAGAGACTAGAAATCGGTTCGGAGGCGGGATAGCATCGAGATCTGAGCACGAGCGATTGAAACAGTGTATGGGTAGCTGAGAACAGGAGATGGAGGGGACCGGTCAATGTGTCGCAACGCTCGGCCAGTCGTACTGCGTTTCCACTGTTCGTCCCAGCACGCCGGGATCACATCGCGTATACGGCGCTTACACGTCGTGAGGGAGACCGGTACGGTGGAAGGAGGCGGTAATGCCGTAGCTGCCTTCGCCGCCTCATCAGCGAGCTTGTTGCCAGTGGTGCCAATATGAGCTGGAGTCCACAGATTGGTGATTGAAAGGTGCGGGGCGTCCACGATGGCACGGCGGAGGAGTTGGTCGTAGTAGGAATCTGATACGATCAAGATGCGGTGATGGCCGGCGCCAAGCGCGCGCTCTGTGGCGCAGATCAATCCCTCTATCTCCCCTTCTGTCACCTGTCCCTGCCCCAACGGCAGCAAGATCCTCTCGCGCTCGACCCCTTGCTCGACGCGAACAGCTGCACCGCCTGCCCGACCATCCAACAGCGAACCGTCTGTGAACTAAGTCGAGCCGCTCCAACACGCGTCAGCAAGCATACGCTCCAGAATCCCAACGGCCTTGTCTTTCGAGGGGATAATAGTGGAAACGGGAAGGGGCTCGGCCCATGGAGGTGAGTACACAGGGTTAATGAGCTTCAAACCAAGCCAGCCGACGGATGGTGCGGGAGAGTCGCGAGGCTGCGGACAATCAGCAGCAGAGGCTACGGGGGGGGACAGTCAAGAGCACTTGCCTGTCTCCGGGAGGCGGAGACAGACAACGAGCACGAGGCCCGGCGACTGTCCCCCCTCGCTTCTTGCGGGCGCCGCTGCCAGTTTGGTCTGCGCGCGGATCCGCCGTAACCTCTGGGGGGTTGGTAGGCTGCGTCATCTTCCGATCACGAACACGCAGGCCACGCGCGGGTGCATCGTCCGGCCAACGAACAACTGGAAGACGCTCGAGGAAATGGAGAGGCGACGCGAGCTTCGGGTTGCGTGGGACCGAGAAGATTGTATCCTGGATCAGCGGTGTAAGTCCATGTGTACGGGGGAGTGTCAGGTACCAAGCTAATCGATGTTGCAGGGACAGTTCGAGACGAAGGTTGGCAGAGAGTAACGCCGCTTCTTTTTCCAAGGCAGCCAGAGACGCCGTACGGTATGCTCCAGTTATACATCTTGCCGCCGACTTGTTGATACGATCGAGAGGCTTTAAGGAGACACCGTAGTCCGCTCGGTGTAGTAGCGTCGACAACACCAGGTCCCGAATCATCAACGGTTTGAGCCCCCACATTGCGTGAGTGAGCGCGAGCGACGCATGGGTGATGGGGGTGCAGTTGATGGCAATGAGACCGCCTGAAATAAGTACCAACTGGTTAGCGCAATATACGGCCGTGCAGGTCGGACGTACCCCATTCTTTCTTGGGCGCATCGCAGGGGACGGTAGTGCCTCCACTGTAGAACAAGAATAGCCAGAGCTTTCTAGTCTCAGTTCGGGCGGACAACCGTTTAAGGGTGCTGTACCCACCTGTCGTCGTCGTCGTCGATAGTGCTGCCGCGAGGTGGAGGTACCTCGAGGTGAGTTTCACCTCGCCTCGGACCGTTGTCATATATGGCACCTCGAGGTGGCATCACCTCGGCTCCGCTCGAGGTACCTCCGAGCTCGTTTGATGCACTTTCCTTTCACGGTCGCAAGTGCTCTCTGCACTCACTGTACTTCCAGCCTTTTTCTGGTGCCATTATTATTGTAAATTGCTGTATTTTCTGTGTAAACCCACCAGGCGTACCTATTATACCGTTGCCTGCAAAAAATCACGGTGATGTCATTAGTTTGCACCTTCCTTAGAGCGCAGAAAGTGAGTGAGAGACGGGGCCGATTAGAAGTCCTGCAATGCATCCAAAAAATCTCAAAATTATTTGAAACTGTTCTCTCAGAGGTAAAGAATTTTTTGCAAGTGAGAATTGTAAGAAAAAACAAAGTATTGGGGCCCTGGTCCCGTTATGTTACTTCAACCGAATTTAGGCTCTATTGATCAGTTCTTTGAGTTTTGGGACGAGAAAAAAATGTACGGTCATGTTCTGAGATATTCTGAGCCAGTCTATTGTAAAAGTGCATTGATTTATGGTGTGCAGAGTGCCCGTCGACGATGGTGCGAAGGCGTGGGAAACCACACTTCCTTTTATGGACAACGAGCCCGAGGTCATCGAGGTACCTCAAGCAGCAAGCTGTACCGAGGTTGATGGCCCATCACCTCAAGGTACCTCGACCTCACCTCGCGGCAGCACTCGACAGGCTGTCGAGTTGATTGATCTCCGCGAAAGTGATCTCAATCTGCATTGGGCAACACCGCCGCCAAATCCCAGGGACATTATAAAGAAAGCTGAGTCCGCTGTGCCATATTGCCTTCTGTCCATTAGGTTACATCGTGAGTTCGGGTATGCTCGCACTTTCGCTTAGGCTGACCCAGTAACACCACAGGGGATGCAATTATCTCATGTGCTAACCACGTTATGTTTACTATGTGCCAGTGCGTGGCGTTCCACGATATCCCTCGCATGAATCCACTTAGCAGCTTCATTTCCCTTCCATGGAAGGCGAGGCTCAGAGCACCGAAACCGAGGTTACCCTGTGGCAGTTTGGGGTACCTCGTCTGCTCGGAGCTCAGGTCACTTTACCATTGCAACCCATGGGGACGGCTGGCGATGGCTCCGCAACGACATATCTCTACCAGGCACTGAATGCCGCCGAAGTCATTACAACGGACGAGAGTGGGTTCGTGACGAAGACGATCAAATCTGCAAGTGAGTCTTCTGCGTTTTTCGCTTAGCAGTGACGGTCGACTGATCTATCACGGTACATAGCCCCACGAACTATTGTTGCCTCAGCATCTGGCTGGGTGGAGTTATTTGCCATGAATTCAATCAGTTGTGCTTTGGTCGATTCCACATTTGGCCAGTGTCTGAACATGGATACTACCTCCACCATTCTGGCGAACAGTGGCGCACCGACTCCTGTGGTCATCGCAATCGCCGCAAGTTCGACTCAGATATCAACGTCGCCCACGCTGACGACTCCTGCAAGTAAGTACCACCATTCGCAACTATCCGCAGTAGCTCGTATAACCGATTGAATTTCTCCCAGCTTCGAATTCTGCCCCACCACCCGTACCGAGTCCAAGTGAAACGAACAAATATGGTCCGGCGACAAAGAAGCCGCTGGTCGGAGCTATTATCGGTGGCATCGTGAGCGCACTTCTGCTTATAATCGGAATGCTCGTTGCACTTTTTTGGCGTCGACGCCGACGGTTGAATCGGATGGCCAAGGACCTCTCTCCGCAGCCCTACACTGCGCCAATGGCTGCTAATGGCTTGATTTACATTCGAGGCACCCCCAACTCTCAGGACCGACAACAATCGAAACGCGCTCCCGGTGGCGCTACATTGAGTGTACCGGCGGTATCAAGCCTTCCGTCCGATATTCCAACCTCGGAGTTGGCCTGGGCGCTCTACCATAGGATGAAAAACCAGGATTTTGCGGGAGCACCACCTCCACCGGGATATGTGTGAATCCCGCTGTGGTGCAATTTAGCGGTGAAAGATGGTCATTTGTTCTAATGTCGATAGCTATTACTATGTAAGTCAGTTATCTTGTCGATAAATCATTGAGTGCAATTCTGAACATCAACAATCGAACCTGACATAGATGGGGCAACAGGAAGATTATATACATTTATTGAGTCCGCCTGGCGCTGAGGCCTTACAGCCCGGCAGGGCTTAATTCCCGCTCTTTCTCCAGAAGTGACACCTTGCGGATTTTTGCGCATCACGACGAGATTCCGTCATCTCTCCGGGTCCAATGAGGTACCTGCGGGCACACAATTGCCCTCTCTCGTCCCCGAGTCTGCCGTCGCCCGCCTCGACCCGCAGGATGCTGTGCATTATCCCTGCTTCTGATCTCCAGATCCCAACTTGGACGGTTATCTACATCATCCCTGGCGGGATGAGTACAGCAGGCTCGACAGCGAAGTGAGCACAGTAAGGTGATCCGTGGAGCGAAACGAGGCGTCGGACATGATGCATGTTGCGTTACTTCATGTCTCAAGTGAGCCCAGGATGAAATGTCGTTCACCAGAAAAGAGAGCCAACATGATCATCAGCAAATCGGCAGATCCCAGGTTTGACCTTATTGTGCTGATGATCTCCAAACATTTGATGGCCGGTTCGCCAAGCCATATACGGCGTCACCAGCGCAATGCCATACACGCCCAGACGATCGAAAGCCGAAAGCCAGTGATTTGATGGACCACTGGGTTCTCGGCGCGAACACCTGGTTACCGACGGTCAAGTAAATCAGCGCTTCCAGTAATCCCACTCCTGATATCCAGTGACCGGCATCTGTTCTCTCCTGCATGCTATATAAATATATTTTATTTGCCCTATTATAATCTATAGCAATTTTCGGTCCATGCAGGCCATTATAGCAATCATCATTTCAGAGGGATGCAAAACAGGTACAGGATGAGATGGCTACAAGACCCACAATGACTACTCTAAGGCAATAGTAGCTGCAGTAATAGTAGCAGCAATATCACCTTAGATCCGAGATCCTGAGATCCCCTGTGCTCGTCGCGACTCCACCCGCAGGCTCATGACTGTCCTGTTCACACTGGCCTTCTCCAGAGCCACGCGCCCATGCGTGGTTCACCTCCGTACGGGTGTGCGGATGGTGACGTGGCAGGCCAAACACAAAGAATAGCGTCCAAGGAGCCATTGAGAAGCCAATACAAGTAAGGTTGTGGGCCAATATGAAACTGAGGCTCAAGGCATGGGCGTAACGGCACGAGAAGAAGAAGGACGTGGTGGAGGAAGACAGAAGAAAAGTGGTAAGTACGACAATTCACTTGGCTGCTGACAGCTGTTTGGCATCAGCGGAGTTTGAACGACTTGTAAAAGCCGTGTAGCTGCCATATACTTATGCCACATGCACCAGCTATGCCACCTCTTGTCAACCATTGCCAGACATAATTTTTTTCCCTGATGTAGCTCTACAGGTCCGAGGTCATGTTGGATGGTCTGTAGTGTTGCACGCAGCGTCAGAGTATAGACTGAGATTGGCCGCAAGCGTCGTTCTGATGTGCAATCAGTGCACGTGGCCGTCTCACTGTGACCTCGAAACTGATTGCTGGCAACCGCAAGTCGAAATCCACGGCTCCGCTGAATTACTTGACAGTCGGTTCCCACTGTGCATTTCACTGGAACTCAGAGATCCGAAATCAGACAATCAGTGATCTCAGAAACCCGCTGGTTTCCGGGTTTCGATCGTCTGGGCGTGTATTCCAGCGGTGGCGGCCCATCTATCTGGATCATGACGGCACTCATAGGTATCCTCAAACGGATGAAGCCGCATGACAACCCAGACAGCTACAGGCTCATAGCGCTGGAGAGTTGCTTCCTCAAGGCACTTACCATCTTGATCCATTGGCGCGTGTTTGATTGGTCGGAGGCGAGAGGTATAATTCCACCGGCTCAGAACGGATTCAGACCGGGTTATCGAACCAATAATAACCCGTTCATTCTCCGTTGTCTCAAAGAATGGGCAAGAGCTAACGGCCACACCCTGTACGTCGCTTGCGTTGACTTTACCAATGCCTTCCCCTCAACGGATCAACCCTCACTCTGGTTGAAATTGTTCTGTCTGGGTATGGGTGGGAAAATCTTCGACTGGCTGCGCATGCTGTACGACCGAATGGCTTACTATGTCAAGCATGGAGACATGGAATCTGCACAATTCAAGGCTCTGATCGGGCTCCTCACTGGAGACCCTGCCTCGCCAATCCTGTAATATTTTTCTCTCTGACTTGATACTACTGCCCGACTTTGAGGACGTGTTCCTCGCCGGAATTCGGATGTCTCTGCTTGCTCAAGCTGATGACCTACTCATTGTATCCCTCTCGGTCTGTGGTCTGCACGTGAAACTGTCTACTTTGGAACGTTGGTGTGCCGCGAACTTCATCCTCGTCAACTTGATTAAAACCATCATTTTGATCTTCGGACCGATGCTCTCGCCACCTCCCACTTTCCTTCTTGGCACCACACAACTCACCATTAAAACGGACGAGAAATACGTAGGTGTCAACATCCGAACAGACAAACAGGATATATTTGAAGACCACTATAAAGCTAAGGCACGCACTGCGCGCTATTGTGGACATCGAATTATGGGCATTGAAGACATGACGGGACGTCTAACGCCAAAGGAACTCAGGCAGCTTTACATCGCATGCGTCGATTGTCACTTGATCCACGGATGCGAAGTTGCTCCGGACAGTGAAGACGTGCACATCAAGCACTTAATGAAAGTTCAAGTTAGCTTCTTACGTCAAATGCTTAATCTCCATAGCCGTTCCATGATTGCACCCTTGTTCACTGAAACTGGGATAATGCCTCTCCGAGTCCGACGCCTTCTACTCGATCTCAGCCACTTGGTGTATTTTCTTGGTCTCAATGATGATACTTATGCCCGGGCTGCTCTGAATAGTTCAGTTGAACTTTCTGGCAAGGGGAAGAAATCATGGGCCAAAGATCTCATCAAAGCTGTGATGAGACTTCCATTCCACTGCCCTGTTTTGGTTCTGTCGTGTTCTACATCTATTGTAGACATCGAGAACTATGCTAAACTTGTGCAGCGACTCATGTCGGAATGGTTGCAAGAGGAAATTGACTCATCTGATAAGCTCTATCTGTTACACGGCCGTCGTGAACCCCTGAAGGACAAGGCACCAACGCAAATAACTTCCTGTCTACAGCACTACCTAACTTTGGTGAAAACTCAGAAGCACCGCGAGGCTATAACCTCCATTCTGCTCTCTACTCACCTGTTAGCCGTAGAAGTCTTGCGTTATGTCGATCATGCACATCAACCTGTGCCTCGATCAGAGCGGTTGTGTAGGTTCTGTAATCGGAGATTGAGACGCCCGAACACGCCATGATCTCATGCGAGTCCTTGACCGCATTGGTTGATCTTCGAGCTGTGTTTCTCGCGAAACTCTTTTCTGATTTGCCAAACCTGCGTCACCGGATGGCGGAACTCTCAAACACTGAGTTCCTCAAGGCCATTATTTATCCAAGATCGGCAATCGCACTTGTTGCTAAGTATGCATTTGATGTCCTTGAGTTGTTTTACGCCATTCCAGTGTTCCGTCTAGTTGCTTGAGAGGCTAACCCGTTGATGTGCTAATATTTTTCGCTTTTTATATTCGTTTAGTTCTACCGCGGCGAGTCTAACTGCGTCTGTGAGCTCGGCTTGATGGATATAGGAGGGCCCAGGGACGAAGGTGTAAATAGTGTGTGTACACCGGGGAAATTCCTGGAACCGGTGTTCATGAGTTGGACCGGCCGTGTAATCCTACCTACCTACCTACCTACCTACCTACCAGGCTCATCACCACATAGGTATCATGCATATGGGCTGCTGACGAGCGCTGACGGAGTATTGTGAATTGGCCCGCAGATGAGAGTTAGTTGGTAGTAGTGTTTGATCGGAATATTCATTAATTTGGAGTTACTGTCGCTGAAAATGCTCTGCTCAGTGCTGCCTCTGTCATTTATGTGAGTGGTATGATTGAATACTGCTACTAATATGAATCCGTACGCCCCAAACACGCCCGAGTCAAAAGTCAGCAAATCCAGAGTCTTCTTCCAATTCCTCATCCTCCATCGCACCAAAATCTCCCTCGTCCTCTTCCTCATCTGGCGTGTCGTCACCGACTCCCGGCTCACCCACTCCATCCTCCCCATCCTCCTCAGGATCTGACTTCTCCGCATCGTCGTCGTCGTCGTCTTGGTCTCCCGGATCCCCATGGTTATAATTGTCGATATCTTCATTGTCATCTTGCATCTCTGCATCACGATCTCCCTCTGATGATGCGGTGTCCAAATGGCCAATGCCGCCACCAAAGTAGCGCATAAGCATATCATGGTCCACAAATCTGAATGACTTGTGAGTCAGTGACACGGAAAATAATGATGTAAAAACATACATATTAACGTGATAATTTGTCCAGTCTTCAGTATCTCCTGGAGCGCGAGCTGCTGTGGTATCCTGGGTCGTGAGAAGCTCATTCGTCTGTCCTCCAAGGAAATCGGGGATGAGATGACTGCCCCGAACGACTCGAGCAGGGTCAAGAAATCCGAATGCGTAAGGATCGATCTCCGGAACAAACCCGACTTTCGGCAACCGGGCTCTACTCACGGTGGATAATCCGTTGTCATGTTCCATTGGTGCTGCATCAGTCACTGCCCACATCGCTGCGCGGTCACTTGCCCTGTCATGTTCCAATGATCCTCGCTCTGATCGCCGGCTCCTTTGTTCTGTCACAATGATTCCTTTAAATTGTGTAATTAAAACAAAATATAGTTTGTGTAGAAGATATCCCATTTTGGATAAGCGGGATAACCCGACGTTCTGCTGTTCCGTCTGGACACGAGTTGCGGGACAGGTGATTTGGGCGGATCTTTCGGCCCGCTTGCCGATGATAAGCCATGTCGCTTATCGTATCTTACGTGCGACCTTCATCACTGTTTCTCGTCACTATGCCACCCAACCTGTCGCAAGGCAAGAAGGACTACAAACTCTGTATGTGCACATCCGGTGATTGTAAAGGTCAGAGATGGGAGGGGAAGGATGGCAAATGGTGTCACCGAAGTACCTACTCTCGACATTATGCAGCGGATTTAAAAGGGCGGAATCCTGCACCGCCGCCGGTTCCACCGCAGAGTCTGCATAACCCAGAGGTAAAGTAAATTCCACAACCTATCTCCCAATGAACTGACTTGGTTCCTTTCAGTCTGGTAATACAGGTAGCCCTGTCCCGGATTCCCCAGAGATTGCAGCACAAGGGATGTATGCACCCTGGGACAACATGCTGAATATGTTGCCCGATTTGAATGAAAGTGTGTGATGTTCTTCTACAGTTTAACTTATTCTTATCTTGACAAGATGCACCACTCGTGACAAGTCGATGATTGAACTTTCTCGTCTGCGCACTTGTAGCTTGGCTTCACCTTGTATGCGGACTCAGCCGAAATGGAAGTGATCGTGTCTTGAAGGTTTTTGGCTTGATTATCAACATGGTGACTACCGGAGACCACAAAATCCCTGCCAGCGTCCAAACTGCAATGTCTCGACTCTCCATTGAACCTGTTATCACTAGATCTATCTGCTGCCCCACTTGCTATCGAGCCTACTCTCTGGAAGAGCTTCCAGAGATCTGTCTGAGGCGTGAGACAAGTGGTTCTCGGCCATGCTCTACACCACTCTGGATTGAGCGCCAAACTAGAGCAGGGCCAAAATAGTTCCTAGGCGTCTGTATAGCACACAGGACTTTTCAAGCTGGTTGTCTCACTTTCTGTCTCGGCCAGGCATAGAGGATCTCCTTCGGAAATCACACCTGCATTCTCCAAACCCCAACCAGATGTCCTCTATTTGGGACAGTCCTGCATGGCAGAGCCTGGGTCGTTTACCTCCTTGCCCAATAATCTGGTATTCAGCTATTACATTGACTGGTTCAATCCCTTCCTAAACAAGATTGCTGGGAAATCTGCATCCTGTGGTGCTATTATGGCATTTTGCCTCAATCTACCCTACGATCAGTGGCACCTAACAGACAACACATATTTCGCAGGATTAACACCTCTCCCAAAGAACCATCTTCCACCACAATCAACGCACTTTCTGATCCTGTTATCGACCAGTTTCAGGAAATGTGGGATGGGAAGAGTCTTCCCACCCATAATCATCCGGATGGAGATTTCTACCGGGCTGCCATAATACCTGGTATTGGTGATATCTTAGCTCTCAAGAAACTACTGGGATTCGCCGGTCACGGGTCCCATAACTTCTGCTCCTTTTGCAAGTTGCAGCGAAAAGAAATTGACCGGTTGGACTTTTCAAACTTTGAGCCCCGCCTTGGGCGGAAATCTTGAAATGGTCCAAGGCTTGGCTCCTGGCGCCAACAAAGAAAAAACGGGAAGAGATCTTTAAAGAGCATGGCTGCAGGTGGGCATCACCCAATAAATTAACATATCGTGACCCAGTGAAACACACTGTTCTTGGCATGATGCACAACTGGCTCCAGGGTGTATTACAACATCATGCCCGTTTAAAATGGGGTATTGGGGCAGTACACGCTGCTAAAGCTAGGCAAACTGCTGCGAAGAATGACTTGGATGGAGCCATTATTGGCAGCGAAGACTCCGATTCGGATGTAGAGATGATGGATCTGGATGAAGACACCCTCGATGATGAGCTTGCCGACCTACATCAGGAGTCTCTGCGGTCCGATAATCCAACCTACCTGACATCAGAAATTGGAAGCATGTTTGGACCCTCTGAATTAGGCCCAGAAGATGAAGAAGAAGACGAAGACTATGTTAATGACTCTGATGAAGATGATGAAAATGAGGATGAGGACTCTATGCTAAAGAGCATTCCAGCAAGGTCTTTGACTCGCATGCAATGGCTGCAATCCATGCAGGACTTGCAGCTGTTGTGATACCTGCATGGATTGATCGCCCACCTGTCAACTTGGGTGAAAAGTCTCATGGCAAGCTCAAGGCAGACAATTGGCTTGTTCTATTCACAATCTTCTTTCCATTAATTGTCCCGGAGCTTTGGCATCATCCGTCTGCCACAGCGAAAGATACAGAACTTCTAGACAACTTCCATGACCTCATGGTGTCCACAAACATTGTCTGCTCCTATAAAACTTCTCCTGCTGAAGCCGACACCTACTTGGAGCATTACCTCCTCTATCTGAAGTCATCGAAAGTACTTTTCCCTGGACTGACTACTCGGCCCAACCACCATTACGCCATGCATAATGGAGACCAGTTGAAATGGTGGGGTCCTCTGGCAAAGCTCGGTGAATTCATGTACGAAAGCCACAACGGGCACCTTCAGAAGATCAAGACAAACAACCACATGTGTAAGCTTGTCTTGTATAATTTCATAACTGCTAACCAACCCATGAAATTAGGGGAGCTTGACTTCACAATGCTTCGACAGATCTGCAGGCGAGGAAGATTGCTTGCATCCATCTCTGACAGCACAAATGCTGCTAACTCTGTCATCGCGGAGGCGATGAAAATTTTATCCCCTCGTGGGTCTTCAAGTGTCTCTGTGCAACGGCTCAGGCGGCAGACGAACTTGCTCATAATGTCTCCGGATTTACACTTGAGCAATCCATTTATGACTTACTCTTCTCCTACTGGAATCAGATGTATGCTCCACCGTATATTCATGGATCAGATCTCACTTACGCGCTGGTCGACACCGGGGCCAAAGTTTTTCCTTTGCGAACAGTGCAAGTGACCCATTTTGAACATAAAACCCACCCCTTCTCAACATTCGACAAACACCACGGCAACAGTTCAATTTCCTTCAGCCACCCATCAAGCAGACACAAAGACAGTGGTTTTATCCGGTCGATATGGAGATTGGCTCTTGAGGGCCAGATGCATACTTTCATCGTTGTCCAACCTCATGTGCCACTTAGTGCGGCAGACAATGCACAAACACCATACCCTTCGAATCCAGGTCTCGCATGTAACACATGTTATTCTCGGCCGAGGCATCCACAGCTGCCAGTCATCATTGAATCTCGTCACATTCTCGGCCATCTTGCCTATTATCAGCGGCCCAAGGGGACATTTGGAATCAAGCAGGAGATCACAATTTTTGTAGATTCATTGCAGAGGAATAGGGATTAGTTCTAGTAAGTTAAATGTAATTCTAGTTGAAAAGAGGCCAGTAAGGGTCGGTCTGGAGCTACGAGGCGTGTATACGCAATTATGCAACCGCACAAAAGTGTGGACGCATCGGTCCAGTGAGCTCGGCAAACAAGCGCGCATTAGTAAGCGAGCGCCTAATTAGATCTCGCAATTGTAACACGACGAGGGACCAGCAAGGTCAGTACAGCTCGCACAGGGCGTCGAAGGTGAGCAGGAAAGTCTCCGCGACAGCTACACACAGCGCGGGTCACGAAATCGTGGCCACGGTGTGCATGTAGCAGTCGGGGGGAGTCCATGTCCGGGCGGCCACACAGCGGCTATCCCAGCCCAGCAAACAGGAACACGTACGAAGCGCCAAGGCGCGGCGTGCGGTACCGCTGAGGGCGCAGCCGGGATGGGGGAGAGCAGGGGAGAGCGCGGCGTCGGCGTGGTACATGTCCCACGTCCGCGTCTGCGGCGCGCGACACCCGTGCAGCGCTTGAGCGCCCCTCGCACGCTGGGACCGGCCGCATGATCGCCGGGTACCGCAGCGGCAGGCACTGCGCGCGCTCGTCGTGCGCGGCCGCTGGGGGCGCGGAGGCGGCGGGTGTGGAGGTGGAGAAGGCAGTGGGTATCAGCCTCCGAACTCATTCGTGCGTGAGATAACGGTACGTACCCGTGTAGTGCCGTGTAGTGCCGTCCGGGACAAAGCGGGGGCGCTGCGGGCGTGAGCGTGGGGGCCACGTAGCCCGAATGTGCGCTTGTGCACGGCATCGTGCAAGCGCGGTGGATGCGATCGTGGTCACGCTGCGGGCGTAGCCACGAGGGAGGCCGCGCGTGTGAGCGGGTCGGAAGACAAGCGCACTGGGCGCATACGTTCGCGGTCGGCGGGTACAGCTGGTACGCGAGCGGCACAAGCTGCATGCCGCAGGAGGACGAGGGGCGCGCGGAGGTGGATGCGGTCGCGGCTGAGGTGGATGAGGGCCGGAGAAGGGGATGCTGTCGGGGCGACGCCGGCGAGAAGAGTCAGCTTGAGTCGGATACCACGCAGGAAAACCGTACCACGGGGGCGGATGGAGGCGGGTACCCCTCCGTTTGCGCAATGTCCTACAGCCGCGTATCTCCTGCATATCTGCGTCTGCACCTGGTGCCCGTACAGCTCCAGCGCGAACGCGTATGCCGCGCTGAGGAGTGTAGTGTGGTCCCAGCGCTCGCAGCCGCGAGGGGGGAGAGCGTGGGGATCCGGCGGGGCTCATGCAGGCGGAGGGGCACGGTGCATGTAGTCCATGCCGGCGAAGACATCCCCGTCTGCGCAACGGGGGCGCTGAGGGCCAGACGCGCTCGAGGTGGGAGAGAGGGAGCCCCCGGTGCCCAGCGACATGAGCCGAAGTGGGAGGTGAGTTTGGGGTGCCGTTGGAGGTCGTGTATGTCGATGGAGCGGTGTCGGCTGTTGGGGAGGTAAGAGAAGTAGTCCTGGGGAGGGCGGATTGGCGTGTGTGGCAAAGGAGAAGAGGGAATGCGCAGGGCTCGGCTGCGACGCTGAGGACCGCATGCTGATAATGAAATCAGAGCACAGACTCACCACACGGATTACTCCCGGGAGGAAGCTCTGCTTGCTCATTGTCGCGTGTTGCGGTGTGGTCTGGCACCGACGGCGGGGGCGGAAGCGGGCGTGCATCCACTGAGCTGGCGGATTGGCGAGGTAAGTCGGACGTGTTGGCACAAGCGTCACAGACAGTGACAAGGAGTCACCGCTGCCTTCCGAAAAAAGCTGAGTTGGCGTTAGCGCTTGCGGAAGCGGGGCAGACTTACAGGCGCTTCAAATCCACTGCGGATCAGCGTTGTAGGCTGAAAAATTGCGCTGCGACACCTATTTTTGTTCGGCGAGGCACTTGGAGGCGCTGCGTAACAAAAAGAGAGAGCTTACTCATTGTGCTTACGAGTTCCGTTGCGTGACAACTTGGCTTGTACTTCCACTTTGAGAATCGGAGCGACGCAAGGGCCACACCGTACATGAACAACAATACGAGCAAAAATCCACCCATGCAGTTGAGCTCAGAATACAACGATCTGAGCCAAGAATACGAGGACAACAACGCTGAATACAAGGGCTTATTGTTCTAGCTTCTGACCTTGTTCCCATCTCTGCTTTGCTCGGCCCCTGCCGCTATTCTAACAATGACATCTCCGGCGCTCTTTGTCCGCTCTGAGAATCTGATGCGCCGAAAATGATGGCTCCTTGGGAGCGGAAGTGGCGCGGAGGCCGCAATCCGATGAATAAAAGGTGAGCGTCCGCGTTAGATTTCATCGTCCAGAATCAGCTACGCTCCCCCAGCCATATACGAAGCCTCTCCCCAGCCCAAATCTCCCTTCAGTGTTTTCCATCATGGATCCTGCGCAATATCCTCAGCACGAAATCGACTCGACTCAGCATCAGCATTATCCTGAACTTGATATCGACACTATTCTCAGTGCACGTATGGACGATATGCGCCTCAAATACCAAGCCGAGCTCGATGCTTTCAAGTCTTCCCTTGAGAGCCAGTTCACCGCAGCGACCCAGCAGTCTCACGTGGAAAATGGGCTCCTTCTAGAGGAACTCACCCGACTTCGTGGCATTGAACGGTGCGTACAGTTTTATAACTCTCCTTTCATTTCTGATCTGGTGTTCAGCGCCGCCATGGAGCCTGATATAGAAATGGCCGAAGTTCATAAACGCACTCGCGACCCTCGTCCACGTCCGCGCCCGGCCCAGCCCACCACCAAGGACCCTCGGACTGTGCCCAAGCCCGCGAGCCCCGGCACCCGCATCACCGTGCCGACCCCAGTGGCACCCACAACTCCGCGTCGCTCATCAGGCGCGAGTTCCCGTTCAAAGTCAACTCCCGAGGTACTTATCGTACCTATCGTCCGACACCACACTTTCTAACAAGGCATATGTAGGTGCATCGTCTGTCGCCGAACCAGCCGCAAGTGCCTCCGTCTATGTCGGCTCCCGAAGTACGTTGCTCTTCCTCTCAACATTTTGTAGCTTCTCACACGTGCACCTCATAGGTGCCTTGCTCATCGCCGGGAGCTCTGTCCACCCCATCTCCGCAGACAAAGAACAAGAAGAGGCCGGGCGAATATCAGTTGTTTGCGGCCGACATAGAAAAAGACGCTCAAACATTCAAGGTATTCATTATTCCCTACCTTCACCACACCCGCTCTGATAATCATTTGCTCGCTCTAGACTACATTCCAATATCACATTCGATTTATCTGGGGTTGCTTGGATGCAGCGCGTGCCCCGTCCTCTGCGTCTCCGGAGGCAGTCAAGGAGTTTGTCCTCCAATTCCAACACATGGACATGAAAGACCTCAGTACGACGGGGCAATCTGGTCGTAATATCATTGACCCCACTGGCATCAAGGTTGGTCTGTGTTTTTATGCTCAGTTGCGTCAAATCTGATCCTCATCTCCCTCGAGATTGGTGTTAGCATACAAGAAGCTATTCTCACCAAGAACAAGATCCTGTCAGCATTTTTCAAATTGGAAGAAAGTGCGCTCCTCCACGTCAGCTCCTATCTCGCCAAACTCGGCATCGCCGTCTGGGCGCCGGATTTTTCTCAGACTGTCTACTCGCTGTATAACATGGCGATGAGGATGTGCGCCATCGACACATTCCGTTTCCTGGTTGCCGGCAGGCACTACGATTTCCTTCGACCTAATGGCAGCTTCGTCAACGACTCAAACCTACTTACCCGCATCTACGACCACTTTGTCCACCACTACATGTTCAACAAGTGGAAAGTCGAGATCCGGACGCCAGGTGGAAACGAAAACGCCGCTGAGCGTAATAGAGGCATTCAAGGGCGCATCCGTGTACGTCTTCAGATTATCTTAAAGCTTCGGCCTTTCGACTAACTGATTCTCCCTCAGCTCCATGAATCTCGCGTCACCTACCTCGAAGGTGCTGGGGCTCCCGGAAGAGTTCGCCTCATGTTCGCCGTGAAGGCAACCTCTGATGACGAAAGCACCCCTCGAGGTCCCCGGGTCCTTGCGCGCGAGGAGCGGTCTGCAGACGCCGACCAGCTCATTCGGACCGTGGATAAACTCATCGTGCAAGACCTCATCGAGGCGGGGAAGAAGGGCCCCGCCAAAAATCGACTTCGCCGCGTCGCACCATCCGTCATAGAGCGCAATCCTTCTCTCTTTCCAGAGATCCCCAAGGAAATGCCAATCCAGTACTACGACGCGACCTGGTTTAACAACCGTTCCCCCCACGACCGCGCCAAACTCGGTGCGAAACTCATCGTTGCTCTTGTTCCGAACTCTGCAGCTTTCTTCTCCGGCCGCGGCGACGACGCGCTTAGTGTGGAGGCGTTGACGGAGAAGTATGGCCCCGAGGTTTTCAAGAATTACGCCCTCGATTATCCGACTGATTATCCGACTGCTGTCAAGGCGACATCTGGCACGAAGTCTGGCCGTGCCGGTGACCCGGCGAGCGACGACGATGGCGAGAGCGTTGGATCTCGTGACTCCACTGACGAGAGTGACGGCGCAAGCGCGGGCTCATTTATTGAGAACGACGAGGGAGTTGACGACTACGACGAGCAAGCCTTCCGGCCCGAGGGTGAGATTGTGACGAACTCCTATGACATGGATCTTGAGGCCGAAATCTTTGACGGCCCGGACTCGGACGACGAGCTGTAATAAGTAGTTATTTTATTCAATTTATCCGAGTCCTCTAAGTACCACGAATTCTTTTGTGCGCATTGCATCTTATTACCGTTACTGTGTGACAAAAGACGGAAGCCGGTGATCAAAATCTGGATCAGTGGAACATGACAGGGCAAGTGACCGCGCAGTGACGCGGGCAGTGACTGATGCAGCACCAACGGAACATGACAACGGATTATCCGCCGTGTAAGGTTACGTTTATATGCACGCGCTGTTGGAGCCGAAGCTTAGTCAGCAAGCCGAAGCGCGCTGATGCGCCTCGGTTCGGATCTTGACTCAGCGCCTCGGGCGCATTCTTTCTAGTTCATTCTGCCCGCTATATCTTGGTAATATCTTACTCAGTATTTTACTAATCCTTAGAACATTCTAGTTGCTTACTCGTAGTATAAAAGCTCTTTTATTGTAGCTATGAAATCATTATTTTCTATTCTCTCGACTTAAATTCGTTCTATCTGCTAAAAGGTTATGGGCCCCGGCCGCGCATAAATAACCTAGAACGAATACAGCTCACCAACTTCCCCGGCATTAACTAGATTTATCTGGTAGACCCAGCGGATGACCTTTGGAATGCTTCTGCAGACTGAATTTCATTATCCCAAACGCTTCAAAAAAAAAAAAAAAAAAAAAAAAAAAATTCGTGCGTTGCCGGCAGGATCATGATCTGGTGATTGATTTCGGTAACAATACCAACACTTCATCGCCTGCCTGTCGCACTCCTCGTCCGAGGATCACCAAGGTGGGCTCAGCGACGAACCCAACCACGCTGTCCGACGGTGCACCCGATGTTGAGGAGATGGAAGCCACAGAAGTTACCGGTACGACATCAAAATAATCATCCAACAGATAGTTTGCTGATTATATTCCAGAGCGCAAAGTCGGCGATCATTACCCGCCCGATGACCTTCCTGACCATCGAGGCCCATACTTCGCTCACGACAAGGCCAAGCTCGTCCAACGCGACTACAAGGATGTCGACGGCAACTTGATCGCGCCACATGAGCTCTACAGTAAGCTGACCGAAGGCACCCTCGTTCTTGTTACCGTCTCGCTCGTCACGTATGTCATCACCAATCAGAAGAGTGAGAAGGGTGAGGCGAAGGCGGACAGAAAGGTGTGTCAATCGGTATAATTTATTATTCCTCTGACGAGTCCCTCAGGTTTACCACGTCCTTGTTGACCGGCTGAAGATCCTCGACCACGGTGACGGTGAGGCCTGGAATCCGCCGATTCCGGCCCTCCCCGAACGTCGCTACTATTCGCCTGCGACACCCAAGAGAGGGAGGGACGTTGCTGCCGAGATGGCTTTGGTTCCAGGTCGTCGCCGAGCCCGAGCAAAAGGCCGAAGCGCAACTTGAAGTAGTTGGACCTTCGTGCCTCACACTAAATTGGATCGCTGAACATTCATTCATTTGACATACTTAGATTTCCAAAGACCCCGCCCTTTACTTCCTTACTTCTTACACAGTTGAGCTACCCTTACAGTACCACCAAGTTTAATACAATAACTGTCCATCTTTACATTGGGTAGCGGGCCGTGCCGCTCGTCGGCCTTACATGCTTTATAGCTTTATGGCTGTCATGGGCCGTATCGGGACGCGAGTCCATGCGTACACTATGTGGGTCAACCGCTCTACCGCCTCCATCATTCCCGCCATGCTGTAAACCTGGCTGTGCATAGGCGAAGCCGAATTGCCGAGCACTTCAAACTCCGCTTTGACGCCGTTTCTGGTTCCTTCTTGACGCTCATTCAATGTCGGACAGGGCCTGGAAGTGTAATCCCTCTCATTTCCTATTGCACACCTTTTAGCTATGAATACAGCGACTTGGGATCCTCTTCAAAACCCTGATGCATCACATTCGCGGCTCTGGCCGCTCTACTCTGCCTCCATCACTCCCGTTTGCAAATTTGACCATGCGCACAGGCGCTCATCCGCTTCATCTTCAGCTCGGAAATGTTAGCAAGGCTGTCCAGGGACTGTATTTAAGTCGTGCAGTCCACCCAGGTTCTTCTCAAGCAGCACGAGTCCTTCTTAACACTGGCGCAGCATCTTTTTCACCGGGTTACCTCCGGTCCTCCTCATTCATTGCTCGGCGCCTCGCCAACGGTTTGACCGCGGTCACACAGATGCCTCCTAAGCGAAACCCAATTTGGGACTACTTTGTCAAGGGAGAGCTGCAAAATTCATCGCACTCCAAGGCCTACTGCCGCTTCTGCATGAAGCACCATCTCGGACTTAACCACCCATCCAATCAGGGGACGGTTGGTATGGCTAACCTTGAGTGGAATGAGGCCACGTTTGTCCAAGGTGCGTGTATTTATTTTTCTAATCTCCCCGCACTTCCTCTAATCAGATATCTTCAGCCCGGGCAGACGCAGGCTCAGTCCTCGGTGTTAAAGACTCTATGATAGCACATCTGATTGGTGCCAACCCTTGCCCTTACGCGATGCCCGAGGCACAGAAACACGCCAAGAAGATCAAGAACGGCAAAGCGCCAGCCACTGACTCGGCCGACGATGGGTCCGACAACGAGCAGCCCATGAAAAAGCGGAAGCTCTTTTGCAAAGTCGAGAATTTGATGAAGCAGACAGAGCTTCAGGTATTTCGCGGCTTGAACATACCTTTCAACAAGGACGAGGTTGCGCGGATCCAGCAACAGTTTCTACGTGCCACCGTTTCGGCTAACCTTCTGTTCCGTTGGACTGAGAACCCCGAAATCATCAAGCTCATGATTATGTTCCGCGCGACGGCGTGCGGTGTCATTCCGAGTCGTGAGGTTATTTCTGGTCGGCTACTTGATGCGGCCAGCGCAGAGGTTGAGAAGACACTTCAAGGGGCTCTGAAGGGCCAAAATGTGGTTCTCTCGTGCGTAATCTCTATCTCTGATTCGCCACGGCTAATCAATTTATCGTTACAGCACGGACAGCTGGAAGGATGATAGTCGCAACTCTATCACAGGTGTTAACGTCGTGACAAGCACCCATGTAAGGTTTATCGAACCGGGACCTATTTGTGGCTCACTGTATACTTGGCAGTCGTATTTGGTGGACTTGATCAAGTCCAACGGACATCACAAGGACGGCGCAGCCATGTGCATTGCCTTCGAAGGAATGGTTGATAATACGGAGAGCAAATACGGCTGTATCGTGGTGCTATTCTGCTGTGATAATGATGGAGGTAGTCAGCGGGGATGGAAAGACATTGGAGCCAAGAGGACATGGATATTTGTGGTTCCCTGCGGTGCACACCAGGTACGTCGCACCACTTTGCACTAATTTCGGGCCTTAATTCGGTTTTAAGGGACATCTGATCCTCGGGGACTACTTCACCGTCAACGAGGACGCCGCCGAGATCGTGGAGATGGCTACTGTCCTTGTCGGGTGGATTCTCTCCCACGATCGCGTCTGCAAAATCTTCGATGCTGCCCAGTATGCTAAAAATTTTGCGATTTTGGTCTATCTCGTCGCCAACCTTACCTGCTGGACAACTCACTATCTCGCATTTCGTCGCCTGCTTCTGCTCAAAGTCCCCCTTTGGTATGCCGCCTATCTTCAACACGAGGAAATCGTCGCCGCTCAGGTCGGGGCCGAGAAAAACGCCAAAGCCAAAGCCAAAATGACAGCAATGGCGAACGAACAATGCGATGTCATCGAGAGTAATGATTTCTGGACTGGGCTCGAGACTCTCGTTGACGACATAGAACCGATCTGCTATGCGACGAACATCAACCAGGCTGACCGGATGCGGGCAGAACAGGTCCTGCTGTCTTTTGCGGGAGTATTTCACCATTTCCAGGCTCACAAAAACAAGGTTGTGTCTAAAGGCATGTGTGCTCGGATCGAGAAGTGTTGGGCGGCGTTGGACCAGCTGTTTTTTACCTTCTGCCTCATCCTTAATCCTTACGAGGTCCTCAAACGTTTCGGAGACAAAGCGGGGCTCAACGTCTTTGTTTTAAGCGCTGAACTCATGACAGTGTGTTCATACGTTCTTACTTGCATTCTATGACTGAAATTCTATTTAGCTCTACCGGCATGTCCAGTCTCGGCCATCTACTTCTCCGATAGTGGAGGGTGAGCGGGAATCGAAGGAGCGACAGGTTTCCGAAGCCTTCCTTCACTATTTGAGAGGGACAGGGGATTTCGCACCATGGGAAGCGAATAAAGAGACGTTCGGGCGAGATAATGTATGTGTTTTCCCTCTTCGCTTCTCAGTTGCAAGGTACTGAAACAGTCGCAGGGAAATGACCCGATGAAAGTGTGGGAACAGCTCAAAGCCTGCCCCGACATTGTTGAACTCGCCAATTTCACTTTGCTTCTGCTCGGCCTTGTTGTCAATCAGGCCTCAAACAAGTGTTCATTCTCAGACCTCAAAATAAAGAAGACACGGCTCCGTAATCGGCTCGGTATCCTGAAGCTGGAAAAAATGTCTAAGGTGCGGTCCCGCTTACCGAACTATTTCTCTTCACTGACGTGCAAGCAGCTCGGCTCGAGTATAAGAACTGAACACCTTCAGGAGGGTCTTATCGACGAGAGGAAACCTCGTAACGTGCACGAGGCGAACAAGGCGGCGAGTTTAATTTCGGTTCCGCGTTATTCTGATGTTCTCGAGACGGCCGACGGCGATGGGGAGGAGGAGACTCAGCTGAAGTTGGTAAAGTCTGCGGTGTCTTGGCGCGCAGACGTCTCCAAGTGGAAGGCAGCCAGCAACAAACCGGCAGATAGCGACGAGGGTGATACAGACGATGAAGAGCTTCCCACTCCGGGGACTCGTCGTCCTACCAAAATTTTCCCTCGTTCTCTCGACCTCCTATTCGGTGGCGTGGTCCGTCGCGCCGTAGGAAAGCCACCACCAGCACAATTCACGAGGGAGGTTTTGATGATGGAGTTGCTTGCAGCGGAGGAGAGCGATGAGGAGCCCGATGATGGAGCACTGCCTGGCTCAGAGGACGAGTACACCCCGTAGAAACTTGCCCACTAGTGCGCCCGCATAATAAACGTCCATTTTAGGAAATTTTGATCTAAGGCCTTATTAAGGGCAACCCTTATTAACCCTACTTAAGGGTCCTAAGCCCTTAGGAAAAAAATTTACCCTTAATAAGGGCTTAAGCCGCAACACTGGTCAATTCCGGGCCATTCCCGAAGCGACGTTGAGGTTCCAGACAAAACACTACCACCTCCTGCCGCCATTCACCTTCCTTTGACGGCTCGCTGGGGCCGTCAAGACCAATGTGACGGGTCTTGAGCTTACGGTGAAGGACAAAGTCTTGTTCGCGGACTTGCAGAACGGGGTTGGTCGTTTTAATGCAGCTGTGATGGCGTCACAGTCCCGTAAAAAGACGGCTGAGTTGGAGGCGGACGCCGAAGAGGATACTACACAAGGTTTTTAAGTACCTATTAGCATCTAATGACTTCTTTTTGCACATCCTGTCGTCTCAGGCTCAGAGGCTGGTGCAGCTCGGTTTCTGCTTTTTAAAGAGTTTGCTGATGAAATTGAGCCATTTTGAGGCCTGTTTGGGCTTTCCTGATGTTTTTCGGGCGATTTTAGGCCTGTTAGCGATTTCCTGACAATTTTGGGAAAAGTTTTGGGGGCCTGTGCCAATCCTGACGAATTTGGCGAAACCAATCCTGACTAATTTCTGACTTTAAAATCAGGGGTCCCCACCTATTATCCGGGGTCCTGCAGCGACGGCTTTTTGATGTGAGCTGTCAGATTCGGGTATCACTCGGCTAAGCCGCAACTGAGGGTCAGCCTTGGTTATTGCTCGACGCGTCTCTTGCGCGTCCCATTCTTCTCTCTGTGCGCCAGAACACCAGAACACATCAGAGAATAGCCAGCATGTATTGTACAACTCTATATTAACCAATCACAGGTACAATTAATAAAATTCTTCGTGATCTGCCATGTCTATCAGTCCTCCTCCATCTCGTGGTCCTCCTCCTCCCAAAAGTCTTCTACCACTGGCTCCTCCTCTATCATTCCACAGTCAGAGGTATCCCCAAACAAGCTACTGCTGTCTGCAGAACAGTTGTCCGGATCAAGAAGTCGTAAGTGCGCAATAAATGCCTTCGCTAAGGCATCTTGCTTTTGGGCCAAACTAGTGATATGGCTCTTCATCGGGATGGGCGGTGATCAAGAGCCGGATCCCGGACCGCTCCGGCAATCAAACAGGCTGTGGCTCTCTGCAATGATGCCAGTCGGCGTGCCTCGTCATCTACGTGCTCCATGGCTTGGTCTTCCATCGGCAGAGCTCGGGCTGAGAATGTGTCAACCAAGTGGTCCCCAGGGGTTTCTCCCCCTTGCGAACATTATTTTGGCTTGCAGTAAAAGACCATTTCTCACGCCTGTGCTCTGGGGAAGGTTTTGATGTGAAATTGCGAGGTTTTAACAAGCTAATGGACATGGTCCGCTTAAAAACATGCAATGAAGGGCTTATCAAGCCCTTTTCAGTTTTGTAAGTTGTTGTGTGATGTATGCACCCCAGTTTCGGAAGTGCCGTAACGGTTAGTTAGGGTGTTACACCAGCATATTATAAGTAGGATGGGGGGGCATCCTATCAACCTCGTCCTGTCTATATTAAACCCAGGATGGGGGGGGCATGGAGCATGCTGTGGGCATTGATGGTAGTGATTTGCAACATGCGAGGAAAAGACTTGCAAGGGTCAAAAACCCCACAGCCAAAAGGGGGCTGCAAACAGTTGACATGGATAGGACGCCCCCCCCCCCCCATCCTGGGTGTAATAGAGATAGGATTGCCTGGTGTAATGAAGATAATGATCTTCATTCATTTCCCCACCGGCATTCCAATTTCCAGTCAGGCTATGGTTCAAGATAGAAAGATTTAATCCCGAGTGAGGTACGCTTATGATTTTAATTGAGAAGTTGACCCACTACAATTCTTACAGAACGCTAACTAGCCTCAACTTCAAGCGGCTAGCTGGAGTTGTTCACATTTTCCGAGTTGCAGTTCAATCTAGAGTCAGACAACATTGGAAAACTGAAACTGCCGGTGAACACCGTGGTTCGTATGCCCTTGCTTCCCATTGAGATGTTTACCCATTTAATAGATGTTGAATCGGATTTGACTTTTGTTCAAAGCATGTCTCATCTCGTGGCGATAGGAAATGGCCCGGGAAAGCCGGGGAGATCTGGTTCGAATCAAGCCCCCTGGATTGATGTTTCTTTAGTTGCCTTCTTGGTCTCTCTGGACGAGGCGCACAGCATCCTTGATTTAAGAAGAGGAAATTTGAGAATTAAATAACAAAACTTTGTATAAGAGTTCGACTGCACGCGGCTCGTTCTCTCGTACCGCCAGCCCTACGGAGGTGTTGATGTGGTGCGGGGAATGGAAACTTACCATCTGTGTTGTTGTTTTGTGGCTGCGTTAAATTCGAACCGCAGGGTTTCAATTACTTCTCTCCTTTTTCTTTCCCCTGCTGAATGCGTGGCCAGAACATCCACACCCAGGACCTTAGCCGCTGTTCAGCAGGTGGACTTTTTTCCTCTTTCATTTGTTCCCTTCCACGCTATCTGGATGCACGGCCCCAAACCCGGGGCTTGGCCGCCGCTGCCCAGTGGGTGTAAGGTTTCTCCCTTTCATGCATTCCCTTCCTGTATTGCGTACTTCAATTAAAAGCCGCACCTTAAGTAATGCCCCGCAACTTTCCGCTTGTACCGTAAACAACGGGGTGTTCTGTGGTGCAGCGGTTGCCCCGCCTCCTCCGGAACGTCTCCCCTGCACGGGGCTTTCTCCCTCGAAGCCCTCTGTGGGGGGACTGCCCAGCCTTCAATGCCGCAAACCGGATGCCTTCGTGCAAGCCGCGCCAGGGCACAAGACGAGAGGCACGGCCGACCTTAGCGCACACTTTCGCCTTTGAACTAGTGCGGCGTGTATCGGGGCGTGTGGGCACGTCCCGAGCGAGGCGTTGGCAATTAGGATTTACCCGGCTACGCAGGCGTCCGGATTTGAGGATGTAATGAGTTTCAAATCGCAATTCTACCGGCGCCTTTGATTTATGAGGGGAATCCAAGAACTTGAATCATACCTCGCCTTCCCTGTTCAGTGTACACTCAAACGTGGTCAAAAGCAGCGATCTTCATATTCACTCGGCACTACGACTGCGGCTAGCGCCCTGAACTATGGGATGTATCTCCCTGACTCACAATGGAACCGTTGTGTTTCGGTTGTCAGTGAGTCTCTGGATCAGTGCTTTGTCGGGTCTTGGGTCTTTGCACAATCTTCCACTGATGAAGTGAGTTCAAAGCTGCTTCAAAGTTATAACAACTTATGTTCATCCTCTCTCATAGGCTTCTATGATAACCGGACGGGTTTCCGACGTTCTAGTTGACAAGAGCTTGACGGTGATCATTGTTCTGGAATTATCACAAGTCCTATCAGTTCGGGACGAGCGCTACGGCATGCCAGTCTTGGTTCGGCGTGACGGGGAGAAAATCTTCACAATCATCTCAGCAGAAGTATTTTAACCCTTTTTTTGAATGCATGCGCTGACGATCCTTCAATTCCTGTAGAAGTTGAAGTTCAAATTCAATGTCCAACACGACTGTCGCACGGCAAAATGTGAAGCAACCGGAGAACATATACGGATGCAAGAACGGGTCGAGTTGGACAACACCGAGAACTTCATCATACATGAGTCGTTGGACCGCTTTATCGTCAATTCACACGCCTTTCACAACGCTCACCTCCTCCGCGCAGCACTTCCTCGAGATTTGCTCGCCCCGATTCCACTTTTTGAGGACCGGAGAGCAAAACATGACGAGTTTGCCTCCACTCTGCGGGACACGGGCAGTCAAACGAGCCAAGAAGAAAACCGCTACTGGAACAGTGAAGAAGGGTAGAGGGCGAAAGAGGAAAGCCGCACCTGAGCCCAAACCCGAGGATGACGACAAAGACAACGCCGGTGCGGCTGGAACCAGTCAACCAAGTAGCCGCAAACGTGCAAGGACAACTGCACCGGCGGAGCCCCGCGAGGAATTGGACAGTGAAGGTCCGGTGGTCGATAATTTGGTTGCAGAGCGAGCGAAGAGGGTAGTCAAGCGGCGCACAAAAGCAAAGTTGGCAGCTGAGGAGGTCAGTGAGGGCAGCGAGGACGAAGAGGGTTTAGATGATGCGAGCGAGGAGGATGAATATCTTGCGTCCGATGATGATTATTCGGATTACTGTAATTAATTTTATTGTGTGCAGCCCATTTCCAGGAGGTTCGGGACGATGGCAGCAACATGGACAGATCACTGGTGACCAGCTGTAATCACAACTGGAATACTCGGCTAGAGCCCAGCTGCTTTCCACGTGGAACCAGGAATCGTTGCAGGTGGTTCTCATGTGACACCTCCAGATGGAGTCAACATGCGGGCACTTTGGCGGTGTAAGGGGTGCTTGGGGGACTCTTTTCAGGTGTCCGTCCGTAGCCGTGGAGTGGAGTTTCAAATAAGTTAAGTGCGCAAGCGTGGGAAAAGTTAAGTTAAGTTCGGCGCAGCCAAGCCGAAGGGGCAAGTTAACTTACCAAGTTAGGAAATAAGTTTCTTTTTTCGGACTCCATCTCCGACCGGAATTCTCTCAGGCAAGGCCTTGAACAAGCGGTGCAAGTATTTGAGTTCCTCGTCGTAGTAGACCCAAGAGCCAGACATAACTCCTCAGAGCTGGCATCGCTGAAGGAGCCATCAAAGATTGGCGGCTCCGGATCGAGCTTTAGTAATAAAAAACGGGCCATTTTGCCCGATCCATTTACAGCTCTTTGCGGAACTTAGGGCGCGGCCGATTTTTTTTCCTTTTTGAGCTGTTTTTGATCATTTCAGCCAGAACAGCTGTTCTGACCTCAATTCTCAACGTACGTTTCTGAAAACTATATGAGCAGAATCACACGACAATTCCGCAGGGCATGACGTCCTCACCAGCATGCTTAGGGCAAGTCGATTCTCGCCTCGATTCTAGCGTTGGAGAATCGCGAGAATCGGTGTTCCTCCTCGGGAGGAGGAACACCGATTCTGGCGATTCAGCGATTCTCGGTCGATTCTGGCTCGGAGAATCGATCCGAGAATCGCATCAGAATCACCCCAGAATCGACGGCCGATTCTGGCCGATTCTGATGTCGATTCTTGACCGATTCTGGCGGCAGAATCGACCGAGAATCCACATCAACTTTGACCCCCCCGGTTCTGAGTTCGATTCTGAGCTCGATTCTCGGAGGATTCAGTTTGTAGAATAGACAACTGATAATTAAAATTGAATATATTTTTCTGGGTCCCAAGCTTGCTATCTTATACCACGACACCATGCCACGGCTCACCTCGCGCCAGCGTCGGGTGCGCGACGTCCTCAATGTGTTCCGCTGTTACCACACCACACGCGTCAAGGCCGCCTTCCGACGGAAGAACAAAACCAAGTGCACACTCACCCATGCTGGATTCACGCCCGAATAAATCGATGCTTTGGCGTCCGCGCCCGTGCCGGCTGCCTTCGACACCCTATCCATCGAAATGACATCTCATGGATAGACAAGCCTCACAGACCCAGCTATCCGGTACACTTCCCCGCTCCAGACACCCGAGATGAAACTGTAATGGTCATTGGTGAGATCACTGTAGGCAGAAAAAGCTCAAGATCTCACCCATTTCGTTTCACAGCCTTCATTTTTGCACCGTACCACATTGGGGTGGTCCGCATCATCGAAAGGAGTCGCAGACGAGCCGCAAATGCAGGCCGCAAGCGCCGCTGACAAGCCCCATAATTCCTCCCGCTCTTTGCGTTTGCGACTGGAGCGTCTCCCAGTTGGTTCTGCTTCTAGATTGGCTGCGACGGTAGTCCCCTGTGGCACCAAGGAAGTCGTAGCATTGGGAGCCACATCAGACATAGCGACCGGGGTGCCACTGCTAAATTCTTGGTGATCGTGGTCGGCGAGATCCTACTCAAATCAGGAAATTATACCTGTGACGCAGCTGTGATGCTCACCTCTTCGTCAGCTCGAGTATCCATCTCGGTTCCGGATTCAAGATAAAAGGCAGGTCCTGGAGAGGATTGGAAAGGTAGAACCTCATTTTCGGGGATTTCAGAGTCAGGAATATAATCTAGCGGTGAGGGGACCGGCGCCGGTCAAAAGCGGGCACTTCAGGCTCGGAGTCATCATCTTCGTGGACCGATGGGATTGGGGAGTGCGAGTCATTATTGATAGAGTGATCATCATCTTCGCTCGAGTCCGATGATTCAGCGTGCTCGCTCGGTTCGGGCCCTTCGATTCTGTCCACCAAGACGTGAGCACCGGAATATTGTCATAACCGAGAAACTCACATGAGAGCACGCCGGGAACTGTGAGCGGCCGAGATCTTCAACGTCGACTGAGGCTTCTTCTTCTTGGTAGGCTTCTTGGGTGGCTCCTTTACCTTGTGCCACACGTTCTGCATCGCGACCTTCTCAGAGTGGCTGAGCTCCCACAAATCCTTGTGCCGTGCCACTGGAATACGAGGGTGAGAGTGAATGACGTGGTGCTTCAAGTTGTAGCGCCACACAGCGGGAGTTGTAGCGCCACACAGCGGGAGCTTTCGTGTCGCATTCGGGACAACGTAGCGGAATGTTGGAACAAGGGGACTTCGTGCTCGATGTTGCTGCCACATTGTAGTTGAATCTTTTAACGAAATTCATGCAGCCGTGCGACGTGTTTCTGTATCGATATCCATAATCGCATCGACATCGATGACGGTACGGGATGATCTAGAATCTGTCGGTGCGGTGGCCACTCCAGGTCCGGAGATGTCGTTTGAGGGGCAGGGATGCGTTGCAAAATGGGGCCATCGAGTGGAAGACCAACTCGGGGTTGGAAATCTGTGGTACGAGATTAGACAGGATATCAAATATTGAGCCCGAGCTCACCGTCTTCGTCAGGTACATCTTCGATGGTCGGTCGAGGGCGCGGGGAGCGGGAGCCGGAGGCGATAGTCGAGTTTCTGTAACCTGGTAAGCACCCATTCGAAGCGGCAAATTGTTACACGACGTACACAGACTGCACGGATTCAATGAGCTGCTCAATTTTGAGTTCGACTTGCCCTCCGTCCAACCCACGTTCCCGAATAAAGTAATCCAAGAATCGCAATGCGCCGTCTAAACCAAATTTCCCTCGCTGGACTAGCCGCACTCTGTCATCAAGTCCCGAGCCGTACCCGAAAGCCTTATGAAAACCGGAGCCCAACTCTTCCCATAGTGCGCTTGCGGGGGTGTCTGCAGCAACATAGTCTGATGGTATCCCAGATAACTGGGCGAGGGGGTTATTTGTATCGGCGATCGGGACAGTTGACGGTAAGAGTTCCACAGCCATTCGTAACTGATCAAGAAGCTGAGTTACGCGCGACGGAGCAGCAGGAGATATCGGTGCGGGTACAAAGGGTTGGGCAGACGTGCTGGCAAGGCTGGATCGAGTTTCCGAGGCTGGGACATCCCCTCGTATCGGAGATGGGGCCCTCACAGTCGAGAAGATGCGAGCAAGGGGGTTGGCCTTCTTGAAGAATGTTTTCAATGACCCGTTCTGACGCGGCTGCCGTTCTCTCTTAGTCGCAGCCGCCAAGCATGTAGGGGTGTCGAGGTGCCTTTTGACCAGATTATTGATTCCTGCGGTCCCATATTTGCGGATGGTACCGCACTTCGGGCATGTAGCTTGTCCCATCACATGAGCGTCCTTCTGCCGAGTAGTATCCAGGTCCTCGGCCGAGGGGGCCTGGGAGGATCTGTCAGATCAGTCCAGACGCGGGAATTTGAGCTTGACGCACCGGTCCCTGTGGACTAGACATGAGAAAGATCGAAGCAAGATGGAAGCGCAAAAGAAAACGCTATCCCCCCAACGCCGTTGCGCGGTTTGATGCCCGTGATGGCACTCTCACGTCTCGCTTAGCGCGGTCCGCCGCCATCTCTAAGTCTAGCGCTGTGTAAGTCTAAAATAACATAACGTGAGAATCGTTAGAATGAAAACGGTCGGTTGTTATCTAACATGGGCCTGTAAATTACAGGTTATTTAACATGACGTTACCGCGCGTAGCGCGGAAATTTCCGGTGTTATTTAACATGTAATTTACGCGTTAGAATCGAAAATAACATGTTAGATATGTTAGAAACTAATTGAGGAACTCCTCCAGGTCCCAGTCATCAGGACGACCCGCCTGAGGACCAGTAGCAGGCTCCATCGACACATCTGCATCCCGCTCCGACGGTCTCAACAGCTCTGCCAATATCTCGCTGTCGAGCTTGATATACTCGGCAATCGCAAACACAGAGCCAGAGCGAGTCACCTTCGGGAAATCGTAGCGGTCAGTTTCCGCGAGGTCGTACGGGTCAGGGTGGTTGAAAAGAAGGTCCTCGAGGGTATCCCGATCAAACTCAGATGGAGAGATGTTCTCCTCGTGAAGGAGATCCATGAGCGATGGTACTGATTTGTTGAGTGTTGTTCCGGATGGAGCAAGGACCTCGTCAAGTAAAACGTGTGCCTCATGTGAGTAGGTTCCTTCAGAAATCCCGTTGGTGTAAAAGTCGTAGAGGCGAGCACAGCCAATGAGATTTTCCGGAAGAATTGAGCTGCGACGTGCGGCGTTGAACCAGCCGAGACGTGATGCAGTACGCTCATCACAGATTTCAGAAGGCAAAATCGAGAAGAGTTTGACGGTGATTCTCTGGGAAAATGTTAGTTAGGCCTGCAGATGAAGGAGAATTGACTCTTTACCCCAATCTGCTTCGCATTTGAGTCATTTGAGAGTCGTTGCCAAAACTTGAGGGGCTTCGTCGAATTGTCCCAGTACTGGCTATCGACTGGTCCTTGATTGTATGCATAGCGGATGAGCTCCTCCGTAAGCTGGAGGGCCTCCTACTTCCCACCGGTATTGAGCCGCTGTTGCTCCCCTTGCAGTATCATTAGTGCCGCCTTGACGAGTATTTTAAAGAGTGGTGGGTATTGAGATGGTTTAAGCTGCTCCCCGTTCAAACGCGTGGGCATGGTCAACTGCAGACCACCAAATTTCCGGTATTCTGAGATATCGTCAGCATTATTAAAGGTTCCTCGAACTGAATGACGTGACGTACTGGGATGAAGAAAGTATGACAGGAGAAAGACATTACAAGATGATTCGGTCATCATCTGTTCGAAACGCGTGTTGTAGATCTCAATTACTGCCGCACGGTAGCCCCCGGCACTGCTCTTGGGGTCGGCGAGGACCTTTTCGAGATGCCAGGCAATGCAGACCCAGACGAAGAAGACATCCACGCAGGTTGTATTCTGACCTTCCAGCGTGAGGATTCCATTTGCGATTGACGACATCAATTGGACAATTGTGGCGAGGCTACTCATAAACACATAATGTGCTGGAGTTGTGCCCAGGATCTCGCGAAGCGGCTTGGTCTGAACGCGGAAAACACATTAGAACGAATATAATGACATCTATGAATCACTTACGGCCTTGGTGTCAAAGAGAAGCGTTCCGGAGCGATAGCAGGAATTGATCGCAGGCATGCAAGTTTGGACGGCGAGTGTTTGGATATATGTTGTTGAAAAGCGGGTTTCTGAGGCCGACTTCATACCCTCACCAATGTTCATGTTGGCGCGTTCTTGCGTCAAGTGATAGGTACCTATATTCGACTTGCCGAAGTAATTTGACAGTGCGCTCACGAGGCCGAGGTCCTAAATGTAAACAAATCAGTAATCCGAATGTTGCAGGATGTCAGGAATTGAACTACCTTCTTGAAGAGCTTGCCGAGATCCTTCATCATGAGATTGAGGTTATGGCACGGATCGTAAATGTTCAAGATCCACGGAAACATTTTGACAATGATACGCTTTGCGGCGCGCACATTCGGTCCCCCGTCGCCGGCAATTGCACTGTATTTCCGAGGATCGAATGCCTCCAGAATCTGGTACCGATTTTGAGTTTATTGAAAGAATGGTGTCAAAAGAAGTTCTCGCACCCGTTTGATTACCTCCGCAAGTTTCTCGCCAGTGACCGAGATGCCCTTGAAAACGTGACCGTCGGTAAAGAAGGAGCGCCGACTAGGAATGGTAGTATGGAAGGTATAAATCTCGTCTTTCGCGCGAGTACTCCAGCCATCCAGAGACAAAGTCATATGGACCTTCGTGCTCAGAAAATCCTTCAGCCGCGTCCCGACGGCAGCTACCTCGGCTTGAATGTTTCGAGCGAAGAAAGAAGTGCGTTCAGGGACTTTGTAGTTAGGGGCGAGTGCGAGGACGAATTCCAGAAAGAATGTGTTGCCGAGGAGTGAAAAGGGGATAGCACAACAGATGATGAACTTGAAAAGCAACAGATCAATCTGGGCCTGCCGTTCGGGCGAGATTTTTGTCGGCGTAAAATACTCTGGGATTCTGTTACTGCCGGTGGTCTTCTCCGGGATGAGTTCAGGAGCGGCTGGCTCCGCGGGAGCCTGTCTCTGCGTTCCGGCGGGCTTTCGAACGCGAGGGAGGGCGTCGATATTCCCTGCTGACAATGCCTCGGAAAGAGAAGATCCCCCTCTTTCGGCATCGACCAGGGCCCAGAGATCGCTCCAGTTGGCCTGTAATTTCTGTCCACAAGTAATTACATATCCGCAGGAGGGATCATAGATTCTGCCTTACCTGGCACTGATGCGCATGGTTCTTGATGCGCGTAGGATCATGACCCGCTGTCCTCTTGTCGCATGCGATGCACCAATTGCACTTATCATCCTCTACTGCGCCGGTTTTACGAGTAACAGGCCCGGTGCCTTGTATGATGCATTCGTCCGCCAGGAAGTCGCGTCTACGGCCAGCTATGTTCTCTGCCTTCTTCTTCTCGATGCGCGCGGCCACGATGGATTTTGCAGAGCGGACTGGCCCCACGCTTCCCTCGGGTGGCAGAACACCACATATCTCAATTCTGCGTTGCGCCCGTGCAGCTTCGCGCAGCTCTGCTCCCTGGAGCCGCTCGAATGCGTTTCCAGCATTGGCCCGGGGATCCGCGGAAAACGGCGGCTTGGGAAAGTATGTCAGCGCGTGAGAAGGGAACCCCGAAATAGGGCATAGTGGGACGCACCTCGGGCCACGGAATGTTCTCCCCGCCTTTTCTGATACGCTCCCATGCCGAAATGAGCTCATTGGCGTGGGCTGTCCAGGCGGTCCAGAAGGTGCATTTGTCTGGGAGCAATTTGTCGATCTCGTCTTGGAGGCAATTCAGGCCGTAGTCTTCTTCTTCGATGAAGCTTTTCCGCTCCTGCAGGAGCTTCTCTTGCTTTGTGTTGTCCATAGGATATGCAGGTCTGCGAGGGCGAAAATTTGCGAGACTTGTGATCCGGCTTACCTTATGCCGTCGATCATGAGAATAGGCCCAAACGGACATCACAGCAAAACCTGGCGGGACTCAACTGTACCATCCGTTAGCAGCTGCTAGAGGTCCAGGGACCTTCCTGGTTGCACTAGGGCGGGATTTTTAGTTTCTAACACAATAATTACATACGTCTGGAGGCCCTCCATGTTAGAATCGTTATTAACGTGTTAATAACACGTGATAAAGTTTGTGTTATTTAACATGGCCTGACTTACACAGCGCTATCTAAGTCCCTCCCGCCCTATTCTTCGTTGGTGTCGTGCCCGTTGGCGTCGGTGTCGTCGGCGTCGTCGCCAACGACGATGAGAGACCTTTTGTGATGGCACAGGCCTGATAAATAAATAAATTTTGTAACTTTGTACCAAGTTGAAAAATCAAGAATGTTGAAGAGGGTCTCAAGATTATGCAGTCTCAGCTGGACCACCCCAAAGATTCAAAGCTTTGGCTGAGGTCGATGAAAGCTAATAACATTGGAGGGGATCTCGCAAATATGGCAACTGATGTGCAACGCTTCACGGCGACAGGAACTGTTCGCACGACCACCTATGCGAAGAAGGGGGATAAATCCTCGGCTCGATACACACGGAACACAATGGGTCTCTATATTCCTTGATTCACCGCTATTTATCTACCCTCTAATCGTACATTCTTGATTTTTCAACTTGGTACAAAGTTACAAATTTTATTTATTTATCAGGCCTGTGCCATCACAAAAGGTCTCTCATCGTCGTTGGCGACGACACTGACGACACCGACGCCAACGGGCACGACACCAACGAAGAATAGGGCGGGAGGGACTTAGAGATGGCGGCGGACCGCGCTAAGCGAGACGTGAGAGTGCCATCACGGGCATCAAACCGCGCAACGGCGTTGGGGGGATAGCGTTTTTTCTAAGCGCAAATTTTTAGTCGGCTTCTATGTGATTCCCCGGGGATTTGCACGTGTTGCGCTAACCGACTGCCGAATATGGACGAGGTGATGAGGAACCGGGCAACTGAGGTTTTGTGACACCCGGACAGTGTGTATTGAGCATTATGAAGTGCTACGGGAATCCCAGGCCTGCTCCAAGTTCAAACTTTAAAAGTACCCAAAAAAAAAAAATTGGACCCGCCGGACCAACCAACCAACCGGCACCTGGTCCGGCATTCACGGACCGGCACCCCCTTGGGCCGTTGTAGCGTCCTTGAAGTGTTGTCCTTGCAACATCATATTGCTTGGAGGCTGCGCGAAGAGAGAAGCGGGGACGACCGGATGGGGTCAGGCCAGAGTCTAGAACTGCAACGAGAGCCTGCTTCATCCGCAGCTCATCCGCGGCGGCCTCAGCGGGAGTCTTGGCTGGGGGGGCTTTTTTGTTGACTTTTCTTGTTGCGGCGCGCCATGGAGGGAGACAGAAGGAGAAATGACGCATTTCATAGATGCTCCTATGCTATTGTTGAGATCCAGGGTCTCACAGATACGATCGAGCACCAATAGAGCCCGAAGTCGAGCAAGGTGCGCAAAATTTGACGCGTGACATCACGCGTGACTCGACGCGTCAATGGACTGTCTGGCCTTCTGGACACTTTTTCGACCTCAATTCTGGCTCGTTTACCCCATGATCTTGGGAGAGGCTTGTTAAGACAGTAAACTAGGGAATAGGGCGTGTTGTTCCGGGGAACGAAGACCATAAAAGGTGTGAGTGCAATGAGGAGGGATTAATGTTGCCGCGACTTGCGACTTGACCCCACAAAGTCGACTTACAAAAACCAACTTGAGTCGAGTCAAGTCGGGTCAAGTGCCGTGACTTCCCCCGACTTGCAAGCCATTCCAAGTGACTTTGAGTCGACTTGAGTGACTTGAGGTCGGGTTTATTATCTTTTTTTATTTTATTTAGCAGGGTACACAGAAAGCCTTCTCGTGACCCCAGGTCACTCCCTAGTTGAGTTGACTGCCACACAGTTCTTTGTTTAATTTAATTTTGTACCTGGTCGGTGCATTTTAGACACTTAGCTTCGTCAGAAGTATTCAAAAAATACTCTTTTCGGATTTTGTATGCATCATCGTGTGTACAGAGGCCTCAGACACGAAAGAGACGCGTCAAAGCATGAAGATACGGGGCTAGCGACGCTTGTCAAGTCGCGATAGTGGGCTGGCGTGAGGAGCGTCGAGAGGGCGCAGGTATAGTGACGGACGAGAAAGGGTGGGAGAAGGAGGGACGGGAGGACACCGTGCCGTGTAATTCTACCTACCTGCCTACCTACCAACAAATCACGTGGAAGCGAAACACTGGATAATTATTGAATCTGACTCGCAGAGTCTAAAATTTGAACATTCGTGAATACCATGTTCATCCTCCCAGATGCTGGTAACCACACTGGTGGCACCTAGTAGCTCATATGTTCACCAGGCATGTTATTTCCTCGGCCCAGGACAATGCCTGAGAATGTCCAAATAATAGTGCAGACAAAGTCGCACCGTGCGAGCGCTACGGCAACTCTTTTCACTATTGCTCTTACCTGTGGGGCCTCTATATACAATACAGTCATGTTCCCAAAATTGAGGGTCACCACTGGCCTCTAAGGTGTCGAATTACGGGGTGTTTCGCGTCCTGGTGATGTTTTGCTTGGCAGTTAAAGACTGTAAGTATTATGAATGCACTTCCAGAATAATTCTCGCGTCAACCGTTTCAGTGTGACCCAACGTACAGACTTCCAAATCATTTGGTCAGACGGCATTAGTGCTGCCGCGAGGTCACGGTGGAGGCCCTCCGAGGTGAGATGATCTCACCTAGGAGCCATTTCCATATATGCCACGTCGGCTCAACTTGAAGGTGCCTCGATCCGATGCAATTGTGTGGCAATGAGTGACTGTCGCGTCGCGCCACGTCTGGGGTTCCTTCGCACCTCGTCCTATGTCGTTTCTCGACGTTCCTCGCGCCTCCAGAGCCCGGTCTTCGGCTCGCGGCTTGTCATGCGCACCCAAGGGGGCTCAACTTTCAAATTGAACTGCGAGACGTGTTTCTGGCTCAATTGTTCCCGAATGCACCAGACCTTTGACGCTGCATGGCAGAGAACTCAGACATAGATTTTCTGAAAGCCATTCTCTATCGCACTGGTTGCCAAATTTGCATACAATGTCTTGGAAATATTTTACGCCATCCCCGTGTATCGTTTTAGTGATGCTTGATCTGATTCAGTGCAACCCATTTGAATATGGTCGGGGCCATTCCTTAACGCAGCCGGGCTACTGTGGCTTTCAATAGCTAGCCATTGCAGACTGTTTTGAAGCCCTCATCTTTCCAGGCTCGAAGATGTTTTGTGAGTCCAGGTTCAACAATGTATTTTATTTCTCGTCGTCTTTATGGCCGGCCAGCTCTACTACCAGTCATCGAATTGCCAGGTGACGTTCGTCCGCCCCAGGGATACATCAGCTAGCGCAGCAAAAGCAGTCGGAGTGAGATCGATGTCGTTCTCTTCACAAGACGCGCAGCGATCTACGATTTGGACTTGGATACTCTTTCCACCGTGCTTGACTGTGGCGGTGAGGGGAATGTGGCATTGCACCGTCGCGTTGCCCACGCAGTTAATTAACCCGTCTCCGCCAATCTCCACGTACCCTGGCACGGACGACCTCAGGGCGGTGACGAAGACGCCCATATCGTTTAACGCTCTCCTACCGGGGACGAACGGGCCACAGACCGGATTACGGTTGGTCTCCGTCTCCACTCCGCCCGGCCAGACATCGTACCTCCATAATAGTCAGCAAGTCGTACGACGATGTCTTGACAACATTCCCACATTAGATGGGAAACCGCCGCAGTGAATGAACTGTCGTTATAAACGTCGCCGCAGGCGGTAAGGCCTTGTTCGCTAAGGGCGGAACAAGGGTGTAACGAGCACTGGAAGAACCGTAGGATGAATCACGCTCACTACCAGGTCATGTCACCAGTGTGAATGGTGGTAAAAGCATGGACGCCAGAATTGTTTGGCGCTTCCGAGAGTTCCTTGAGGTAAGGATCGGAACTAGTCGCCACCGTGGATGTGGGGGCTGGCCCCTGCCAAGTGCTATTAGGCCAGTTGGCAGGCTTGACGGCGGTGAAGAACCCCGCAGCTCCTCCATATTTGGATTGAGCGGGCACGGCTGTGAATGAGGCACTGGCATCTGCATAGTGGAATCAGTGAAGGGGTAATATGCTAAAGTATGGGACGGAACTCGCTGTAACCGCCGCGGACGTAGGGATTCCCGCGACTCCTGGAGTTTCACTAGGTGAAATTGTGGATGAGAGTTGGCTAAGTATTGGCATGCTGTGGGCTGGAGCGGCGGAGGATGGTGTGTTGGAGCTTTTGCACGATCCTGGCGTGCCAGTGCATGCAGATATGACCCCTAGTAGAAGCACACAGCGTGTAGTTGGGAATTTGAAGGACATGAAAGGGGTCAGGCGTTTGGTCCGGCCAAAATCTAGAAGACTCGCCGACAAAGCGGGTTGAGTAGACCTACGGCATGTAGATGTCGGCGGAATGGCCGGCCAGAGTACAATTCGCATCGGTCCTATCCCCAAGCTCATACATACATATGTCCGGACCTCACCTTTGAATAGAACTTAAAGGAGACGGATACGGCGAAAGAAAGTAGAACAGATGGCAAATTAAAAAGTTGCATGATGGGATAGTATAAATTTATTACGGCTGGATTCCCACACTATGGTACTTGTGCGCAATGGCATTTCCTCCCTGGACAACTTCCCCGGCATTAACTGGATTTATCTGGTAGACCCAGCGGATGACGTTTGGCGAATAATTAGTTCACCCATGTATGCACCATTCGATAGTGTTCCGAGATGCTCTGACTCTGGGAGTCAGACCATTTTTCTTCTTTCGATGCGTACATATGCACTCTAATTTGTTGCTCCAACTGCAAGGTTGAGATTTTCCTCTGAAGACATGTCGGTCTTGCTTTCAGCATGGCAAATGCACACTGTCAGTTTTCAGAGTTGTTGGAATCAGAAAGTTAGGAGTGCTGGACATGTCAGAGTACACCAAGTTGGGTGTTGAGGAAATGGATACTGTAGAGAAAAAAAATTGATCTGCAACAGTCTGATGCAGGCCGGAAAATTTCGGCTGGCAGTCCTAAGGCCTCTAAGGGATGGGAAAAAAATCTGAGGATCTTACTCTAAGGCCTGGCTAAGCTTTAGACCGGTTAAGGCCTTAGGACTTAGGGCGAACACTGGTTAATATCATCAAGTAGGGATCCTTGTAAAGAATGTAAATTACATGTATTTTACGCCTAATTTTTGGTTTGTAATTTACAGAAACATTTCTAACCCAGCACTACTCACTTCTCAATTACCGCCCGCCACTGTCAATCAACTTACGGATGGCGTGGGGAGCGCCGTCCCATCCGACGTCCTCGGGGAAATCCTTCGGTTCAACCAAACCAACGCAATCCGCAACTTTGCCCTCGCGTCTCGTGATTGCGCGGCGGTGGCTCGCCCGAGGCTTTATAATAATATTACCATCCACAGTGACAAGGTACCGGCCTTGTTTTGGACTCTTGCCAACCATGAGCTCTTTGGAGCATGGTTAAGTGGCAAATAAGAAAGTACAGATTGAGGTTGCAGGTCCACAGCCTGCACATCCACGGCGACAATTCCGATCCTCTCTCAGGCAGCGACATGGAACGCTCTTTCTCCGATCTAATCCACCTGCACGCTCTCAAACTTGATTGCCGCATCGACCGGGTCGGTCTCATAAATTCGTTTCACGGCGATGTTCGGGATTTTGGGTATTGACCCCCAGTCGACGAGATGGTAGTCGAGTTGATGTGGCGGCAGGACAGCATCGAGTCGCTGCACATCTCCGAGTTCAATGAGACAGAGCACAAATGGCCCGTCGTTTTTCTTCCGAACCTTGCGCGCGTGGAGGCGCGTCCCAAAAACCTGGCTTTCCTTGTCGCCTCACGTCCTGTGAAGCACGTCAAGTTCATGTATTTACCCGTGGACTTCGAGAATCGGCCAGTGATTCCTCTCAGCTTCATTATAACGTCGACGGCGCGCGTCACATCGTTGGAGTTGCAGCTGTCGCAGCTGCTGAATGGGATCCCCGCGGACCTGGTTGATCTCTTGCCGGACGTTAAACAGCTATTCATCACCCAGGACGCTAGCTGGGGCAGCAAACGGTCGCCCCTGAGTGCATTTATTCCTCCGTCCATTTAATTTTTCTTGCGTACTAAGTGCCGGACAGACTGACTTTCTACGCCAGCTGATGATTATATCTACATACGAGCCCAAAAAGGGCCGCCGAGTGCGCAAAACCTTTTTTCGAATCTACTTCACCTCCCCCCCGCCTTGCTATGTTTATATATCATACACGCGACGAGTGTTTGTTGTGGCCTAAAGTTCTTGACAGTGCAGACTATACGACTACTCCCATCGCGCGCGGGCACCACTGCGGAGACGGTCGCCTTTGAATATATCATGTATAGCGTCTCTGACTTTCGTACAAATCGAGCAAATTTTTATTTAAATCTAGAGACACAATTAGCCGATGGAGCAGTGCAAGATGGCAGTGCAACATCAACATCCCAATTGGGACACTCTCATCTACTTAACATCTAACAGGGAACCAAGCGACGGGCAGGGCTGCCGTCGCTTGGTTCTCTCCTCCCTCTTTACCTTGTCAAGGATGCCTAAGCGCAAGATAGGCAGCCTGCAATCGACGGTCGCCTCTGACAGCGACAGCGAACACGACGACCTTCCCCGTAGCCGGCAAGAAGGGTTACTCCACCGCGCGATCAGGACAGACGGGGTCGCTGGTGATCTGCGAAGAGGCTCAGGATCTCCTTCGCCAACTAAAGGCAAAAATGGAGCTGATCCCATCCCATACTCCTCTTGCCGCCGCCGATCATCCCCTTTCATGCTTTGGTCTCGATCCTGAGTATAACCCGGAGGTGCTGCACCGCGCTCGCGAGAGGGATTGGCTCCATCTGGAGCCGATGATGAAGAAGGCATTTGGCTGGGGCGAACTAAATCCAGAATTATCGTCGCAGTATGTTCGTCGAGGTTTGAATGACCTGGATGGCTTGCATCGCTTCCTACATTACTTTGTGGATCACCGCGGCCTCCAGGCCAATTGCATTCGTGTTTATATCCAAGTTCTGCTAAAAGCGATACAGTTACGCCGGGAAGCAGCAGGCAAAGGATGACCAGTTGGAGATCAGAAATATCCATAGACAAATTCAAGAACTGACCCAAGGCAGTGCTTCCCAGCCCCACACGCCTCGCAGACAATCTCCGGCTGTTGCGGGTCCGTCGAGGCTTACCCGCTACATATGTACAAATTTATTCCTTCGAATTTTCGTTTGGCTGATACAATATTTCTAGCAACTACTCCGATTAACAACTTTGATTCAGATGAAGATATGGACGACTTCGCTCCTTGTTCCCCATCAACTCGGATGCAGGCCCTAGAACTCTTTCCTGGCCTCCGCCCCATGACTCCTGTTGCAGACCTGAGATCTGACTTCGACTACGCAGGCGCACTCAAGTCGGATATATTAGACACAGCACTGAGGGGAATTGCGGAGGATCACCCGATGTACCCAGTCAACGGTGACGACGAAGTACTTGCGTCTGATCCTTATGTTGTCGGATAGGACAGTTTTTTCTCTCTCTCCCACTCAAATAATTACACTGTCATTTCCTTTTATAATACCTACTATACAGCAGAATGAATTCTAATGTTACAACTTGCTTTTTGCAGAAATTCTAGTGAGCCGCGAGCGTAGGATGTGTAATAAGTATGGTTACAATATAGTTGTCTGCTACCGCCACATTTGGATGTTGGCATTGTTGGCTCGTTTCCCACTTTCCCCATTCTTCCTCTATGAAGGGAGTACAGCCAGCGCAATCGACCAAGTACTCATCAGAGTTCCAAAGTTGTTTTTCTTTCGGAAAGAACTGGTACTGACTGAGGAAATTCTGGAGGACTGATTTGTTCAATGTTGTCCATCCAGGCCAGTTGTAAGGTATGTCGAATACTAGATGCATGCGTAAAAAGAAACTTATGTAAACTAACTTTAACTTTACTTGACCCTTTCGGCAGCCGTGCCGCAAGTTAACTTAAGGTTTCCCACGCGTGCTGAAAGTAACTTATTTCAAACTCCGCTTACACGGCCATCCTACCTCTACAAAGAATATCTTACCAACCCTGACAGACCATCTAGGTCTTTTCCACAGATGCCGTATCTTGGCCAGCCATCAGTGACCTTTCAGGGGGGGATACAGTGCCCATCACCACTTCTCCAGCACGTGCTCCTCGGGCCGAGGAAATTTTTGTGAATTATTTGTGATTTTTTCTAGCCAGGAAACTGGCCAAAAGAATGTGTTTCGCACAAAGATCTCATTTTTTTCCCACGGTGTTTCACTTTTCCGGGGCTCGGCGATTTTTTTTGTGTGTACCTATGCTCTTCATCCGACTTTCTGCTCAAAACTTTGATTAAAGAGAGAACAAAATCTGAAAATGACATGTTAGACCCAAGTTTCCTGCTCTTCAAAGCAGTATTTGCAGCGCTGAATGAGCGTGTTGCACGGACACAGTTCAAGCAGACAATGATTACTTTCCCTGTAACCGCAGGCATTCATTCATACCCTCCACTGGAGGTTGATACCCAAATCGATTTGATGTTCAGCTGCCCGGGTATTCTAATATCACAAGGCTCACAGCGAATCTTTACAAAAGTCATTAAGGGCAGACACTCAGAGCCGTTCAGGAAGGCAACATTTATCAACTTAGATCGTATCCGGTGCTCTGTGCATGAAGTCTCTGATTACACTCCTACCGACGAAATGATTTGGAAATCTATACGTTCCACAAATCTGAGACGACTTCACTGTGAATTATTTTGGAAGTCGATTCACAACATCTTCAGAGTCGGTGACTTCTGGACACACATTGACAATCTTGAAGCTATTGCAGTCTGCCCGACATGTGGTGTCCCGGAGAGCCCTGAACACATTGCGATGGAATGTGATGCCTCAGGGGCAAAATTAATTTGGCAACTGACCGAGGACCTCTGGGCCATGCATGAAATATTCAAACTGGCCCCCCCGCAGCTGGGAACTTATCTTGGGTTGCAACTTAGTTAAATTTAAACACTCAAATGGGAAATTGATCCCTGCTATGGGACGATTATTTGCCATTCTGGTATCCACAGCCTGGCACACAATCTGGAACATCCGGAATGATAAGGTTCTAAAGAACCCACACCGTAACATTACAGATGTTGAGATTCACAACCGATGGCTGAAATCTGTGAATTCCGCACTAGGACGAGATCGAATCCTCCCCAATAAAATGAAATTTGGTAATCTTGCGCTGAATAAAGATCTTGTCCTAAGAACATGGAGTAGTCTACTAATGAACGAAGCTGCTCTGCCGGACGATTGGACTTACACAGTGGGGGTTTTAGTGGGTATACAGCCATTGACATTGAATGATCCAAGAAATGGGATAGGATAAATTTATTACGGCTGGAGTCCCACACTATGGTACTTGTGCGTAATGGCATTTCCTCCCTGGACAACTTCCCCGGCATTAACTAGAACTTCCTAGTAGACCCAGCGGATGACTTTTGGAATGCTTCTGCAGACTGAATTTCATTATCCCAAACACTCCAAAAAAATAATAAATAAATAAATTAGTATCCACTCACGCGATTATCTCGGACCATTACATATATGGATATTATTATACCGTGACCCATGACCAATTAGTCCGCCCGTAATTACTTCGTAGAAACACAGCATCCATCGGCCGGTTAAACGGCCTTCGGATAGGTCCCCGCTGACTCCACTAGTATTACGATCACGGCCCGATCATCTTGTATAAGTAGTAGCCCTTCAATAGCCATTTCGCTATCGAAGAAGAACCTCGAATACAACGGTTTTCCCCCAGTAATCTCGGGCTAGACACCTCTCAGTCGTCCTCCCTGAGCAGTTCACCCAGCCGTTCAGATTCCAACACTTCTTCGATCACCGCCCCGAAATCATGTCGGTCAACTTCGCCGCAGAATTCGGACTCCAGGGCTCTTTGCCATTGAGGGGCCTCATCTGATTCAAGGGCAACTTTAAGGGTGGGCGTGTCGTCAGGGTATGTGAGGTCCAATCCATTCTCGAGGATTGCTGCTAAGGTGGCCAAGTCGTCTTCACCAAGGGTTGCATTATCTCTTGTTTCTGGATCGGACTGATTCGTCTCATGAGCAGCAAGTTTCGCCTCTCGGCGTGCTTTACGTTCCTCCCGGACACGAATACCACTGGCCTTGGCTTCCTCGACCGCAATTTCGGTACGAGTTGGTCCGGGTCCATCCGACCCGGTTATCCATCGAATGGTGGACGTGGGCAGAGATGACAGTCGATAAATCCCTGCGCGACATGCACAACGGAAAGCTGGTCCATAATAAACCTCTGGAATACTATCCCCCGTCGGTGGACGATCTTGTGATATTCGAGTTGGCGGTCCCTTTCTCTCGCGCGTGGACCGACGGGCAGGTTTAATTTCGGGTAGAGGAACTCCGATCTCCTCTTCCAACTTCTCCTCCTCCTCCTCCGGAGACTTTATCATTACAGGAGCATCTGGTGATGGGGTCGGGATGGAGTTTGGGACTGGTATAGGTGGGGGTGCGGGTGTATCATCGTTGTCCGAAGGTTTGAATGGAGGTTTAGCAGGTTCGGGATCTGCCTTCTCTCCTTCGAGGACGAGTCCAGGGTGAAGGGGGCGAGAAATCTCGTCCTTGGACTCAATGAAGACGACATTGAATGATGTGAGTACCTTCTTGGATGTCCGGTGATAGCACCTATAGGCTTTCGAGTTTTCGGAATACCCGATGAGGACACATTCGATGGAACGGTCGTATATTTTAGGGTTATGCCGGTTTTGTACCAGGACGAATGTGCGACACCCAATTTCCCGCAGATGGGATAAGTCGGGCTTTCGATTGTGCCATGCTTCATATGGGGTCTTGTCCTTCTGGGCTCTCATAGGAAGCCGTTCAGAAAGATATGCCGCAGTTTTAACAAATTCGTCCCATTGATTTGCAGGTACGTTTGCAGCGGAGCGCATGGCTCTGGCACGGTTCATAATAGTGCGGTGGGCTCGTTCCACCTTGCCTATGTGGGCAGAAGTATATGGTGCAGAAAACTCTTGACGAGTTCCCGTTTCTGCTAGCCAAGTGTCCATCTCATGGCTCTTCAGCTCGCCACTGTCAGTGCGAAAAACTCCGACATCCAGTCCGGTTTCAACCTTGACCTTCTTCTCCCATTCATGCAGTTTGGGGAGTGCATGGCTTTTATAACGAAGTGGGATAGCCCAGATGCGATCGGTATGTTCGTCAACCAATTCCATTGAGTAAAGATTCCTGGTCGCTGATTGTACAGCTTCGGGTCCAGTCAAGTCTATGTACACTACACCCAATTTGCGATTCGACTTCGGCCCTTGACGTTTTTTAGGCACGGAGTTTTTGGTCTGTTTCGCGCGGATGCAATGTTCACAAGATGACAGAATTTGGGAGAGGTTGATTGGCATACCTGTTGCCATCTTCTTCTTCGCCATATGGATAATGGTGGGAATATTGGCATGGGCAAGACGAGGGTGCCACGTCGCCAGATCAGGGATGGCCTTCGCGAGGTTGGCCTGGTCCGGGGGGTAATGAACGGGTTTCGCATTCACAGCGTACAGACTCTTGTTGAAGCGAGTCGCTGTTGCAATGATGCCGTGGCCGGGGATGTCCACAGGCACCAGGATCTCGCATGCGACACCCTTTGGTCAAGTACGATGAACGGCCCCGGAGCAAGGACCTACCAGGTACGTCGCAATTCTCCCTCCCGCTATAATGTTTGCTAATTGTGCTGCTAGTCCGGGGTTCATTATCCAGAACTCGTCTCATTGTTTAAAATGGATGGCCGCAAATTTTCTGCTTTTCATTTTTTCCTGGAAAAATCGAGGAAGGAGAAGGAAGCAATTGAAGTACTCTAGTATTGAATCAGTCGTTCTTGTACAACAAAATCACACAACGCCTTGTTTTACTCTCAATGTACCCGTCAAAAACGGCCGTCACCCGTCGCCGGACGGGACCCGTCCGTCGCGCTACCTTGGAGATGAGCTTGACGGACGGGTGGGCCCCTTGACGGACGGGTGGGCCCCTTGACGGACGGGTGGGCCCGTCCCGTGCTCAGCGACGGCCGTTTTTGCGACGGCCGTCCCGTCGGACGGACGGGTGCAAGCCCTATCGGAGGATCACGGTCCCAATCGAGAACCAAGAGAACATGTGGACCACGTCGCGCGCGCGGTGAAGAAATCGGGGAGGTCATGATGGGTGTGCCGTGTGAGAGACCGAGTGGATGTCTGCGTGTAACGATAGGAGGTGTCGGGGCGCCAACCGAGTTCTTCTGAGTAGGTCGTCGTGAACGTGCAAGTCGCCGCTGGAGAGTACCGAAAGGATGTTTGGCGCCGGTGTGCAACGATGTAAAGTCGCGGGGAGGGGGAGTTGTTAGACCAGTAACTTGGTCTGTCTATGAATTCTGTCGTGTCTATCGACAGGTTCGCCTTCATAGACAGGATGGATTCAAGCCTAGGGAGTTGTCGACGGCGAAAGCGGCTTCATCAGTAAAACTACACATTTGTCTTTGGCGTCGTTGACGTCTTGGGCAAGACGTCAAAGACGCCAAAGACGTGTTTTTCTCAAAGACGCGCGTCTTTCGCTAGACAGGTTCATTTGTCTTAGACAAGACCCGACATCTTGGGCAAGACCCAAAGATGCAATATGTCTTTCCCAAGACAAGCTCCAAGACTTGTCAAGACACTCATAAAGACCCATAAGATAAATAAAAGCAGGTATAAAAAGAATGCATTAGATCTTGTATATACCACATATCAGTACTACAAACTGCTACCACTCCACATCATGCTTTGCTACCGATAACCAACGCCGCCACTTCGAGTGCCTCATACGCCGCCACGAACAGGAGCGCGGGCGCGACTGGGCGTCGGGGGGAAAACCACAAAACCACGCAGGATGGAGGCCACAGGTCCACTAGACGGACGAGGATACAGACACGCCAACGTGCTGTTCGTGCCGGGTGTCGCTCGGGGCGCTCAGAGTCAGTGGCAGATGTCACCAGTTGTTGGCCGACGGGGCGGAAAGAGGGCGGGCGTGGTTACGCCGGATGTACGAGGAAGCTAAAACGGAGTAAGTATGGACACACACATGATGACAGGACGCGGCATACCTATGCGCAACCGTCTCTTCTTGCACGGCGAAGGAATTTACAGGTGAGAATAAGGGGAGTCTCCAAATAGTCTATCAAGAAGTCAGTAGAGAATACATTGGGCAAGGAAGCTCACTCTGCGTGATTTTCGTCGACTGTAAGATGCCGAGAGGTGAGTGAAAAATGCAAGAGGGTACGCCAATGCGGCAAAAGTGCAAACAGGCCACAGACGGCACAGGGAAGCGATGCAGCGCACAGGGAATGGAATAGTATGGCCACATGCGGCTGGAAAGCGACGCAGCGCCACGGAAACAGACACAGAGCAAGTCTAGGTCTGGAGGGAGCATTGAATTGTTGTAAATGGTGTAGTAAACAAAGGATAAAGTAGAGTGCAAACAGGAGAGTAAAAATGGTTGCGTGGGTCGCGCGTACTTGAATGATATCTACGAAGACTGCGCCTGAAGCTTGAGGTACTCGAGGTACCGCTTGTGATCTTTTGGATAGCGTTCTGCAAACTCCCCTGGATTGCGTTCAACCCACTCGTGCCCAGTAAGCTTTTCCCCGGTGTCGGGATCCTCCATGACCCATCCTGCGAGCGGATCTTGAGGCTGCTTCTGACGCTTGTTGGACACCGAGGGAGCTGAGACAGATACCTCAGCTTGTGTGCGCTTGCGCCCCGACGTACGACACAGGGCCACACCAGCCTGCTCCGAATCGCCCGTGTCCATCGCTGCGACCACAGTGCTCGACACATGTACAGTGGGCGATGGCGGGACAGGCGGGGCTACAGCAACCTCCTCCAAGGACTCGGGAGCATGCGTCGACGACGCTGCGGCTGTCTCGGCGAATGATCCCGACCCAGCCCGTGTTTCGGCCAGCGTCGTCGACGCTACAGCGCCGGCAGCGCCAACATTGGCTTTAGACGCACGAACACGCCCGGAAGGGTTTGACTGGCATGCGAAAATGTGAGTTTTGATCCACTGAGCGGGAAAATATTACCTTCGCTTCGGCCTTAGCCTGTTTGAGCTTGGACTCGAGTTCCACCACCGCAGTTTCAAGCTCACGGACGCGGACGTGGTCCACAGCTCCGGACGACGGCTCAGTCTGTGAAATTTTGCATAAGTGCCGTGAGGGGACAGAATAAGAATGACCTCACCTCAGCCTCGCTGCGAGCTTCTGTAAGCTCCTCTCTCATCTCCGATAATTCCGCAACCAAAGCGGCGACTGTCGCGTCAGCGTAGTGAGCGCGTCTGAACTTCTCAGAATTCCGAGTCTGCCGCGCCGTTCGATTGGCGTAACGATCAGATACCTCGTTATGCGCATTTCGCGAGATTCCAGTTAACTTGCGCAACTCAATTTCTTCAGCTCTTCGAACGTCAAGCTCTTCGTATCTCGGTTGGGTTCAGTACAATACTACGCACGATATGATGAGAGATGGAAGCTCACTTTTTGAAAGACTCGAGAGCGCCCATACCAGTCCCGGTCTCGTTGTTGTTCCACGCATGCTGCGCCTCACCGAGGTTGGTGGTAGCCTCCATCGTGTTCCATTGTTCGAGCAGGATGTTGGATAAACATTGGATGAGACCCGGAAGCAGCCAACGATGCATGGTCTTGTGCTCCCACCACCCTACCACTAAAGTTGAGCAAAGAAAGCCAAGGAGTATCAGACAAAAGATAGTGCACGTCTGAGTACACCATGGGGGTCTGGGACAATCTGAATGCAGGCTTTAAAAGCTTCGAAGGCTGCCCGTGTCTTGAGATACTTGAGGTTGAAAATGCGCTGCCGGATCGCTTTTGATAGATGCGAGAGCAGGGGAATTCCACTGAAAGACGTCAGCGCAGGACGACAGAACAAGCAGAACTGTACCGATTATAGTGTGAATAGCAGACCCGTAGGACAAAAGGAAGAAGTTGCTGCGCATCAGTCCCAACAACGGACCGCACATCCTCGAGATCAATCGTTGCGACGAATGCATCGGCAAAGCCGAGAAGCGGCGCCGCCTCCATGTCGGAGTTTAGCCCCAAAATCTTCCCTCCCTTGTGAAGGCCCTTAAACTTCAGCCGCTTACGTGTGAGCTTAAGAACGAGACGTTGGACTTCTTCCCAGACAGCTTTGAACGCCGCCCGGTCGTGTATCTCCATCCACACGCGCATGACCGTCACCGCTACCATCACATTAGCATGGAATGATACGAGGAAGAATTTGCGTACATTCGTTAATTCCCACCAACCACCCATTGATCTCAAAAATGTTCATATCGCCTACAACAGGCTTGAAGGTAAGAATTGAGCACCCCTAATAATTACCTGGGCCGAGCAACCGCTGAAAGAGGGAGACTGCATCGGGGCCGCCATAGCCGATCCAAACCATAAAAGGCCGCGTTTATTTCACAAAATCGTGGTCTGCGACCTGCTCCCAACGGGCGATCATGAACGACTTGCCGACCTTACATCGTGTGGGCTGGAACCACGCTGATGTTTGTCACCAGCCACCTCGTTCACTCCCATGCAAACCTCCCAAAGACATCCAACTGACGCTGAGTCTCGTTGTGCAAGTTGGATATGCTCTCAATAGTGAAGACATCAAATCTAAGGTGTACACTCCGATGGACGTTGACGATCCCACACTTTACAACCCTGTGAATGCTGACGAGCCGAGGGTTTACACCCCCATGGATGTTGACGAAACTTGTGAATTGGTCCTTCATTTCTGCACAACCTGGTCTGATTTATTTCATTCAGGGGTGACTGCTTGGAACAGCTCCTACCAAGACACATATTGCGACAGTTTGGATGGAAGTCCGCACGCAGCGAACACTTCCGGTGAGCTTGCAAATTTGATTTCTTAGTTGCATCAAAGTAATCGGGAAGCTTGGCTTTAGATGCAAACTGTGCAAGCACCTATCCGGGTATGTTCGTAAGGTTTGATTGTGGGCCGGGATTTACCGGTACGTACTTAAATTCGTGGCCTTTACACTCAAAACATCAACCCTCTTGAAGATTGGCAGATGAAAAGCCTCTTGTTGACCTCCAATCAGAACTTCCTCCCCCCTTCAAATTCTGGACAGCATCTAGTACAGCGGGAGTGGGAGAGCTGGGACTCGGGGACCCTTGCGGACCAGAAACTAATGTACAGGAAGAAGTGGGAAATCATGAGACGCAACAAACAGCCATTGTTCCCCTTCCGGTTCCGACATATTCCTTGGCCGATATTCAGATCGGGTGAAAAATATCCCGAAATCAATACCCCGTCTGTTGAATACTTCATATTCGGAGAAACTCGAGGCAATCCCCCTACAAAAGAGTCAAAGAGATTGGTTAAAGAAAATCTGAAATTGTTCCATTCTGACAAATTCGCGTTGGTTTTGGGCAGAGTTTTACCCGTGGACAGGGAATGGGCTAGACACTGTGCCGAAGCTGTTTGTAGAGTGCTTACGAGACATCTCAATTAGCGGCAATATGTAATGATCATAATTTGAGACGTGTGACGTTGATTTTTCAAGTTCCAACAGTTACATAACAGGCAACGAACAGCTTGATCTTGATTCGAGGCGAAATTCCCCCGCATCACAAGCTCGAGAGGCGGCTGCTGCTGAGACTCACCGCAGAATATCATCGAACCAAGCTCTAGTTAACGCTAGAAACAGTTCAGAGCGAATTCGAACGGCGGATACGTGATAGTTGTACTTGGTGTTCTCTGCGCTGAGCTTTTCAGGTCTGTGGCAACTTAGTCAGAGGCGGTATAATACTTGGATTGAAGACGACAACACACTTGATGTAAGGAGATTGACACCATTTCTCCAACGGATATGCAGAGTCTGCCCAAATCCATTCATTGGGCTCAAGTAAAACATCCCTCCCCATATCCAACATCTCGCAGATTACTGCAATTCATCGTCAACTCAATTGGGTGCGTAGAATTAGGCACGTGGCTGATATGCGGTGTCCGCCGGACTCCGCGCCATCGAGGTACTGCGGCACGGGCCCAGGAGAGTTCTGTGTGCGTGCCAGCGGAACCATCGTACGGTTCGTACCTCGATAGCACAACGTCGGATACACTGCGGCGCGACTGCTCAACAGGGGAAGCACGTCCGATTGGGCGGCACACCAAACCGAGGTCGCAGCCTTCGGACTCAGGTACTCTGTTTATGTTGATGTATGGCCTACATAGAGAACAGCGTGGCTGATTAATATATATATATATCTGAGTTTCAAGTGCCATGAATCCATTGGTCCTCGAAGAGCAACTGCTAGTTCAAGTTCAAGATCAGAGCACCTCATTCGAGGCAACAGCTCGAGCTCACTTTGCGCGGTACACGCACCGTGGGCTAAGTTTCGAGCCACGCTCGGCCAACTCGGAGATGATCGCATCAGCGATCAACTATCCCATCAGTTCAACTTGAAGAACGTACGAGGGAACGACTTTGGGGTAGCAAGCTTGGCATGTGTCAGAATTGATGAAATTTAAGTGAACGTGTCGGATTTATTGAGCTGTGTCGGAATTGATGAAGATCTGCCGCCGTGTCGCTGTGTCGGGTTTTAGGGAGCCTCAAATTTTTTTAGTTTTATATAGACGATGCATCGGTTGTGGTTGCTATGGATGCGCAACGGTACCTACAGAGCTCTATAGCGCCCAAGGGGGTACCGGTCCGTGAATGCCGGACCGGGTGCTGGTTGGTTGGTTGGCCCGGTGGCCCCCAAAAAACATTTTCGGGTACTTAAAAAATTTGGACTTGGGGCTGGCCCAGGGATGCTTTTAGTCCTTCCTAATGGTCGAATAACACATTCCCTGTGCCACAAAACTCCTGTTACCTCCTTTCCTCACCCCTTGTCCGTCTTGATTTGGTATTGTGTTTGAAAATCTCCGCCGATCACAGTTCCCGGCGTGCTCTCGTGTGAGTTTCTCAGTCATCCCGATGTTACGGTACTCATATATACTTCGCCTTGGTTACAGAGTTGAAGGGCCCGAACAGAGTGACCATTCGGATGCTCCCGACTTGAGCGATGATGATTCCTTCATGAACTTGGACTCCCCGATCCCATCGCCGAAGGCCCCCCAAGATTATGACTCTGAACTTGAATTGCCCACTGTTGAATGGCGGTCTCCCTCACCATTGGAGTATATTCCTGACTCCGATTTGCCTTCAACTCAGATTGGGCCATTGTTGCAGTCCGTCCCGGAAACTGAGGTGGGTATCACAGCTGTGTCACAGTTATAATTCCCTCATTTGAGTAGGATCTGGCCGACCACGACAAACAGGAAAATGGAAGCAGCGCCCCGGCCACTATGCCCGACGCGGTCTCCAGTGCTCCGACTTCCTCCGAGTCGGCGCCTCCGGGAATCACTGTCACTCCCAATCTGGGAGCAGAACCAACTGCGAGATGCTCCGGTCGCAAGCGCAAAGAGCGGGAGGAATTGAAGGACTTGTCAGCAGCGCTTTCGGCATGCATTTGCGGATCTTCGGCGGCTCCTCTGGATAGTTCGGAACACCCGAATGTGGTACGGTGCAGAAATGAAGGCTGCAAACTGTGTGTATGATGCTGTATGGCAGGAAAATATGACAATGTCTTGGATTTATTACATTTAACATCAAACCTCTGCTGAATGAGCCGTATTCGAGTGTATTTCTCGGGTGCAACTGTCTTCGGGACGAGTTTTCGCGAACCGCCCAAGCATGCACGTGAATAATTGCCTTTTTAGGCCATCACGTGGTATGACGTGGTTGGTTGGTCGAGCCCAAGGGGTCTAAAAAACAAAAACCGGCATATGTTCCGTCATTCACAAAACGGTACCCCCTTGATAGCGCCCTGTGGGCCTATGGCCTTATCAATCTATCTGCCTCTGAGACTGATAGACAGGCACTCTCTCTGATTAGTAGGGACATGTCTATGAGCCTCCTGCTCTACCGGCTCCTCTGTAGCTCGACGTAGACATGGGGTGTATTCCAGATGTCGCTAGCAATCCACTCTAACTCGACCTCACCGACTTCTTTTCTCGTTCGCCAACTATGCCTATGCCCTGAGACTGTGTCTGGCCTCATCAAGCCGCAGCTCATCGCTGCTGCGGACACCTTCCACTTCGATCATTCGGGCACTGTCGACGACTTGCACTCGCCGCAAGGCCTATATGGCGGCCAACAAGGCCGATATCATGGCCAATCCAGACCATGCCCCTCTTTTCCCTCGAAAGGAAAGGGAGGAGTGGGCTGCGCGAGCACCGAGCCTAAACCCATCTTGACGCGGCATTGGAGGCGGCGTCAGGCACCTATAATTCTTGGCTTGAACCACGCACTATTCGTTCTGTGGTAGGTTCAGAGACGCAAGCAGTGAAAACGATTTTGCTTCAAAAGTAGGTTAGTGTCAGAAATTTGATTGCTGCTTGCCTCTTGGTTCAAGATGGAGCCAGTATGGACGGACGAGCACACCAAGTGCTTCGTGAACCTCAGGCTCTTGGAGCCGGTTCTGCGCGCACCCCGGTACGTCGAGGTGAAGAAGCGCCCGTTCATCGTTACAACAGATGGTAGCAAGGACGTGCTTCCTTTGGCGAGCCCATCGGACCGACCACACACGCCGAGTTCGTCGAGAAGCTTGCTGCCCAGGACGCGAAAGGTAACCTTTCTCCGCGAGGATTTCAGTCGCTAATCCGTATCAAATAGTGAAAAGATCTGCGAGCGGAAAGACCCCGAAGACGGCGGCAGCCAAACCCGCGAGGATAGTCCATCTTCGTGCCACAGCCTCCACAACGATACGGTAAATTACCCACTTGTATCTCGGGTTCGATTGAAGTACTGATACTTGTCGGACCAGAAATCTCTGCCTCAAATCATACATCCAGAAGAATGGCAAAGTCACGAAGGAGGTTTTCGACTTTTATTTCAAGGGGCTTTCTCCCGAAGAGCTGAAGGTAAATTATAGTCGAGCTACGGGTCCGTACTGAAATTGTTCAGGAATGGGAAACACCAAACGAGGCCGCAGGTACTAGTGGCAACGCAGGACGACGGAAGCTGTATCGTGAATATGTAAGTCTTTATTCGCCGCTTGGTTTCCATTACACTAACTGTCTCTCGGGTTTGTTATAATAATAACACAGTAAATGCTCTCGAGGCATGTCCGGTGTTGCGATGATGCTGACCGTGATTCCTCTGCCTCTACAACGCAAGTCCGAACAAACGGAGAAGGAGAGGGCATAGGTGGGGAGAAGTGGGTATTGTGGGTCGTGAAACTGCACATGTAAGTCCTCGCTCAGTGCTTATCTGTCGTTAATTGTTTTGGGCAGGGTCAAAATTAGTCAATGGAAAATGTACGTGCTTCTTCCATGGGTGTAGCGACGACACTGACCGGCCTGCTCAGCGTATCACTAGATGCCTCAATCAACAGATATCATGGGCAAGGAAAGCGCCCGGACGGGGGGCAGGCGGGGGGGACGGTGGACCAGGCTATTACATTTCTACGATACAGTTCGATGTGGCTCGCTACAGTATAATGTATACCTCGACCGACCTCGACCAAGCTAGATTAGCCTCAATTGTCATCGAGGTGTATCTACAATAGTCCAAATCATCGAGGCAGAACGAGAAACCAGTGCATTTCTCGATCTGCCTCGACTCGGCTCGATATAGCTCGCTGGAATTGTCACTGGGCGCGTCACCCGTCGTACGGACGGGACCCGTCTGTCCGGCTCACCTGGTATTCCCGTCGACGGCCGGGTCAACCCGTTCTGCGCCTGGTGACGGCCGTTTTTGCGACGGCCGGCACGTCGGACGACTGGGTCGAAGCCCTAAATGCTTCTAGATTCGGTGCACAGAACGTCGTAAAGGTGGGCAGGAGTTTGCTGGGACCGCGGTCATCGTACTTGAGGATTTCTCGCATAGTCGGAGATCACGTCGATAAGCCTACGGCGCGGCGGAGAGCGGGAGCTAAAAACAAAACCCAACGAGGCAAGGAGAGGGTGCAGTGACCGCTCGGAGCTGAGAGAGGGGGAACTGTTCGTTGTTTTTGCAAATGAACCTACAGACATTTTATACCACTGGAAGCAGGAACCAGCAAGTAAAACATTAATCAAACAAATGTGAAGCAATCCGAACGTTGGTTGCAAGGGAAAAGGTGACCGACAGCATGCTGATAATTAAACCAAAAATGTCTGAACTAAATTGGCAGGGACGGGGAAGTCTGAGCGGAGCATCTAGGTCAATTAATGCAGGGTCAACGGGGAAGTGAGCAGGGACAGACAATCTAGTTGGCCAACCCGTAGACCCGTAAACGGACGGCTACGGGTGAGCCGTCTACGGGTACACCCGTACCGTACCCGACCCGTAGCGACTTCTGATTGAGAGATCTACGGCCGGGAGCCGTACCCGTAAAACGGCCCGTGAACCCGTCGGCTACGGCAACGGGTCAGAGCCCTACGCACGCGATGAATATCGTCAAAGCAAAATTTCTTCGCACTTGAAAATCACGTCCATAAACCCTATGACCCGTCGATACACCCCTCTGCCAAACACTCCAAACACTCCAAACCCCGCTAGCATCACCGGACATCCTTGCCGACCCCCTACCCCAGTGCTCGCACCACTTGTCTACGAGCTTGCAGAGGCCGCCGGCCCCGCCGATCTGCGTGCAATCCTCACAACGGTGTGCAGCCCCGAGTGGCTCTCTCAACGAGAGGCGGGGATGAAAAACTACTGTTCCTGTAGGTTGTAGCATGAGCCAGCCGGCTTTAGTCAGCTCGGCTCGGGAGCCAGCCGTAGCCGAACCGTGGCAACACTAAGCTCAGCTTATCTCATATCCAGCATGTCCCGTACTATGTATCCCCTGCCGGCTACGATTCTCAGTACATTGATGGACCCGTTCGCGAGCGCACCGAGTGCCCGCCCGATCATCGCTCAGATCATAGATGGCAGTTCCGCCGCTGGAAAGACTTGCCCAGAGCTTTTTGGACATATATAGCACTCCAATAGTTAAACTAATTTGAGTCTATGGGCGATCCGACGAAGATTCTAGAAGTCCTCGGGGGACAGGTACAACCGTTCAGCCTTGCGTGACCCGAACCGTAAAAGACGGTTATACGGCTTCCGTAATACGGCACCCGTACCGTCCCGTCGGCCCTTCCACCCCTCCATTGGACGGGACGGGTTTCGCCGTACCGTATGCCATTACGGCCGTCAAAAATACGGCCGCATACGGCGTTGAAACCGTATTTACGGTACATGTCCAAATGGCCGGGAATCGAATTGAAATCAACAGAACTGGGATGGAACTTACCAGAAGGTCGGCTACGACAATTGCAAGGGGACATTTGTGATGCCCACAACTCTTAGAGCTACTCCGGACACCAGAATAGAATAGAAAATAGAATACGGATTTATCAAATGATGTGATCATGCTGATCGGAGCCACGCGGGAGCCACGGATCGCGACCACGACGCAACCACGAAGCCTTCTCCGCCCTCGCCTGCATGCCACCGCCATTGCGCACACCCGCAGAGACTTCACGTCGCCCTTTTTCGGAGGGCCGAACGACGCCATGTGCACCGCAGCCTCATTCATGACCGTGTCGTCGAAATTTCCCCCCTGGCCTACACGGCTTCGCCGCTCGTACAGAAAGTCCACCAGGCGCTCGACATCGAGTGGGTCAGCAACCCAGTTGGCCCCGCCGCGTCCTATTGCACCAGAAAAGCGAGAAAACGATGCGAAAAGGAGAAAATGTGGTCGAGAAAATGCCGTGTCACCACCGGGTCACACCGGATCACATCATTTGATAAATCCGTATTCTATTTTCTATTCTATTCTGGTGTCCGGAGTAGCTCTTAGAATAGACGGGACACTCGGCATAGCTGATGCCGGCACTGCCGTGCCCTGCCGAACTTGAGAAGACCATAGCATGTTGATTTTTCTCTCTTGTATCCCTACTGACTTACATGAAACTTAAACCGTATAGGTCCGGACCAATGCAGCGACGGCTACTTATCGGATGCATCAGCCAGTGATTTGAAGCTCGCCTACATCCAAACCTGCAGCTCTTTGGGTACTGAGGTCATGAACAGCCTCAGCATGGAGGAGCGCGACCGGTTCCACATTCATCGGCTTTGCCGAGATAACCGGACAGCACTCATAGTGGTACGCCGCGGAAAGATCAATCCAGGGGAGCTGGTGAACATGGGAGACGAAAGAGCAAACTTGTTGATCCGCCCCTGCGGACAGTGAAAACCACAGAGTAGAATGACAATGTCCACCACCTCTGGTTTCAACAGTAGCCATCAAGATGCATATGACAACCAAAACGGCTTCCACTGGTCCCGCAGATCAGTTCACATACATCAAGAATGAGGGGGGACGTACTTGTGTAAATGATCACAAGAAACCAAAACATTCCAGCGGACTTTTCACCTACCGTGAAACGTGGTCAAAGACACGGCTGCAAAGAGTAATGTAGACATTCACAAATGACCCACAGGCGGATCAGAACTAATGCTTGCGCTGAAAAGAGCGCGAGGGCGTATAGTCCTATTTGGAGGTAGTCGTACGTTTGACAAAGCTGCTTCCGGATTAGCCTTTGTATAGTCCTCAGGACATGGGCAGGTGTGCGTACCCTTTCAGAAGAGGCGAAAAGCTCTGAAGCAACCCAGAGAAATCTGTTTTTATTAAAGCTAAGCCAACAGAATTGTGTCAAAGAGGCCTTACACGAGACCACCCCGGATAAAGTATCTGTTCAGAAAAAAAATGACCCAAGGAACCCCCTTCAGGGACCACGCCTTGTGCTCCTCGTCTAAGGAGGTCATCAATTCATACACGAGTAGCGACCCGGTCGCGCCTCAACGGTCCAAGATCAGTTGGCTCGCAGCACGGAACAAAGAGGTTGAATGGCAAATACCATAGACGTAATTATAAGCCCTAATGGCCGTAGGATCGTCGAGGGTAGCCACCATCTGTCGGAAGGAGCGTCGGATCGCAGATGTGTTGAAACGAAGACTAGAAAGCCTGTCTGGAACGAAGCAAAGAGGAAGTGGTGACGATTTAGGTATGTTTGTTTCTCCTCCGAGTCGGTTTTAAAAACACCCGCGGCGATCATTTCCTTACATCACTTAGTCATATGAATGTGGGAGTGTTGGTGGGCATTACTGCGCGGTTCGCCGCCATTGGCGAGAGGTGATTGATCTCTGGATCTTGGACAGTGATGTGGTTAAGCGAAAGAAGCCATCAACCTTCTCGTCTAGCTTCATTTCGGCATCGTACTCGGGGATCAGCGGAGCATGAACATACAGTGATTACGACCGTTTCTGATAGACCATATCCCCGCGCGCAGGTGGGCGCATCCAGACCATTCAGCTGCTCACCTCATCGAAGCAAGTTCCCTTTACCGCCAATCGCTTGGCTTTAACGGTACGTATGGTGGCGGACCGAACTTCGTGACAAGTTTGAGTCCCGATTTGGTAATCCCTACTACAACCTCAGTTCTAGTCATAATACTGATGATCAAAAGATTATGGATCTAGAGGCTCGCAGACGGCCCCGGGTAGCATTGCTCAAAGGGCATGATCAAGAGAAAACACACCTCCTCCGAGTTCGCTCACCAGAGGATGTATTGATTCCCGTGCCAATTGGTCCTGGAATTCCGCGACGAGACAAGGCAGATGTATATCCACGCTATTGCCAGCTGATGTTGATATTTTTCAAGCCTTGGCGACACGCAAAAGACCTGAGAGTGGAAGGTCAATCATGGGAAGATGCATTTAACTCATTTACACTCGAGTGTTCAGTGTCCATCCGATTCAAAATGGAAAATATGCAGATCCTTCATGAATGCCGAGATAGCCGTGACGATCATTTTGCCGAACGACGATACCTTGCCAGACGAGCTGTGAAGGAGGTGCGGTGCAAACGAGGCCGCGAGAACACAGATGACTTTGCTGGTGAAGATGTCACGGAGGAAATGATTCTTGACCACTTAGAAGAACTCACAGATCGGTTTTCGATGAAAAAAGCAGCATCCCACCAAGCAATATTGGAATGTGTCGATTACGCAGAGGCTGCAGGTCTATACCACATCCCAAACAGTGTTGCTGCCCGGCCTACGCAGATGGAGGATGGACCTCAGGAGTATGGCACTCATCTGGTAACCGATCATTATCTTGAAGATGTTTGGGAAAAAACATATGATGACCGCCGTGAATCATCGAAGAAGAGTGCATCAAGTCAAACAGTTAACCCTGCGACACCAGCAAGGAAATCTCACGAGGGTGCCGGTGTTGATGACGGCTCTGCTTTCCGGAATGCATTCTCAGTACCACCGAATGAGGCTCCCGAAATTCGCCAAGATGTCCCGGCTTCGGAACCTATTCGAGACGTTGATATCGAAGCCCATGTGCGTAAATGGACACTCAACAAGGAACAAGCCCAGGCATTCCGAATTATAGCACACCATAGTCTCCAAGATCGTCCTGAGCAGTTGAGGATGTTGCTCTCTGGACCTGGCGGAGGTCGCCGATCAACTTGTGTTATGTAGGGAAGGGCGCGGGTTCGGGTAAACCCGGCGGGTTTGCGGGTCGGGTCGAGCGGGTACGGGTCACGGGTTGATGGTATTCCAGACCCGAAACCCGCGGGTTGCCCTCGGGTATGAGACACATAGGCCAAACTCACTGTGAAACCATGAATAGAGTAAGTTTTGCTTGTGCAACAATGTGTATGAGGTCTAAATTTGCCCGCAAGATTAATTTTCTCACTTAAAAACACTGTCCCTGGACGTGCCTGACATCGGAACCTTGTCGGTAGGCGATGCCGAGACCCGGATCACGGTCGGCAGGGCTTGCCGACGACCCGTCAGCAACCCGTCAACCCGCGGGTTCGGGTTCGGGTTTTACGGGTTGGGGTCCGGGTCAACTGATTTGTACCCGGACCCGGACCCGTGCCCATCCCTAGTGTTATGTGATATATATATAATACCTCGTATTGTAACGTATTGTAACATTGTAACTGTTTGTGTTCTTCTATTTTTCCCACTGTCTGCCGGAAACTTCCGTAAGGTGGAGAGCGTGGGAACCCAGCACCCTTACATAAGCCATTCTGTCACGCTCTTATAACTATATCAGGAACTTTCAAAAAAATATTATGGCTGCTAGGAAATGTGCTAATTGACCATGTTATCACTTCCTGAGAAGCAGAATCTTCAAGACGACATCCATTCCAGAGTTATAAGCACTTTTTTCCTTTTTAGGAAACTGTGTTCCTATGGCATTTTCCTAGTCTCGTTCCCATCCGTTTATAGGGCAGTTCCTAGCCTGTTGAATATGACCGTTACAGCTCTTTGCGGAACTTAGGGCGCGGCCGATTTTTTTTTTTTCCTTTTTGAGCTGTTTTTGATCATTTCAGCCAGAACAGCTGTTCTGACCTCAATTCTCAGCGTACGTTTCTGAAGACTATATGAGCAGAATCACACGACAATTCCGCAGGGCATGACGTCCTCAGAATCTTTCCATACCGCCGGTAGTAATTATAATATATTATTTTGCATGTTTTGCGGAGATCATCTCTTGTGTCGTGATTTGAAGGTTGTGTGGGATGTTGTATAGCTCTAAAAACAATTATTTGGATGGCGGAGGGCACACTGTCCTCGTAATTGAGGCATGGCACCCGGAGCATGTGAACAGTGGACTTGAACAAGCAGAATATAGGTACAGCTCAGGCTCTGTGTATTTGTGTGATCTATGTCAGCCCTTGGTCCGACCGCCATTCCTACGTTACAATACGTTGACAGGATTGTACATACTTTTGCCGTAGTAGGATGGATACAACATACAGATACATTCGAATGTGTGTCTTTGAGGCGCCATTATCACTTGACCACGACTTGGTCTCACAAGTTCAACTTGCAGGTCTCCCTGACACGGTCACATGACCAACTTGCGGTGTGAGCTGAACACATCCACGGCATAACAGGAGGGTTCTCGGCCAAAGGTGGCCTCAAGGGACGCCAAAGAAGCGATGTTGGATCTGATTACACGGAATTATGGACCATTGTCGAAGAATGTGTAAAATCATTGCGAGTTGCGAGATTATCGACAATTTGGTGATAATTGTCCAACAATTATCAAATCTGGGTTTTCCTGATGAATCTGGCTCCGTGGGAAGGGTATCAACATTCTGAAGGAAAGATCGATGGTTGTGAAAAGATAGCTTCCCCTTCTTGTTCTGGGCTCGGTCAGCAAAGTTCTATCGCAGAGCAGGATTCACTTACAATCGGCAACTTCAGATATTCTTCGGTGGCGATTTGGCTCACATTTATGGGCATTGACAACCACTTTGCCAAGTCCCATTTATCCCTGCTCATGAAGGGAGCGAACTTCGAGTCCCCCACCATCTCTTACTCTTTCTGCATGCGTTCAAAGAGTGTCTCCCCAGGTCTCAACAGTTTCCCAGCCTCGGACTCTCTGGCCACAGTGTCACTGCCTGGAAAGATGTCCACAAAGCGCTGGAAATTCTGCGGGTCATCCTCGTCAAGAACTTCTTCGGCCGTGGCACGTCGGGATCTCTGAATAGGCTCCGGTGGCAGGGGGACTCTGGTGGAGCTGGAGCGACGAATCCATCGGCAAGTCCCATTGGATCATCATCCTCGGACGGGGCGGGAGAATGTGCAGAAGAGTCGACGACAGGCACTTCTCGGTTCCTGCAGGTATAGTTGCTCCCCTGCACATACATTATCTATTCATAGTATCCGAGTGACTATATTTGAATTTTCCCTTCCAGACATATACGACGGTGGCCGACTGTGATGTAGAGGAACTTCCTGAATACCGGAGAACGGGTTGATCGTGGTGACATTCAAAAAGTCGGCAAAGTCCTCCAAATGTTTATGCTTTTGCTTCCTGCGACGGAACCAGAATACCAAAAGAGTAGCCGAAACCAACATAAACGTTCCGCCCACTGATGATCCAATTATAATAGCACTGCTGTGTTCCGTTGTGAATGATTTGAATCTGCTTCCTTTCCCTCGTACAATGGACGCACCTGTTGGATGTATTGTGTGACCTGTAGCACTGATATAAGTGTTCCTGGTGTGTATTCAACTTGATTGGGGCACTTGGACTGGAGATAAACGAGGATCCGCGGCTGGTGTTCAAATAAATCGGCTGTTCCATTTACTGTACCATTGTGTAGGCAAGCAACGGTAACGGTAACGGTAAGGTCCGTTGCGTTGCCTTTTTCCTGGCCCGTAACGGTAACGGTTGGCGTGGTTGCCTTAAAAAAAGTGTTACATTGAATAAATTCGAAAAAATTTGAAAATATATATTTGAGCTTTCGGCCCTCTAACTATCGCTGTAATCGTCCCGGCTACCAGAACCATCTATTTCCGACCCGAATCATCATCGGGAACACCACCCTTTATTAGAATACAATCAGTATACACTCAGCCGTGGAGTAAACGACTCGGATTAGAGCTACCTATTAGAATACAATCAGTATACACTAGTAGGAGCCCGTAAGTAATTGTAAGGACAGTATACGATGGGAGCACATACCTCAGCCGTGGAGTAAACGACTGAGGGATGTGACTCCGTGAGTTACGCTAATGTGTACGGTGTGCTTGGCGAGTGCGCGGGCACGAAGTCCTACCAACTCGTCCGTGGTTATCAAGTGGTCCGGGTACTCCGCAATCCACGTTGATTCCGCAACATCGAGTGGTAAAACTGGGTGCGCGCCGCATACCGCAAAATATGGTGAGCATCCCATCCCTCGACGCGTAGTCACCCTATCTGCCCATAACACCTGGTGCAGAAAATAAAACCACTGGTGTAAATTCCCACCCGTGGCTTTATATAGCGACTGGCGCAAGTCCCAATGTCCTCTTTCGACAACTCCGTTGGATTGCGAATGATACGGTGAGACCCTTATCCCGTGTATCCCATATTTATCTTTTAACCACTCCATCGCAGCCAGAAACGGAGTTCCATTGTCCGTGACGATCCACGTGGGACATCCCCACCGACAAATCACGTCCTCGAGCAAGAACAACCCGATGTTCTTCGCTGTCTGCTGGCGCAATCCCCGCGCTTCCGGAAACCTACTTAACGCGCATCTCGCGTCCACAATATAACCGCACTGGTTCGATTTCTCGGGCATGTGCATCACGTCAGTGTGAATTTTCTTGAAGATACTCGGCGTCACCGAGATGACCGGTGGGGCTTTCAGGATTGCGAGTTGGCGTTTCTGACACAGCCGGCAGCATTTGATGTACCACCGTACATCTCCTTCAAGATCCGGCCACCAAAACCTTTGTTCCAACAACGAAGTCGTGGCGAATCCCCCGCGATGCCCGAGCGCATCATGCGCCGCGCGCATCATGTACATGCGGTGCTCCTTCTGCACGACCAGCCGACTCGGTGCGTCCCCTTCTCTCCTACATAGCTTCCCTTCGTTTGACAAGAAAAATCGGGAGGCGTAGCGCACAAAACGCTTATATTCCTGCCCTTCTCGGACTTTGTCGGGTCGAGTTAACGGGTCTTTTAACCATTCCACCGGCAGAAGTATATTTTCATCTTGATGGCGCACCTCTCTTTCAATACGGCTGCCGGCTGGAGCGGTGAATTGTCCGTGTCCTTCAAACAAGCGTAATTTTATACAGAGGGTAAGGTAACTGCGTTGGAGGACATCACACACTGGGTACTGCTCACCCGAAAAGCCGAAAACGGAGAACAGTCTTCTCTCCAGGAAAATACCTGTGGGAGACATTCGGGAGAACAAATATCTCGAGCTCGCCGAGCATATTTCGAGGGGCAAGAGTGGGTGCCTTTGGTGCATTTGTTGCAGGAAGGGGGTGTGACATCTTGAAACAGCAAAGGCGTGTTATGACACCATAGGGTCGAACATAGAAGGCCCTAGGGCCAAAGGTGAGCCCTGTCACGCTCGTAACGCTGTCCTCTATGCTATCCACACGGGCATCGACCGCGACTTTTCGGCCAGCCATGTTATCGTCAGCAGCAACAATTGAGTACTCCCCACTGAAGTCAAACATGACTTGGGGGGCCGGGGAACTCATATCAGTGCGATATGCCTGAGTGTCGATGAAGTAATGGAGGTGAGCACCAAAATCGTCGAGTAGATCCTGATGACATTGGTATGGGGGGCATAGTGATGTGCTCTTCAGCTGATGTGAGAATTCAAACAGCTGGTTCGCTCTTTTTAGCCGATTGAGGAGCCACAAGAAAACATGAATTCACCTGGTTGGCCCAAGCAAAATTTTGGGTTGGATGTCCCATGATAGCGTCTGCTTGAGCAGATGCAAGGTTTGCCTGCGGTGTTCCGAAGGCCTATGGGAGTCGTTACAATGATACAGCGAGTACAAAGGAGAGGCGCACTTACCGCAACGGTATGTCTGAGCTCACTTGGAATCGGATTTGACGCAACTCCAGATGCGAAAACCTTCTCCTTGCCCCTGAGTATGGGTCCCCTGGATCCCAACCCATGCTCTGTGGTGGGGACCTATCACAAAAAGAAATAAAGAAGGAGAAAGAAAATGAGCGTATAAATGGCGAATAGAAAGAGCTCATCCGGACCTTATGTTTTAACGAAGTAGGCTCGGAGCCTGAGTCCGACAGGCGCCTGCGCTGGTAATCACGCGAGCGTTCACGGCAACTAGGACATTGTTTCCACCGGTAGATCACTGGGAGAGGAACATGACAGTGCGTACGGCTGCAGGTACGCTGCAGGACAGGACATCCGGGATCGTAAGAAGATCAATGAGGGGATACACAGAGCAGTAGAGGGTACGATACCTTCCGTACTTTATACGGCAGCGGAGGCACTAGTACATACACCATCGACGAGACGTGGCAGTGTCACGTAGTGATCACGCCGTGACTGATCGCGAAACATCCCAAAAAGGTGATTTTGATCGCCGCGTTTTCGGCACATTCGACGTATGGTGCGCATCACCTAGCTGCCACCACCACGTGCTTGAAAACTTCCGGGCTCAAAAAAACATGTATTTCTTATCCGTCTAGTAGAAGTGTTCCTTTTGAGTGTAGGAAGATAACTGCTAGAGGGATTTTCGATTGGATCAAAACTGAGTGAGCTCGAAATTTCTTCCAGACCCAATTTGGCCACATTCACGAATATATTCAAAAATCGGTTGTCAGAGTCGTAAGTAGGCTTAAAATGACGCTAAATTACAGGAGAGTTCTACTGGTCGAATTGCCGTGCAGCGCGCTCGAAAACACGACAGTGGGAGGTGTATTTAGTCGAACTGAAGGCACGAACCACCCGTTGAGCCTCTTTCGGCCCCAAGTTATTGCGATAAGCTCCATCCAACGAATCATGTGATGCTCCCATTTGCGAATCACGGAGAGTTGAACGGAGGGAAGTGCAGCCGGCATGTTTGTTTTCAACCCCTCGTAACTGTAGTCACAGTGGTCACGGAGGTATTTCTTGACGGCGCCCCAGAAGAACTCGATAAAGTTCAACTTGCAGTGATATTTGGGTCAGAAGATAAATAGATGACCAGCTGCTTCGATTTTTTCTGCCACCATTGGCCGTTGCTCAAGGAAGTCAGGCTGCAATTCCAACAGCCGCGTTGCACAGCAATCACGGGCCGCGGTGTGCAGCCCTTTCTTGCACTCCTTCACGAATCTTCCCGAGGGCCAAAGGCCACGTTCTTCGAGAATTGCCTTCATCCCCTTTGGCTCACCTGAAAATCCTGGATGATCTGCATCATAATACATCTTCTGGACCTTGCGAACACTGCCATCCATCACCAACCATTGCACATGTGTGCTTGTTTCCCTCCAGGGTTGAGATTCATGCGGCTGACAAGCAAAGTGTTGATGTTTACAGTAAGCGGAATTAATCTATGTAATCGAGATTTGATTATCGTTTGCCGCCATAAGATCAAACGATACACGCTGTCAACACGCCGACGGTGAATATAATGCACAAAGTAGGCTCCGGAATCCACTCAGAGGTACACTTAATTGATTTTTTTTTCTCCAGCCAATTTGGCCACTAAATTTTGGTGGCAGCAGCTAGGTGATGCGCACCATAGCCACGAAGGAAGGCTCATGGATTATGTCTGTGGTTGGCCGGTAAAAATCAAGTTTTTCAAGTTGCAAAAAAGAGAGGAAAAAGGGAAAAGAGAAAGAGATTTGAGGACATACCCAAATTTCATGTACCCGGAAATTCTGAGCTCGATATAGTGGTGAAAAAAGTGTTTATGAATCTTGATTGGCCTGTGGATGCCGAGTTCCGTTGCCAGAACATTGATTTCAAGACCTATGTCCTTCGGAGATAATATCCCCGATTGACATAGGACTCGGCCAATAGTTTTCAAGATATTTATATTCGTCTCGCACGCCGCCACATCAACGCGTAACGCGACGTACACGCGACGTGTCCACTGTCGATGCTCTTTCCTCCTCCTCACAAATCTGACCTACACTCGGGCTTCTGGCTGAAATCTCGACCCACTGTGCACATGCAAGATCCAGTGAAATCCAAAAGACCTTTCTGATGACCAAAATGATGTGGTGGGACTCGCAAGTTGTATCCGTGCTCGCGCGCCCCGAAGCCTAGAGGAATTCAGGGTAGATTGATGAATCAGGTACAATATTCTGATCGATACTTTCATTCGAACCAATGGACCTGATGTATTTATTTCAGTATCAGTGCTTTGAAACGCCTCAATCGCCAATTCAAGGTGGAGACCGTCAAGAAACCTCCTCCGGTCCACATCACCTCCACCCTGATCGCAGAAGCCATTACTAACAATGTTTCCTCTCGCAACGGCCCACAAACAATTCAAAACCAGATTTCTCGTCAAGATGGGATTAAAATTCCAAGGTGAGCCGGGTTCAGCTTGCTGTTAGCTTGTGAAAGTCTTGTAACAATTACACACAAGGGATATGGTTCAGCAGACATTGACCCAGGTGGCGCCGAGGCCAGATTTCCTGGTCGTAGACGTCAGCCTAAACAGCGTGGGCACTTGACTGATACTGGAGTTTACTATGAAATCCACTTTGACGGCCATGAGAAGCTAAATTTCAAAGCTTTGCGCATGGGACCTGTTGGTATTGACATCTACGGTTCTCGATGCCATTCCAGCAGTAAAATGATCAAGTTTCTCGTTGTCCCAAATGCCCGTTGCTCCTCCACAGTCGGGCACTATTATCTTGATTTAGTTGAGGAAAATGGCAGTATGTATTTTCTCATCCTCACTCCAACAACATTCTTATCTCTCCAGTTTTCGTTCAAGCCACGGTGGATGGTGGCTCAGAAACTGGAGAGCTATATGCAGCTCATGTCGCTTTGCGGTAAGTCACAAGTTAGCTTCTTTCTTTCCGTTATCTCACCCATATATCGCAGCCACCACTGTATGCCAGATATCTCGATCGACGCTGCACCTCCCTTTGTGGCTCTCCCCAGCACTGACAACATTCCAATCGAGTCATCATGGCACCTATTCACGAACTATGTGGGCCTTGACATCAAGCAGATTATACTCCTTGGAAAAAGCCTCCACTATTTCAACCCAGGATTCCTGTTACATGTGTATGTCCCTAATGTGTAACGTTGCTGGCTAAAGATTCTAACCGGCTTTCAGTAATCTGTTTAATTGGTTGTGGCCCAAAATTGTCCAACTCTGCCTTGATGATTTTATTGAGTATTGGAATGACCACAAGATTCGGACCCAGCGTGGCAAACTCCTGCCATCCGGCGTCTCTCCCAACTACATCTGTGACTTTCCGGAGCGATTCGGTCTAACCAAATTTGGTGAACCAGCACCCCAACATTTTGTCGATGCGCTCTGGCAGAATATTCCGAAATCCCGCGAAGAATGTTACAGGTGGGTATCCGATGATTTTGACACAAAGGCTTGGGAGGTTTATGGGGAAATTGGGAGCCCGAAATTGATTTTGACAGACGGGTGGACAATATTTTGCCAAATGCTTCCTTGCTTTGATTGACCTTCAAATCTGTGCTGTGTCAATAGTATTGAATGTTTGGAACTCGGGCCTAAATTGACAGATTGTGGAGGTCTCAGGTGCTTTTGACACTGGTAGGGACACACCGAGGATGCTGTTATGGATTATATGATTTCATGGCTCCAATAGACTCTTCGTATGATTGCAGTCAGAACTTCATGACAAGCTGCAATTTTGACCTGGACACTTCGAGACTCGATATTAGGCAGGAAAGTAGGTATAGTTTGTAGGTAAAAATTTCGTTTCAAAAAAAACAGGGGGCTATAGAGCGTGGGAAAAAAAACGCAAAATCTGGAGCAATTTTTTTCGAATTAAGTGTACCTATTGAGCCGTCTGCTCGCCCTTGCCCTTTCCCTTGGCCCGGACCGGTGGGACTACCCCTCGAGATATCGCCTCTGCTTTGCCTTCCATTCTGCTGTTGACTCAGCCAGTTCTGTTGCACGCACTCCGCGGTGTGAGCGGAATTTCTTGATGGCAAACTCGGCAATCGGTCCAGTCGCGCCCAGTCGATAAACGCTTGCGTAGCGATCTGCACGTCGATAAAAGCGGCGGATGGTTGGAAGGGGACAGAGGCAAAGCCCCTCATCGACGAGGTCCTTGGCTTTTTGCCAGGCTCCATTGGAACGCTCCCGGAACCATCGCTTGACCCAAGCCCAGAAATATTCAATAGGATTCATCTCGGGGTGGAACTTGGGCAAGAAATGGCACACCATCCCTAGGTTTCGAATAGATAAGTAAATCCTGAGTCACGGAAGAGGTGAAACGCACCAGCTGGAGCTGCAATTTTTGAGGACCGGGCGACGGGCCAAATTGATGGCGGAGCACAGCCACCGGCTATGGTCGGGCCGGACCGAAAACGCAAAATCTCTCGTGGTAATTTTTTTTTAAAAACTTTTGGGACTTTTGCTCCGGGGGATCTATAAAGGGGCTTCTTGTGGTGCTATTTACGCAACACCTCAATGTCTCATACAAAACTGAGGCAACAGTAGCAATTCCCAAATCGGGACCAAAGTTTGTCACAAAGTTCTGACTGCAATCATACTTCAATTATGCTTACAAACCACCCTTACAACCAATTTGATCATTATTGCTGAACCTTTAGGTTTGGCTACCCAGGGGAACTTGAATTTCGGGAGCTTTCACTACATGTACAAACAAAGATTTAGTCATGCAATATTTGTCACTGGGAAAATGAATCGTAATAAAAGGGGGGAAGACATAGAAATAAATGACTGGGATTAGGCCTCTTCGAGGCGGGTGCTGAACCTTTAGGTGGATGCGCCAGTGAACTGTGACTTCGCTTCGATCGTTTACTGCTCGCCTCTTGCTTCTGATGACGAAACATTAATTATAATGTGCTACTATAATGTGTTACTACAAGATACAAGATAAATATTTGGGCTCATAACATAGCAAAGACGGTAGGTGTGGACAGGGATATTATCATAAATACTCAGCCTCGTCTGAGGGGGCCCAACGAGAATGACTCGTGTCTCGGTAGTGGGTAGAACAATAAATTCCCCATCTCATGTATATGGACACGGTGACACTGAGCCCCCACAACTTAGATGCACGAAGCTCCGGTGAAGAGTTCCGAACAAAAGTGGAGCCAGTACAGGCCAGACACCAAGCCGGACTCGGAGGCCTAGACACCTGTAAGTACGGACGGAGCCCAGATAGACCACCCATCCAGGGAAGCACCATAAGAGCTTGCAGCACAACCATCATATGGTCAGTTGAGGTGTCTGTCTAGGAGATACTAGTAGAGATGGGCACATCAGAGAAGGTAGCAAGAAACAACATGGAGGAGAAAGCAAAGATCTCGAGTTGTGTGTCCCTGGAGACTCGGAAATATCACCAGACTAAGTAGGAGAGATGGGCACATCACAGAAGATAGCTAGACTCCTGCGAGTGCAAGCACTTTACCGCAGGCAGACTGGTACGGGTCAAGCCCCTGGGCTGAGGAGTTTGAAATTTTGGGTGGGGCCGATCACAGCCATCAAATCACTTTTGTGGGTGCCATCAATTCCCAAGTAAATTTGGCACTGTCCTGCAGTGTTCTCCTTAAGGGCCTTAATAAGGGCACCTTCTGAAGTTAAGGCCTTAAGCCTTAATAACCCTTAATTAAGGGCTCATATTAAGGGCATATTAAGGGCATTAAATTTGGGATGAGCTATAGTAAACGACAAAATACACCTAGTCCGAGCCAGGATAATCATCTCCTGACCCTTCAAGCTCGCCATCGTCTGGTTCTTCGTCCGAGTGCTCAGCGGCCAGCAAGTCCATCAGCATTTCCTCCCGGGTGAAGGCACGACGTGGGGCACGCTTCGGCGGCTGTGGGATCTTCCCGCCAAAAAGCTTAGATAGCCGGGCTGGAAGGAATTTCGATGACCGAGCGGCAGGTGCCGGGGGCTCCGGAATATCAGCGTCTGAGTCTTCCGTCGCTTCCAATCTAGCAGCAGCCACCCACGACACATAGGTCTTGCGCCACGCATTTCGAGAGTTGACGAGGCGCGAGCTGGTATGCTCCGCTTCGTCCTCATCAGACTCTTCTTCGTTGTCCAAAAGATCAGCGTACTGCGGTACCGCAATCAAGTCAGCGACCCGGCTGTCGGCGTGATTTTTGCGCTTTTCCCGGGGCTCTCTCAAGCCTTCGGCAATGTGCTCCTGTCGAATTGCAGCACCCAACTAGAGATATTGTCAGTATCAGATGACTACACCTCGTACAACTCACCTTGGACATCTTCCCTGTCTTCGTGAAGCCGAGGCGATTCCGGAGACGTGTTCTCTTGATTTTGAAGTCCGAGAAATCACGCTCGTTACCTCCCGTATTCACGACGATCCCGAGAATCAAAATTGCAAAGTCCGCAAGCTCGCGAACTTCAGGAATTCCGAGGAGCTGCTCCCATACGACGATTGGATTGTTTCCCTACGTCTCGGAGTCAGTACTGTCACGGACGAGGCAAATGGCGATGCTCACGTGGATTTTTTGAAAGTCTTCACGATTTTGCTCGAAGTCGGCAAAGACGCCGAGCGTGCTCATGTATTTGAGGAATGCCTGGGATACTTCCCCCTCCTTTCTGGTCTTTTCAGCGTCGAGCTCAATCTGTTGTTCAGGGGTGAGTGGGCCCATCGGGGGACGTGATTTAACGCGGCAATAAAGCTTAATTCCGGGGAATTAGAAGATAGTTGACAGCGACAATTGAACAAGTGTACCTCCATGAGAACGATTCTCAGCGTAAAAACCGATATTCCAGCCTGGTCGCCGAAACGAGAAATCCGCTCGTAGGGATTTAGTACCATCGCGATGACAAAGAAGTCTTGATCCATGGCGGCCCATCGTTTCTCGAGACGCTTCGTCATTCCATCGGCGACACGGGAGTCTGCGTGCCGTCTAAAATGCAGAAAGACACCTGCAAAGCCGAGAAGCACCTGGTCGGCCCGCGTTTTTTCGCCCTGGTTAATATTCGTAATATAACAAATCGGCTCGATGTCGTCTGCAACAGTCTGGAGGTTTTTCCAGAACGTTGGATCATCCAGAAGATCACAGAACTTGTTCGCCTCCACCTCCATTTTCATCCGCTTCTTCTTGTTCTTTTCTGCACCAACTTGGCCAGCAATGATGTCGGCGCGACGGACAATCGCCGCTTTACGCATTGGGCTCTTGATCCGAAGAAGACGGTTGAACGACAGGGAATGTGTGGTCCAGCGCGTAAGGTTCGCCATGAGGTAAGAAAGAGCGTCCGTTTTGCTCTGTTCTTCCTGTACCTCGTCGAAGACATCGCGGACACGCTCGTGGTTATTAACCCAGCCAATCACCGCGGTTGTATCTTCAGCGGTCTGGGCGGCGATGGGGTTCACTTTGATATAATCAACAAGTATAAGTTGGCCCTGTGTCGCATTAATTAGCAGTCCGCGGGATGCATTTATAAAACTGACCTGATGTGCACAGCACGCTAGTCCAATCAACCACGGCCGACGAATTATCAAGTTATTCCGGCCGCTCTGAGTTCCGCCATCGTTGTCAGAAACATATGAAACAACGATGCAGCCTGTCTCTTTCTCGACTTTGTCGATCTGAGCGCAAAATGACTGATACATTGATTCACCGTCCTTCTTTTTCCCCCGAGTATGGATAACATCTATCAAATATGACTTGCGCGCAGGTGAGTAGACTGTATATATTTCTCGTGTGCTCGTACCTTTCCACCCACAGATGCGTCAACTCCGGTTACCTTCCAACCGTCCGAACTGCGTGTCAAAATGTCAAAACACGCCGTGAACTTGAAAACAGCATGATCGACTTACGACAGTGTCACGTATTTCTCTCTCAAAATCTCCGCTACCGTTTTGTCAACTTTCGCCACCTCCTCGTCCAATAGGCGACCAGAGATGACCTTGTCAGTCGGCATCACATCGGTCGCAGTGGATCGGAACATCAAGAAAAGCTTGATGACTTCGGGGTCGGTGGTCCAGCGGAACGGAAGATTGGCAGAAATGGTCGCACGGAGGAATTGGGTGCGTATCATTTCTGACTGCGAGCTGTTGAACGGCATGTCCACGCCTCTGAAAGCCTTCAGCTGGGATTGCTTCATGTTCTTTTCCACATCTTTGAAGCGTTTCCGCTTCCGCGGATTACCACCATCAGAGTTGCCCTCATCCCCGCTGTCCGCCGCTGGCTGGACTGGCTGCTTCGAATCTTTCCCACCCTTCAGCCGTTTCGCCTGCTTCTTCGCCGCATCCGAGGCATGGGGACAGCCGATCAAATGGGCAATCATCGCAGGCTTGTCGCCGCGGACAGCCTGCACGTTGAGCAAGGCTAGGATGTCTATTATAAGCAAGATTCAATTAGAGAATATATTTCGCACCGGCTTGAAACCATGCTTCTGCGCTGGGACCGGGAGATTCGGCATCCGAGTCGCTGTCGACGTCGATTGCGTCGCTGGTGCCGGCGCCAGCGGGGCGGTGAGAGTTGATGCAGCCGAGGCAGTAGGCCTTGTAATGGGCACTATTCTGTTTTTCCCCCTTGTGGAAGAACTCCCACAGGGGCCCTTTCAAACGCATGTCCGGTGTCGATGGAAGAATATGTGCTTCGCTGGCAGCTTCGCCGCTGATCCAGTGATCCAATTATCTAATACCATCATTAAGCCTTAATTAAGGCTTAAGAACTTTTCCGCGCCAAGTTAAGCCCTAAGCTTAAGGGCATCTTAAGCCTTAATTTAAATTAAGGCTTAACCCTTAAGGAGAACACTGCTGTCCTGAGAAGCCTAGTGGAAATTCTACTCTAAGGAGACAGATTTCAAGTCATTGGCCTTTAGACTCCTTCCACCGTTTTAACTTTTGAGTCTAGACATTCGATGTAAATTGAGAGCAGAAGGAAAAAGTTCAAACTCCACGAGATGTTCCAGCCTGCCTACGGCAAACTGCTTGCAGCACCTCAAATGCCGTAGAGCGGACTGGTGACGAGTCTAGAATGTAGCAAGAACCAACATGGAGACTAGGAGTAGCAAGCAAAGATGTCGCCGGAGACTCGGAAATATCGCCAATCACTCTCCACGTCCGAACAACATCTGAATTTCGGATGTTCGGATGTTGTCCGAAAGCCCCACGTCAACGGATACTGACTCGAACATCAAGCAGAAATGACTAATGACCGAAATTGAACTTAAGAGAATTGCATTGCCTTCTGTGAATGAAACGAGCTAGCACGCAGGAATTCGAAGCAGAAGGAAGGTTGGAAAAATATGTTTCCATTTTCCTTGCTTATTTTCTCTTTCCCCACTTGCTTTTCAATTTTTCTTGTGATGACCAATTCTTCATGACAAACAGATCAAAAACTGATTCGCAAAATCAATGTTCTCCTGGGCAGCCAAACCTAAAGGTTCAGCAATCAGAATGCAAGGATACATTTTGCAACTTCTTCCGGCTGGAAAGCTCAGGTTCGAGGCTGCTTCATCTAGTAGAACCAAGGATATTCTCTGAGTGCGATTTTCTGTCATTAGTCATTTCTGCTTTATGTTCGGGCCAGCATCCGGGCGCTGATCCCCGAAATCAATTACCACACTTTGATCTTGCCAGCGCACACCTCTCTCCTTTCCTCCCCCATGTCCTCTCTTGCTAGCTTCTGCAATGCGCCCGTATCTGCTGGGTTTGACGGCCATGCTGCAACCTGTCGTGTTTCTCTGGACTGGGTAGTTGACTCTGGGCTCCGTACACACAACTCTCGAATCTCTGGGCTCCTGACGCTTCCGTGCGATGTCGGCATCATGTCGATAGTCTTGAACAATGTTCCTGTGACGGCTTCCCTAGCTTCTGACCTGGTACTCGGCTTGGACTGGTTCAACTTTGTTCGGTCATCTGCCCATGAACTCGTAGTGCATCTGGGTTCTTGTGTCTCGCTTGATGTTCGATCCCCTCCCATTCCGACCATGGAATCTGGATTACCATCATTTGCTAGTGCATTATAACCTCTTTCTGGTAGTATTCTGGACTAAATAATTTACTCCCAGCCATGCACGCTGTTGTGCCGGTGTTCCGAGGATGCACCAGCGTGGATGCTGCCACATCCCCATCAGTGTCCTTGGGCAGACCTGGTGCGGTATCTACCCCCTCATCGAGGCCCCGTACACAAGGTTTCGATGTTGTAGCTGCTTATACGCTTGCAGCCCGGACACCCTGTGCGCGGGGTGTCCAGACATCTCGTACGAGAGGTGCCACACCCATATGGGGTGTTCCAAATAATAATGATGATTTAATGCCTGTTGATGCTCATGATGAACCTCTACCCCCACCACCTGCATTGTGTTGTGATGACCCATTTGTCTCCCTTCCTGTGAATGAAAAAAATAGCATCGTATGTTTTCTCGTTTACAATCAGCGAGTCCCTTGGGCTGTATTGAGGAAGATGACTGCTCATCATGTGCAAATGTCTGCGAGAGATTCAGGTGGAAAGACAAAAAGTGTAGAAGCCTTATGCACCGAATTTCTTGCCCATAGCTGTGCAGAAGCTTGTTTGGTTTCAAAGTCCGAAGCCACGCTTGCAGGTCTGAGTCCAAATATTCTTTCACCAAGTGAGCTTCAACAGTGTGAATTAAATCTTGGCTTTTGGTCTAACCCTCAGAAAAGAAAGTCTACAGCCCTGGAAGGCAATGTTCACAAGCGTCCTCGTTCATCTGTTGAGACTTCTTTCCCCATCATACTAAATCAGGACGAGAAAGATCAGATTGTTCGCGAGTTTCGCCAAAGTACTAATAACTCATACTAATAACTCATCGTTGAAGCGGTATGAATGTTCTTTCTGTGGTAAATTTGAGAAGGCGAGTTGTACCAAAATGAGAGCTGTAAATGAGCTTGATATCTCACTGCTTAACAGAGCGGTTGCAGAACTTCGGGTAATATCTCATCAGCCTAAAATTGAATCATTCGACGATTCTTCCCTGGTCAGTGGTTCATATGTCCTGTGCCATCTTTGCAATTCTGCTGTCAGCAAAAAATCTTTCTGTTCAATTTCTTTGCGCAGTTATGCAAATGGCCTTTGGATAGGAAAAGTTCCGGAAGAGCTGATGGATCTCACATTTTTGGAAGAACAATGTATTGCACGAGCCCGAGCAACGAGATGTATGTACAAGCTCACACTAGGACCCACAGGTCAGCTTGCTGCTCGGGGAAATGTTTGTATATTACCTCAGGACACAACATCGTTCATATCTGCCATGCCGATTCCGTTATTTAGATTAAGGGATGAAATCTGTGTGATTCTTGTCGGATCGCCTGACACTGAGGTCACCCATCATATGCTAAAAAGGTCACCACTGCTCGTGCGTCGCGAGAAGATTCGAACTGCTCTATTTTGGCTGATAGATAATAACCCACTTTATGCAGACCTTGATAGAGATGTTGTACTTAATAATTCCGAGGAATACCCAGTGCATGATTGCCCGCTTGCGGTCACATAATTTCTACGTACAAACTCTGCAAATAATCAAGGGTCATCGTATACATCGTATTCAGATCAGGCAAATGCTGAGTTATTTGAGGGAACTGATAATTTTGAACTTACGTCTTCCACACTCGTAGATGTTGATAATCTTGCGTCGACTTACCAGCAGAGAAAGCTTGATGCTCTCCGAAAGTTGAAGAAACAAGAGACTGGGTTTGTAAAATTTCCATCTGGGAATACACCGTTATCAACATCGAAAATCCTCGGGTACTTGGTTGGCTCTGGCCCACTCTCTTTCCATACGGCGTCGGAATGGTAGACAACAACAATGTCAGAATTTCACCTGATATTCCCTTTCATCAAGTTGATACCTCACCACATGTACAACACTTGTTGAGTTTGAGAGATCCACGATTTCAGGTTCACAAGTCCTTCATTTTTGTCATGAGCAGCATTATTCAGCGGCGCCAGTCATCATTCAAAGCTCGCCTCGCAACGAATCGATCATGGTTTCCAGTGGTACAAGATTTAATGCAAAAAATTGACGCTGAATGCATGGATACCTACCAGGCTAAGCTCGAGAAAAATCTGTTCACAAAGCCTGAAGTGAAGGGGAAAAAGCCGCAGCCAAGGTAATGAGATACATCAGTTATGTCTCAGATCACATCCCTGGTTCAGTAGGCGATGTGAACAGCATGAAGCAGCAAATGCACAGTAAGATTACGTGTGATGGTCTACCCCATTTTTTTGCTACAGTTAACCCTGCAGACTCTCATAATCCAATTGCGCAAGTCTTAGCTGGACGGGACATTGACCTGGACAAGATTTTCTATGCACTGGATGGTACAAAGGAACCAAGTATCTGCGCCAAAACATTAGCTGAAAATCCGGTAGCTGGTGCTGAGTTCTTCCACCTAATGGTAACAAAGTTTTTCGAAATAATTCTGGGTACAAAGCAGGCTTCAAATATTGGGATTCTCGGGAAGGTCAAAGGGTGGTACGGAGCTGTTGAAGCGCAGATCCGTGGTACACTGCACCTCCATTTATTGATCTGGAGTGATGGTGCCCCTGCTTCACCTTTAGATATGAAAGAACGAATGAATTCAGACGCCGAATTCAAGCAGAAACTCACTGCATGGTACGACAATATTATTTGCCAAAGCTTTCCAACCAATACAGTCCCGTACGTTGCAACTGAAGGCACCCCAAAGCAACTCCCTGTTCTCAGTCGCCCATTAGATCCTGATTCCCCTGACTATGCACAGAAAAGGGACCAACAACACCGAGATCTGTGTGAAAATACCGGACTAGTGCATGGACATAATGCTACATGCTTCAAACATATCCCACGTCGCATACACTCTCTCATTGATCCGGATAACGATTGCAGGTTTGAGCTCCCTCGTCCTCTTGTTACAGAGACACATTTCGACGACGATGATGATCTTGTAATACGATGTGAAAACGGACATCTAAACAGCCACAATCCCACAGCTACCCTTTGTCTTGGATGTAACACTGACCTCAAGCAAACAGCATCTGGCTCTGTTGCAATGGCCATGGTCGAATATATGGGCAATTACACCATCAAGCTGCAGTTGGACACTGCAGTTGTATTTTCCGCTCTCTGTGCTTCGATCAAAGCTCTGCAAAATAAGCCTCCTCAGGATGTGGATGGTCAGATTGACAAGTCTGAAATGACTCGATTAATGATGGTTAAAACAACAAATACCTTGGTTGGCAAACGAGAGTTGACAGGCCAACAAACGGCCAGCCTTCTACTCGGTCGGAAGAACAATTACACGTCAGATGAATATCAAGAGCACTGGTGGTCTTCTATGCTCCGAGATATCGCACGAGATGTATTCACCGCTAACCTTGAGGATCATTCTGAGACATTACCCGAAACAAGAGAAGAGCTTGAACATGGAACACTAGATTCAGATGAAGCCCAACGCATGATCAACCCGGATGATGAGGACGATGGAATGATGTTACCGACAGTGGAGAACCTCAATGAAGCTCTTGGAACTGAGGACGATGCCCGAGAGAAGAGATATTCAAACTTATTCAGTGACATATTCTACCGACCGTCCGAGCTTGATTCAATGTGTGTCTGGGATATTCTAAGAAATTATGTCAAAGAGAAGAAGCCCAAGTCAAAAACTCAGCGAAAGACATACCTACAGTTTAAGCAAGGACATCCTCAGTACACCACGCACTGCCTAAGAAAATTAGACACACCTGGCGATAACCCACCAGCCTGCCTTTAAAGCATCAACACGCACCGCGCGTAGAAGTGCCACATGACCGCATAATCTTGATCTCCGTTGATGTGCCGAAGCCAAGCCGAAGTTGCCGAATTCTCATTTCGCTCATTTCGACATCAGGATCAGAGTTGAATTTCATTTCGGGCGCTCGAGGACATGAAATAGAAACGAAATGAAGTCGAAATGAAGTCGAAATGAGCTCGAAATCTGAGGTTTGAAAGTCCCTAATCTAGTAAAGGGCCTTAGTATCGAATGAAACTATCTTGAGCTCTTCAATTTTTTCACATCTCTGCTGAAACATCAACCTAAAGGTTCAGCACCCGCCTCGAAGAGGCCCAATCCCAAGTCATATTTGATCCTCTAACTGGTAACGAGACTACTGTGAGCAAGTGTTGAAGACCAAACTGACATCAATTCCGAATTGATGCGAGTTGATGCGACATCAGAAGGTTCAACTTGATGGTGAACCTGACTCGACGACGCCTACTTAGTACTTACGCGTTGATCAACATATTAAATTACTGGTCTTCGGCGAAATTTAAATTAAATTCATTAAGTTTCCGTTGTGTGAGACAGTGAGAGATACGGCTAGATGCGGACGCGAACAGTCACATATGTGACATATCGTGACATCCGATCACCGCCAATATTTATTTATTTATTCAGTTGGAGGCCACGCTCAGGTATAGCATAGAATCAAGCTAGGTTGCTTTTGACTAATAAACTAGGGTCAATCGAGCAAAAGTGCATTGCAAGTGTTAAGTGAGGAGCATTTCCGGATCACCGGATCGAGATGTCAATCTGCCAATTTGTCAACCTGAACCATCCCGCCTACCGTACTACGGAGAGCTACTGAGCAACCCCCCAATCTATCGGTGCTATCGGTGCTCTGAATATTGAGGGAATAGTTACACTTCCTGTCGAAATAGCTCTCCCCGTACCATGTCGGACGTTGGTCTAGAGGCACCAAGGTACCATCGACAAAGCACCATCCGCCCCTCCAAGCTTTACACGAATGATTTTGCACCCAGCGCTTCGCCCGATCCTTCTCCGCGTTGGTCGGCATGTGAACAGCCTTCTGCATGAATCCAGGTCGAAGTACCGCGGTCATCACTCGCCGTGTGATGAGATGAATTGTGCCCTTCCCGAGTCCTGCCCAGTTAGCCACTGACTGGACACTCGTAGCATTTCCATCGTGTCCGAATCGATAGAGAGCTACCGCGACCTGCTGTTCAACGGGGAGCTGAGCATTGTTGGAGTTGTTGGAGAAAATGGGGTCATCTTCCAACGCAGTGACGAGCTTGTCAAAAGTCAAAGGGCTGACTGTAGAAGATGGGTTTGTCCCGGGCTTGGAACTGGGGGAGCTGGTCGTGCGTAAGCCTGTGGAGGAGCCGTAGTGTAGATATAGAATAATTGTGGACAGAAATGCACTCAGCTTAGGACTATATTCGACTCTAGGGACTCGCTATCTCGCCGTCCACTTGTTGGACGCTCAGAACTCGAAGAGGGCACTCAGGACTTTAGAGAGAAGATGGGGGGGGAAAGCAAGAGGAAGTCCCCTTTATGTCGCATTTAGCCAGCTTAATACAGGATCAGGGTGGCTGTACGCGTACTCGTGCGTCACCAGAGCCCGGCAGAACGACAGGAATGAGAATACAACGTTGCGTAAGTAAATTGTCCGTGATATAGCCTCGAGCTAACCACATCGTCCGAACACCAATTGACCAGGATGTGCGCAAAGACGGAATAGGGAGACGCGGAGCCCCCGAACAGCGCTGCCGAGAGGATGACCAATCCTCTGGCGAGTCAATCCCCGGCGCACACCGAGTCAACCGCGCGTTCTTCAGATGCGATGTCGCCGTTGGCCTAAAGATGGGGTTAGGGAGAGTGTAGTTCAGTAAATAGGATAGATGTGAAGCATGGAGGTTATAAGAATGCTTATCGAGAATGAGGGAAAATGGATATCGTCCGGGACCTGGGCGCGATGCGCTTCCAACAATGTGTTTGATGCGTGAGAGCGAAAGCGAGGCGCGATCACGTGTGGTGATGGCGCGCGTGTTGACGTGTCGTGCGAGCGTAATCGTGGTGGTGAAGTGAACGGGGACCTAGATAGAAGGAATAACCGATGGGAGAGAGGATAGTGAGTGAGAATGGAATAGATGAGAGGAATGGTGAGCGAGTGGCTGTTAATGCCCACGTGGGAACACACGCATAATGCACAGAGATGCACTAGCGATGAGCGTGCTTAGTGGCACTTCCACAGAGGGGGATACTTTGGATTCCGCCCTCGGGATCCCGCATTAGTGGTAATGGAACGACGGAGCAGAAACAGGGTGGATGCGATGGGAAATGGGGGATAGAAGGAAGGACAAGTGGTGAATTCAAACGCGATCACTCAGCTCGTGCCAGCGGAATCGGAGGTGCTCGCCCATCAGAACTCGGTAGTGGTGAGCGCCCGCACATAGCTCCGCGTCGGTCGTTGAATCCGCGCGTGGTGACGTTCGACGGTTCCCGATTCCGAGTGGGGATCGTGTAATAAGACTGAGGCTGGGGAAGAATGGGCATTGTGAGAGAGAGACGATGAAGATGGTAAGAGTGAGAGGGGAAAGGAGCGAGACATGGAAGGGGTATATATATGTGAATCGAGATAGGGGATGATGTCGGAGCGGGTAGGATCAGGTCTCAGAAGCGGAAGGGGGCGATCAAGAGGATAGGATTCAGGACTCAGCATTGGAATCATGCAGCAGCGCGCGCATCGCGTAGTCAAGGCGGTACTGAGGGTTCGCGGAGATGGACGGTTTCGGAGGAGGATTGAGAGAGGTGCGGAGCGTTTGGTTGTCGGGGCGGTAATAAAATAAGCGCAGTCGTCGGATGTTGATATGGCCTTTGAGGATAGCGCCGCTGAGCTCCCGCAGCACATAAGAGTCCCTGTCTCGCTTCTGATGAATGACATAAGGACCAGAATACATCCACTTCTCTTTGTCTCCCTTGGTCTCGTCGATCTTGGACTCGCGCAACCATACGTACATTCCAACATCGAAGTCGGCAAAATCGAACATGAAGTGCTGGCGCCGGTGCAGATCGTCGATAGCGCGCTGGCGTGTCGCGCGAAGCTTCTTGCTGGCCTCCTCGAGTTTCGGTTCGCGCCGGCTCAACTGGAGCGCACGGATAGCCAGCAAGTCCTCGTGTGAGCGGACTTTGTGCCAATCGAGGGTCTGCCAAGTGATTTCAGCGATGTCGTACGCAAAAATCGGGTGCACACCATAGAGAAGGAAATATGGAGAGAACCCGGTCGCTCTGCTTGTCGTGACACGAATGGCGAGAAGTACAGCTTTGAGATATTTCGGCCAGTTGCCCTTTGCATCGCCCGTGCACTTGTAGAGGGCGTTCACGAGAGGCTGGTGGGCGCGTTCGACGGGAGCGTTACCTTCGGGATGGTAAGCGGTGGAAATTATGACGGTACAGTTGTAAAGAGTGCGCAAGAGATACAAAACCTCCGCCTTGAACTCGGAACCCCCGTCCACGGTGATGAACGGCACGCAGGAGAACCGGCAGACGATATCCTCGTAGATGAACCGAGCGACAGTCTTCGCGTCGAGTTTCTTGACCGCCCGAGCCTCGGGCCAAAGGATCGTAGGCTCAAAGGCTTGAATGATATAGTTCATGCCGCCGACGCCCTCAACCATGTGAATGCAGTCAATATTGAAATGACGAAGGAGAGGTGCTTGCCAGGACTCGTGGTACGGTAGAACGGGAATGCGCTTGATTGCCTTTTGGCACTCGATGCAGGACCTGATAAAATAGCTGATATCGTCGTACATATTAGGCCAATAAAAACGATCACGTAGCTGGGCATAGACTGCGTCGCGTCCGCGATGACCGCACTCGTTGTGGGCCTGAGCCATGAGCGATCCGCGCTTGGAGACCTCTTCAATCACGAGCGCGGGCAACTGGTTCGATTTCTTGCGAGGCGCAAGCCACAGACGATCCTGGTGAAGTAAGTAGCGACGAGCTCGTTTGAGAAAACTCAGCTTTTCGCGGTCAGTCATGAGCCGTCGAGGATATGTTCCGGACCGCAGGAAGTCGCGCAGCTCTTGCCAAAGCTCCGGCGAGTCATCGTCTCGCGTCTTGTGTCTATGCGTGGCGGCAGCAGACCCAAACTCGGCGAGGGGGATACTTTGAGCGAGAACCTCAGTGGAAATGTACTCGAGTGAAATGAACTCATCTCCGAGTAGGAATTCCGCTTCGACGGATTGCGTGGTTTTGCACATGAAATCTGGTAGAGAACGGACGTTGTGAGCGCGGACATAGCGTAGAGCAGAATGAGCCAGATAAGAATTCGGGGCGGTTGGATCAATTTGCTCAGAGCCGAAGTCCTCCAAGTTGAGCCGTGGGGATTTTCGAAATGCCGAGGTGATCCGATAAATCGGCATCATCACGTCGCTCGAAACATAGCTCTGCAGGAAGGGGGTAGACAAACGATGGTAGGTGGAGTCAAGGAGGAACTTAACAGCACTTGGGAACGTAGCCCCTGCCGGCGCGTTGTGTGAACCAGCGTAAACCAAGTCCAAGTACGCCTCGAGGAACTCCTCCGGGTCCTGGTCATCGTAATTCGTGTCGGTTGGCGCGGATGGACGTCTAGAGAGTGCGTCTTCAGCCTTGAACGATTCTGCACGCACATGATTTGGTTCAAAATCGAACAGCCGGATCCACGCAACCCAACGAAGCAAGGGCGCGTTCGGGACATCGTCTGGTTCTCGGAGCATTTTAGCAAGCGATTTGGCATCATGATCAAGGCGGAAATGAACTCCCCAAATGCGATGGCGCAGCTCCTTGAACGCGCGGAACACACCGTAAACTTCGGTCTTGGGCTGGCCGTAATTTTGCTCAGTAGCGTTGAAGGTGCAGGAACCGTAGAGAGCGGGACGTTTAACGCCGTCAGAGACCTGGTAGATGACCCAACCGGCTCCCATCCACGACGAATCGACTCCTACAATCATAAGGCCATCATCGTTTCTTCGGGGCAATCGTGAAATCAACTTAGCTGCATCGTAATCCAAACGAACCAGGACCGGCGCCGAAGCTATGCGGAGCTTGAGAGTTTCTTGGGCCTCAATCGCCTCATCTGTGATGCGGAACTCGACAGTAACAACGCGGAGTAGAACAGTGAGCGGCTTAGCTATCATCGCAAATCCCAGGATCCATTTGCGCGTACCACCGGCCAATCCGAGGAAACTGCGGACCTCGGAAACGGAAGTGGGTACTGGCCAGTCGAGGATGCGTTGAACGAGACTTGGAGAGACTTTCCAGCCCTCGTAGGAGACGACAGAACCTACAATGTGGAGGTCAAAAGCAGCCAGAACGGTTTTCATACCTGAAGCGGTGATTCCAGCCATGATCAGAGTCCCGAGGAAATCGTCGAGGTTCTGCGCGTACTCCCAGACAAATCTGCGAATATCAGTGTTCTCGGGAATAGAAATGTTATCGTACCGCGAGCGAGGACCCTTAACTCCGCAGTCGTCGATGAAGGGATCGGCCTTCTTCGGAGCGATGGGTTTGAGAGCGTGCGCGACGCGCAAGGTGAATTGTTGCATGGCGTTGGAATAACCCTGAGCCATAGTGGCTTGTTGCTTCGGTCCGACAGGCGAATGAAACGCCTGCATCGGACGCGATTTCGGGTGGATCCAGATCGCGTCAAAACCTGAGAATAAATCTGCGAGACCATACATAGAATAACCAACGAAAGACTCAGCGAATTCGTTCACGTTGGGGATAATGGCGGCGTCTTGGATGGTCACAGCGTTAAGCGGTTCGAGGTTAAGGATGATTCGCACCGGGGGATCTGAACCAGGTCTCTTCATAACCGGAAACATGGCGCAGCGATAGCTGGAGATGGTGGGTTCGAAGCGACCGCTCTTCTCGTCATTCACGATAACTTTGCGGACGTCTTCAAGCAGGGCGTTGGGGATTGGAATAGGTTTGCGCTGCCAAGGTGTATGTTCGATGACAGGAAACTCGTAGTCGGGGTAATAGTCTCTGGAAAAAGAACCCTTCTCGGAATACTCGAAGGCAAATGCGGACTCACGAGCTACCGCGATATACGCGAGAAGGTTTATCTCCGCGTCGGACAAGATTCCGGGCTCGATTTTCTTGAGCATAGCTTCGAGGCGCTCACGCGTAACTCGAGACCCGAATCTGAGCTCGCGATAGTCTGGAGGATGCGTTGGGAGGTCAGTAAAAGTAGTGCGTGGGATGGGTTGAAAAACGTGGGCCTGCGGGTCAGGCTGGGAAGTCGCGACAGGCTTGACTTTGCGGTCAACTGGCTTGTAGCGCTTCTTGGGCGGAGATTTCGCGGTACCATTCACCCAACGCTCAGCCGCGTATGCGCGCCGTGCGTCGGAGAAGGAATTCGAGGGTATACCGAAACTGGAGGAATTAAGGTTGGTGAGAAAGCGGTCTGTCCATGGAGTAGAGACGAGGGAGGTATCTGGACGGGTGGTGGTATAATAATCGTACAAAAACGCGTCCAGGGAAGAAGGAGGAGAGAGGTAAAATAACGAATCAAAATCGGAGAACTCAGCTTTGCCCATCAACGCTTCGAGGGATCTTCCAAGGGTATTCGTCGGGGAGGGCAGGAAGACCGCGGACGCACTCCCCCGAGTCAAAAACCCTCAGTGGGATAGTCCTCGTCGACTACCTCCTCGATGGTAGCTCGGTGTGAACGATTAATCGAGGTGGCGTTGCGTGGATCTTTCGGGTCAGTAATGGTCACAACAATTGTAGGATGGACTTTCCTGTCGCCACCTTTCCACAGGTACATGCTGACCTCGCCCGAGCGCTCGTAATCGAGACGCGCCGCGAACCATTGCAAGAATGGCTGGCCGAGGATCATGTCATGGTGCCCGAGTTCCTGATGTGAGATAAAAAGATGATGAGGGAAAGAATGCCCGCCGAGGCGCAGCGGAACACTAGTAGAACAACCACGTAACTGCTCCGGACCTCCGTGAATACCTTTGAGCGCCCACTTCATGCCCTCGAAATCGACTGGGAGATTGCACCTGCTTGGAACAGAAAAGCTGGCCAAGTTAAGCTCGGAGCCAGTATCAATCATGGCGGTCAGCTCAGCGTCTCCAATTTGAACATTAATTGAGCCGGTACTCATCGCGAAATAACGGGATTCCGGGACCTTAGCAATCGCGCTTCCATAGTGAACCAAGAACGTCTGGATCTCGTCGAACGAGGCGTCTGCAAAGACATCTCGAGGACTGGAGTATTCGGTTTCGGCTCTATGAACTATGGTTTCAGCTTCTGGATCAGTGAAACGGACAGAATACTCAGTGGATTTGGTGTCATATTCGCGCTTCGAACGAGTGGCGTCGGTGAATAGCTTCTGGAGTTGAGGACTGAGGCCAATGAGCTCGAGAAGCGGTAAGGTAACACGAGTCTGCAATGTTTCCTCGAACACGGATTTAGCGTCAGCGCGATCTTGAATTTGAGATGTAATATGATACTTCTCGCCTGCAGCGGGCTTTTTCACGTCGCGCATCACCACATCGTCGTTCCGGCTCTTGAGGTTCGAAGGGCGCGAATCTTTCCACCCATCCTGACGGTTAATTGGGTTAGCAGGAGGCGTGGGAAGAGAAACGGCGGGCGGCTGCACGGGAGGCGCAGGTCCACCTGCGGGATGCGAAGGACCAGCAACAGGGCCCGTAGGCATGTGCGGTGGGGCCTCGCGCTCTCTACCTTTGCCCTCTGTGCGCCTAGCCGGATCGAATCGATTTCCAGTATCTTTACCTGTACGAGTAACGGGATTAGCATCTCGACTCATAAAATCTAGGGAGGATACCGCAAAATTATGGCCTTCGAGGACGTTAGTGGTGCCATAGGACAGAGCAGCTAGGTTAGTTCGCGCGGGTGGCGCCTCGTTTGCAGCGCGATCCCGAGCGACGGCGCGGATATAATCTGCGACGCCGCCAGGGAAGCCTGGAGGGATACGAGGTAAGTCAGAACCATCGGCAAGGACGTACCGAGACGTATTGGTATCGTATCTGATGGCATTAGCAGCGAGCAGCGCGTGTGTATCGGGGCAGTTACGAAGTCCGAGCTGGTGCGCACCTTGTTTCCAACACATGAAGCATCGGCGCTCAGTGTTAGCGTTGTAATCACCCTGGTTCGGCTGCGCCTGCATTTGGGGTCCAGCGCCACTTACCAAACCCTGCAGGTTCAGGTTGAGCGTCTGGATTTGCCGTGCGAGATCATCCATCGCGTTTGGAGCAAGAGGAACCTGAGAAGGAAGAGTGGGTTTCGGAGGTTCAGTGTTAAACATGGAATGGGTCAACGTAGCTTCGGGTGAGGCCTCGGCGTGGGACTCCTCAGCCCATGGCTCGTAAGTCAGAGAGTCGTCGTCGAACCGTTTCCTTAAAAAGCCGATAGATTCTGCAACCGTGGGAGGATCAGAGCGCTTACGTTTAGACTCCGGTACCTGGTTCAAGAACCACTCTTTGATGACCTTGGGAATACCGGCGATGAAGTAGAAGTCGCGCTCTTTATCGGTGATTCGAGCCTTCTTCACGAGCGGCACAGCGATCTGGGAGAAGCCACGATAGTAAACTTCGACATCAGCCATAGTTGAGTAAGACGACTTAGCGGATTGCTTCTCGCAGTAGGCCTTCAACATGGACTCCGAGTACTCGGGGACGCGCTCCGAATAGCCGTAGAGAAGCATGAGCTGAGACTTAGCTGCAGTCCACGTCTTTCCCGACGTCTCGGCATCGAACTCCGGCATATAACGGATGAGAGCGCGGACATCATCAGAGGAGTACTGCAAAATGTAAGATACAAGATCGTTAGGATTAATGATACCGGCGTTGGCTCCGTGCTGGATGATGCTGGCTAGGAACGAGGTGACCTCCTTGCCATCGAAGCGAGGAGCACCCGGCGACCGACCCGAAGGCATGGGGACCTGGAGGATGTTAGTGTTAGCAGGTGGAAGAGTAGACATTGCTGTCGTCAAGGCGGGAAATTAAGGGGTTAGTTAGGGGTTGTACGGCGAGGAAGAGGCAAAAGACGCAGCGGAAAACCTGCTCCCTCGCGGTGGGCTCCACTGTAGAAGATGGGTTTGTCCCGGGCTTGGAACTGGGGGAGCTGGTCGTGCGTAAGCCTGTGGAGGAGCCGTAGTGTAGATATAGAATAATTGTGGACAGAAATGCACTCAGCTTAGGACTATATTCGACTCTAGGGACTCGCTATCTCGCCGTCCACTTGTTGGACGCTCAGAACTCGAAGAGGGCACTCAGGACTTTAGAGAGAAGATGGGGGGGGAAAGCAAGAGGAAGTCCCCTTTATGTCGCATTTAGCCAGCTTAATACAGGATCAGGGTGGCTGTACGCGTACTCGTGCGTCACCAGAGCCCGGCAGAACGACAGGAATGAGAATACAACGTTGCGTAAGTAAATTGTCCGTGATATAGCCTCGAGCTAACCACATCGTCCGAACACCAATTGACCAGGATGTGCGCAAAGACGGAATAGGGAGACGCGGAGCCCCCGAACAGCGCTGCCGAGAGGATGACCAATCCTCTGGCGAGTCAATCCCCGGCGCACACCGAGTCAACCGCGCGTTCTTCAGATGCGATGTCGCCGTTGGCCTAAAGATGGGGTTAGGGAGAGTGTAGTTCAGTAAATAGGATAGATGTGAAGCATGGAGGTTATAAGAATGCTTATCGAGAATGAGGGAAAATGGATATCGTCCGGGACCTGGGCGCGATGCGCTTCCAACAATGTGTTTGATGCGTGAGAGCGAAAGCGAGGCGCGATCACGTGTGGTGATGGCGCGCGTGTTGACGTGTCGTGCGAGCGTAATCGTGGTGGTGAAGTGAACGGGGACCTAGATAGAAGGAATAACCGATGGGAGAGAGGATAGTGAGTGAGAATGGAATAGATGAGAGGAATGGTGAGCGAGTGGCTGTTAATGCCCACGTGGGAACACACGCATAATGCACAGAGATGCACTAGCGATGAGCGTGCTTAGTGGCACTTCCACAGCTGACTCGCAGACTTTGACGAAAATGATCTGCGCGCCCAGTTTTGAGTGCCATCAGGATGTGGTGGAGGAAGGAGGGTCCGCGGGGGAGTGTATCTCGAGCCTGTTGATAGCGGTGCTCGTACATGCCGTCTATCTCATCCCGAATCCACCGACGAAGGAGCGGCGGCCGAGCCTCCAAGTCCTCCGAATCCTCTGAGCCCTCGTCGTCTCCTTCATCCCCAGAGGACCAATCCCAGTCAGACTCTGAGTCCGAGTCCGAGAAATCCGAACCGAGGGAGAGGAGATCCGGCATGTCCTCACTCCGCGATGTGTCCGATGTAGAGAGTCCAGTGACCGAGAATTGGCCGACGTCCATGGAGGTGAAGCGCCAGTTTGGGCCCAGGATATCACTCCATTCCGATTCCTGGCTCGAAGTAGTGCTGCTCGAGGAAGAGGAGTCACTCGAAGTGTCCGAGTCGGAGGACAGATTCAAATCGAAGTCCACGTCAAAATGCCGTGGCTGTGGCTCCGTACGGCGGGCATGGGCTGCAGCACGCCGGCGCAATAGCGCACGTCGCTGACGGCCTTTGTGGTTCCGTATGTAGGCTTTCAGGAGTTTGTTGGCGCGCTCACCGCGTCGGTTGGCGGCGGGCATGAGTTTGCTGCACAGCCTTGGTAAACCAGCTGTAAAAAATATTGAATTAAAGTGGTTACTTATCGTACAAGACATAAGAAGATATAGCAGCCAGAAACGCCGAGAGAAACGACTTCAGAAACGGGTCGGTCAAAGTTAGAAGGCGTTTCTGGTCGTTTCTCTCACGATTCTATTTAAAAACAAATCACAGAAACGCCTCGAGAAACGCCTCGAGAAACGCCTCGACTCTGACTGCCCCTATTGTGTGTGAGTGTAAAGAGAAGAGTGACTGCGGAATTGGCTCGTCATCATCTGTGGCTGAGTGATGCATGGCACGGATCACATTAGTACTCAATGCTGAAACCGGATAAATTCGTGATGACCAGTCCATTCACACAGATCTATTAAGTAAAGGCTAGGGAAGGGCGCGGGTTCGGGTAAACCCGGCGGGTTTGCGGGTCGGGTCGAGCGGGTACGGGTCACGGGTTGATGGTATTCCAGACCCGAAACCCGCGGGTTGCCCTCGGGTATGAGACACATAGGCCAAACTCACTGTGAAACCATGAATAGAGTAAGTTTTGCTTGTGAAAAAATGTATATGAGGTCTAAATTTGCCCGCAAGATTAATTTTCTCACTTAAAAACACTGTCCCTGGACGTGCCTGACATCGGAACCTTGTCGGTAGGTGATGCCGAGACCCGGATCACGGTCGGCAGGGCTTGCCGACGACCCGTGAGCAACCCGTAAACCCGCGGGTTCTGGTTCGGGTTTTACGGGTTGGGGTCCGGGTCAACTGATTTGTACCCGGACCCGGACCCGTGCCCATCCCTAGCTGCCCAGAGTGCGACGAGGAAATTTTCGGGGCAGCAAATGCACAGGCTTCAAACTAGTCGGAGGGCGGAGATGGAGGAGGCGGGAGGAAGAAACGACAACTATTCGTCGTTGCCCCAATCCAGTTGCTTTCATCCAGCCTTCGAGACTTTTTCGTGCGTCCTGGGATGGTCCATGAGGTAAACAAGTGGAAGACTCGGAAAGTGAAACGACGCGAGTGGGGAGCCTGCAGGATGGCAATGTATGGAAGACGATTGAGGGACCCGATGGCAGGCCATTTTTCTTTGGGCCGGAGGCAAATAGAGAAATTCGCATTGGAGTGACGTTCAGCTTGGACTGGTTCGTCATTTTTCTACATTTATTGCTGTGCTCAAGTCAATTAGGTTTGGGCGCAAGCGGAGCAGCTATGGCCCCAGCCATTCATCGGGTGTCATGTCGTTTTGCATACAGAATCTTTCAACAGCGCTGCGGTGAGTTTGCTCAAACTCCTTGTGCCTGTTCTGGACTGACTGGACTTCACCTGCCGATAGCTATCGAGCTGAAAATCTCATTCTTGCTGGGATGACACCAGGTCCTAAAGAACCCACCGCTGAACAACTTCAGCATTATCTCAGAGTTATTGTCGATGATTTGATCATGCTGCACGAGGAAGGAATACTTATCGAAATTGCAGAGCACCCAAATGGTGTCGGATTTCTCATCCTGCAGAGTGTCATTATTAATTTTAATTTATATGCCGACAGGGATCCGTGTTCGTGTTGCTCTCGTAGGCATCATTGCCGACCATCCTGACATGTGCAAGTTGTGTGGGTTTGCCGACCATAGTCACAACATTGCTCCCTGCACAAAATGCAAGGTGACACAAGTTGAGATGTTCTCAGAGGCCTCATTGAAAAATGATTTGTTCATTTAAAAATTGCAACTCTTGTTCTGACGGGATTTTCTTCTCAGAGTTCCCAGAGCGCACTGCACAGGAACATTGAGAGCTGGCGGAGGAATATCGGAATCTTGGTACAAAGGCAGAAAAGGAGGGATTCTTTGCAACACACGATGTCCACTGGACTGAGTTCGCTCGCCTCAAGTATTTCGACATTGTCAAGTGGACCGTTGTCGATCCCATGCATAATCTCCTCCTTGGTACGGTCTCAAGTCTTATGTGAATGTTAAACAATACAGATATGTGGTCACCACTGTGGCAGGGCTAAATGCCCGGGAGGCGGATTCTTGAATTGGGTCGGTGGCTGGAGGATTTTAGAGTAGGATGAAGTGAAGAGGTGTGAGATAAATTAAGCCGCTGGTAGAGTACGAAATTGAGAGCACGAGAAGGTATCGCTAGTCGTAAAAACGACCACGAGACGGATTCCGAGTGAATCCGTAATGCCGAGGGGTTTCGCACACCGAGTGCGCACAGTCGAGGTAACGTATGTCGATGGTAAACGAGATGGGACACGGGGGTTCGGCCGCCGAACCGCACTGGCTCACACGATGAGCGTTGGTAGGCAATGGTAGCAAGGAAGATGATCATGTGGCACTGTGGGTGCGTATTTACGGTACAAACAATGACATACGTAAAAATGGTAATAAAATTACTTTAGAACCGAAACCAACTTGTGGTTGAGTTTCCACAAGTTGGCCATACAGCTCTGCCACAACGGCCGTCCCGAATACCTTGCAGGTCGGGTAGATGATGTACAGCGGCCAAACTGCCATGGATGTGTAAAGGCTGCCCCGGTGACATTTAGTCCTTGAGACGTTTCGATATACTGGAGACTTACGCGGTTCTGCTCAAGGTCGTTACGGCCAGATATACACCCAGGACTACTTGCATTCCGAAGAATATCCAAGCACGTCTGAGCGTTATTGCACCACGGGGAAGGGGCCGGTTCCTGGTGCGTTCAACCAGCGCGTCGATATCGTAGTCGAGGAGATCGTCAATAGTCATGATCTGAATAAACGTGAAGTGGGGATACAGAAACTACAACATTGACTCACCAGGCTCTTCACCCCCAAACATAATGGGACATACAGCGCGGAGCGAAGAAGCGCCTCGTACCCGGACAGCTCTGGTTGGGCTCGATATGCCATTGCAATCGACCAGCCTAATTGCCGACAAGTAAGACCCTGGCGCAGATAATAGAATGAAACTTACTGGTCGGAAGCCAGACGACCCAGAAACCTATATTGTTGTGGAGTCGGCAGAGCTCCCAGCATCCCTGGAGTTCGGTCGCGGTAGGCAGTGAAAGTAACCTCATCGGATATGGAAGATTCCAGGTGATAGGAGTTGTTTCGGAAGCCGATGGTCTGGCGTCGAAGAGCCTGAGGGGACTGAGGGTGCGACATACTCTGTTCATATAGACCTTCGGGTTCCGGACGCATCCAGGGCACGGAGTTAGTCTGCGAGTCCGACAAACACGCAATGCGCCTATATCTTCTCCGAGTCCGCGCAGGACGGTGACAAGGTGAACTCTTTCTTCCATTTTTGAGTGCCATGCCATTTCTAATGAGTTTTTAAGACAGATTATGCAGCCAGCGCGATGGCACTTCTCAAAATATTTGGTCTCAGCCACAACCACCAGCATTGGAATTGACGGGGTCAAACGAAATTTGACGAAGCGTCAAAGGGTTTGACAACCGTCTGACCAATCGTCAAATCTTTTGACGTTTTTCTCATGTCCCATGCAGCGAGGTTGAAATTCGTAAGTAGTTTCCTTCCCCAGCACCCTGGTGTCATTTTGACCCGACCATCTTGCAGTCCACCGTGCGCAGCGAACTGCAGACACTGATTGATGCTTCGTACATTTCTCCATCGTTCCTTGAATTGGCCTGCCAAATAGATCCGTTCTTCAGTTCACTGGTCTCAAATTGTGGCATTATATGAGGCGTGGTGTGTGTCTATAACAAACGAGGTACGAGTTAGAATTGTTATAGCGTCTGTTTACAAGACTAGTGTGTGTCGTCGTCGAGACCCTTTGTAGTAGTATTGTGCTTCTGCGCTGCGCGCTGCAGCTGTTTACTCCTCGGTGAGAGCACAGAAGATTCAGCCACCCCACAATCGGGGTCGACTGCGAGCCAGTGGGGATGAAATGGGTCTTTGGCTTCCTTGATCGACACCAGGACTTGCTCGGGTCCCTTTGAAGCAAGCTCCTTGACCAGTGTGCGCGAAGCTTAGATTCCGAGGGTAATGAAGGTTCTTTTTTTTTTTTGGCGAGACGATGGCTTAGTGGATATGCCATCCAATCTGGCCCGTCAGGTGACTGGTCGACGGTCGCGGGTTCAAGTCCCGTAACAATCACTAGGTGTTTTAGGGCGTATTGCGTCGTCAGCCGAGTCCCGTGGTACCGTCGGACGGCCCGGAGTCGCGTTGAAAACGTGATCTGGAAGCCCAATTTGGCCTTGGATCGATTTAAACCAAGTTGTGAGTTCCACGCCCTCTGCCTCCGCGTCGTCCGCTGCTCACCTGTTCTCCGCCGTGCCTGCGCAGGATTTGAGGCACCACAGTCCCCTCTTCGGCGTTCACTGACCTGCGGGCAGGATCAAATCACTGGCTTTCAATGTTTGTTTTCTCCAATATTCCATGCATTTGCCCCGGTATTCACCATTTCCATCCTCTTGATAGCCCCATCATGACCTGACCATCTGCAGAGCCTCAGTGACGTGGAAATCTTGACCCTCGCTGTTTGTGGGTTCCACTTGTTTCACGCTCATTCCATCCCTACCATTATTCACAGTGCCGATGGTAATGATGCATGCAGTCCGTACCGAAGTTCTGGTTGTGGATGAAGCAAGACACACATGAAAATCCAACTTTTCATTCATTTTGTATGACGATCAAGCAGTACTAGTGAGGCTAAGTTCTAAAGTGTACGTTCTCCTCGGAACGGTGCATTACGCGGTTGAAGGCCGAAAGACTATCTTGAGATGGACGGCAGATTTGAGCGAGGATTCGCAGTACAAGAAAGTGTTGAACCAGATAAGGTTGAACTTGGGCTTGAACTCGAAATGATCCGCTGGCGATCAACCGTATCATCGGCAACCGAATATAGATAGAGATGGAAACGGGCTGTTCAGAATTGATGTAACCAGGGCCCCTGATATATATACTGGCCCCCACCCCACACGGTTATCTGTCAGATGAACCTTCAGAGCCTGAAATCAGTGATGAAGGTGTCGACGACAGTGACGGCGAACCGGCACAATCTGCACCGAAAAAACGCACCAAACTTGACGTGTCTGTGCGCGATCAGAAGTGATTGAAAAAAGAGCAACGGTGCAAAGAATACAGCGAAGCGCTGACAGCTATCGAAAAGCTGATAAGCCTCAAGCGCACCCAGTATCAAAGTCCGTTACAGGGCAAACGCGCGCGTTATCCAGAGTACACTCCATCTTGTTGTGCGGAATTTCACACAAGCTTATGGAGGCATCTGCGATGGCCGCGGAGACGCATGGGTTTTCACCGGGCTGGGGCTCGCGTCTCGCTCGCCGCTGGACAGCAGTATGGGTGAAAAAGCGCGACCTTCCAGAGTCGGATCGCGGGCGTCACGCAAAAACTTGGTCCCTATTGAATGACCCCGAAATCAAGGAGGAGTTGACGGCGTATCTGCGCAGCAACAAGTGGTCGATGATACCGGAGAAACTTGTCGAATATTCAAAATCGAAGCTGGGACTCCTCCAGGACACTCAATAGAATGATAATGGTCAGTTTCTCAGCTTATTCCATCATAGATCACACAAATACACAGAGCCTGAGCTGTACCTATATTCTGCTTGTTCAAGTCCACTGTTCTCACACTCCGGGTGCCATGCCTCAATTACGAGGACGGTGTGCTCTTGTACTCCCTGTACAGCACCGCGAGACAACTCGATCACAACGATCCTGGGCACGTGACCGCGCTTGTGATCACATTGGAACGTGTCGCGTCGCCGGACAGGGATGCACAGAGCTGATCTGAGGCGTGTAATCTCTCGAAAACACTTCAAAGTCAGAATATTGACAATTGGTTCACTCGCTGGAGGATAGAGCACACAGATATATAAGGCCTAGACTGTAGGAATATTTCACAGCTTCAAGTCCACTCAATAGAATGATAATGGTCAGTTTCTCAGCTTATTCCATCATAGATCACACAAATACACAGAGCCTGAGCTGTACCTATATTCTGCTTGTTCAAGTCCACTGTTCACACGCTCCGGGTGCCATGCCTCAATTACGAGGACAGTGTGCCCTCCGCCATACAAATAATTGTTTTTAGAGCCATACAACATCCCACACAACCTTCGAATCACGACACAAGAGATGATCTCCGCAAAACATGCAAAATAATATATTATAATTACTACCGGCGGTAGGAAAAGATTCTGAGGACGTCATGCCCTGCGGAATTGTCGTGTGATTCTGCTCATATAGTTTTCAGAAACGTACGCTGAGAATTGAGGTCAGAACAGCTGTTCTGGCTGAAATGATCAAAAACAGCTCAAAAAGGAAAAAAAATCGGCCGCGCCCTAAGTTCCGCAAAGAGCTGTAAGTTCTGCAAAGAGCTGTAAGCCAACACTGGGCTACATGGAGGATTATTGCCAAAAAATTCCCAGGAACACGGACAGCTGGCTAAGTCGACAGCCGGGAAGGAGGCGGGCCAAGAGAAAAAGATGGCTAAATGAAAAACTTTTGCTAAACACGAGATTCGAAACAATGCGCGGCGCGACCATGGCTGAGTCAATACACAAAGGATCAGCAACACAACCACTAGGGCAACAGCACAATAAAGAACTTGCTAGCCCGCACATTACTAGGCCAATTGAGCCCAGCACCGGGGCGCCGTTGAAAATTTATCCGCGTGACCTGGCCGGCTCGATTCCCTTTCTTTAAATTGTCCCTCGGCACGGGGATTCAGTCGCATTCTTCTTTAAATTTCGGCCGCCCGACTTCTCCAGCTCAATTGCTTTTGATTGCACTAATTAGACCTCAGCATACACAAGTGCTACTGGGATCCCCCCTCTGGCAGACTGGATGAAATCTGCTTCATGATCGGGATGGAGCTGTTCGGTGTGAGTTGAAAATTCAACGCTTGACGTGACAAGCCATTCATGGAGATTCTATTACCCTCTGGGAATCTCCTGAAAAATCCCAGGCAGAAACCTACACTGTCGGCCATAGTTAGCTGGCTTCAAGTGGCACTGGTTTAGCTCATCCATCGTATTTCCTTTGTTGTCCCACATACAGTGAAATACATGGCCGGCTATCGATGATAGTCCTAGTAGCGAGCAGGGGCGCTGCAACAGAGATTCAGACGACATCTAGGACCTCTTTGAAGAAAAATTGTTATGCAGAGTAAGTGCTTGCACCATTTATTTGTGCTGTGTATAGCCTGTGGGAGAAAGCTAGTGGATGGATGGCAAAGAAACTTCAGTTCTTTTGTAATTGCCTAGCTATTTCTGGTGGTTTTCTATGTGCAATGGGTCATAGCACATTTGAGTGTGATTTTCACATGGAAAAATCCCCTGATGTTACTTGATGTGACTCTGATTGATGGATTGATGGCAAAACGTAAATCTCATCGATTTGCCAAGAAACATCACAGGTTCATTGACCTTGAGCTTGTACGTCCATCCACATGTTGTTTGTCACTATACTTTTAGCCTCTTCCATATATCTATCTCTTTTTCGTTGTTTAGGCCCGATTTCCACTGACCCACCAATATCTATCTTGATTGCGGACTCACCATGTTCTTCATAATCACTGTTTTCCCCATCACTCTCACCTGAGCCTTGCCATTTAGAAAACATAGGCAATGCTCTGCTTTTTCGCTTGTCTAAGGCAGCAGAGCCGTCCCACGCATCGTTGCATTCATACTTAATGTATCATTAATTTCTTGGCCTTGTTGCTGAATTCATGGTCTCTGAATGTTTCTTCCAATTATCCACTTCATTCTTCAGATCTTTGCCTGGCCACCAGTGTTTGAACAAAGTAAACATGGTACAACAATAGAACTCACGGTCTCCTTGGTCCACCCAAGGTATCGGTGGTCCCATGAAGTTTGGTACACACTTCTCCAAGTCTCTGCAATTGCGTCTCAAATAATGTGTTTGAAAAAGGGGATGGCCAAACATGAATGCATGGGTAGATACGGGGTCAGTCTTGTCTCCTAACGGCTCTGAGTGCAGTAATGTACCGTCATCATCAACAATGAAAGCAATGTCTTCTTTGGTTGGATTATCAATATCAGGAATATCCACATCCGATTCCCCCCTCTGCTCAAGACTTTCCAGAAAATCAGCCAACTGAGGTTTGGTACGTTTAACTCTGGTGGTCATCTGGAGAAACTCATATAGCGAGGTTTTTTCAAACACTTTAGGCCGGTATATATAATTGTCGCAAGGGTTTGTGCCTACAAATTCCTCATCGCTATTAATCAGAACGACTCTGTCTGTCTCATCTCCCTGTTCTCTATAACAACCTTGAAGGTCATGTTCGTGTAATGATCAGGATGATCCAATAAATACAGAATGCCATAGGGCTCCCGATTTGAAGTTTTGACATTAAAGAATTAACCACCTGCATGACCATGACTTGTGTGTTTTCTCGGCCGACTTTGGATCCGCCTATACTCTCTGTTTTTCGTTCCAGTACTGCCTTTACAGTTTCGAACATTTGATACATCTTGAAGCTGGCCTTTGTCATGTAGTCGAAAATATAGGCTACCACCGCTTTGATGGCCGTACCAGATAGCAAACAGGTAATGTCAGTATTGCATCTCATGCAGTAAGTAACGTCCGGAGTCATACAGTTGAGCATAGGCTCTAATTTGTTCATCTCAATAGACCCATCAATAGGGTCTACTTCTGTTTTGGAATACAGGTCTCGAGGGAATTGTGTGGAACAAGTTCCATCCTTTCTGAGGCATCCTCTAATCTCGGTCCTCATTCTAGCTCCAGGTTTCAATGGTTTAGCCAGGTCAGAGCCCAGCACAGGCCGACGACAGTCACTTTCTTTGATCGCCCTTGCAATCAAGACCTGTCAACGGGACGAAGGTCCGCCTCGCCTGGACATCATCCAGCTTCGAACACAAGATAAGATTGCTGTCTTCGAGGTTTTTTTTTCAATCTCTATCAGAAATCATTAGTGTTAATTTAATATCTACGGCTTCGTCGAATCCACGCGTCAGACCAGGGCAGGGCCGAACAACAATTGGCAGAGGTGGAGGGTTTTTTGGTTTTGGACGTTGGGCTGCTAACTGGAATTGATCCAGTGTCCGCTTCGTTGTATCGACCGGAGGAGGTGTTAGAATCAGGCAAGCACAGTGGTCTGAGTCAACAGTGAGAAACTCTGATTGAAGAGAGAGACAAGACAACTAACCTGAGTCAACAGTGAGAAACTGGGGACTCAGGCTCTACACTAGGCTACTTATATACACAATAGCATAGCAACAATCAGACACCATGGAAACCATCAGGTCCATCAGGATACTGATGGATCTACAATCAGACACCATGGAAACCATCAGATCCATCAGGATACTGGTGTTTCACATGTCTAAACTAAGTGTCCATGAAACACAACAAGACAAATGAGAATGCTGGAAGTCCTACACTTCAACAGGAGGAGCCTTGCATTTCGCGGCCATGATGTGGGCCTTGAAACGAGCAGTATTGTAAGGCTCCTTTATTTTGAACCAGGTCTTACAGTGCGAACACTGGACCTGAGAAGCTGTTTCTTCAAAGCACGCATTTGCATCATGCTCACGGCATTTGTTCTGGAAAGTTTGAGTCCGCGCAGCGTTTGCCTGGAATACTCCATGCTTTATGTCTTCTCTCTGTTTCCGAGCTGCAGACGCTGAATGGCCTATCCCGACCGAGGAACTGCTGGCTGCGGCGTTGAGCGTAGACAATTTCGAGGATTTAAATTTGGATGTAGGTTGCACGATTTGAGCGCGCCGATCGAAAAATGAATGCAGGTGCGGCGCGTCGATGCGGAGCGAAGGTGCAACTGTCTTCGCCACCTTCTTCTGTCGCTCCTCCCGCTCGTGCATGGGCTCCGCTTCCCTTTTCCTATCAGGAACACGGACCTGAGTGGTCACTTCTGCGGCAGGACTACTCTGCTGCTCGCTCAGTGTCGATAATTTTGAATGTATAACACCGAAGACATCTGAATGCGGCATAGTCTGATCATGGCTCGTGGATGCCAGAGGGATGTATCTAAATGGAGTTACTCCGACGACGTCTTCCTCCCCGCCGTGAAGCGCATCACCCCCTCGACGGTTATTACAGCCAACCCGCTTCCTCCCGTCGCGCTCGTCGCCCACACCTACGCCCCCGACATCCCTACTGCACCCCCCGCGGCTGGTAACCACTACGACGCCACGCCCGGATCCATTCCCAAGGCGCCTCCCGCCATCTCGGCCCACCAGAACACCGCCGTCGAGATCAGTCCCATGCAATGGGACAAGGACATTTCTGGCCAGGTGCGCGCCCTCATCGGGCGCATGGCCCGCGGGAATACCATCGACGCCGATGCAGTCAAGACCCTCCATGCCAAGCGCTTCCCCAAGAATAACCGCTTCATCACCGTATTCTTCCCCACCAGCATCGCTGCCATCCAGTTCGTGAACGGATGGGCCGCCGCTCCCGCGCCGGGCTTCGAGCGCGTCTCCGTTTCCTTCGCGTCCTCGTCGTCGGGAAACTAAAATGGGCAGGCAGATTACCAAAAGAACGCGGACGCTCGCGTACTCGTACCTGTAGTCCGACTATTGTTCATGTACCCCCCACTCACGTAGAATCCAATGTCATTCGCATTAAATGCCAAAATCTTGACGGTGATCTACCCCTTAAGCTGACCTGCCCGAACTTCTGCAACGATATCCTTAAATACAATGTCTACCTAGGACAAGAAACACACCTGAGACGTCTTCAGCATGAGACACTGAAAATCCCCGACGGGTTCCAAATGTGGGCGAAGTCCCGCAATTATCCTAACTCCTTCAAAAGACCGTGGGGTGGCGTCATCTCGCTCGCCTCCGAAAGCTTAGACGCCGCAGTCCGCAATGATCTCGCCGGTCCCGATCTCATGATACTCGAAATTGACGACCTGCTCATCGTCAATGCATATATCCTCCCTGAACAAAGCAGCTTTCAAGGATGGGCAGACTACGACCCGTGGCAAAAATTCACCGAGACGATGGCCATTCTCCAGCTAACTGGGAAGCCCGTCATCGCCCTCGGAGACATAATGTTGAAGTGTGGGACTTCCAGCATTCTCATTTGTGTTGTTATGTTTCATGGACACTTAGTTTAGACATGTGAAACACCAGTATCCTGATGGATCTGATGGTTTCCATGGTGTCTGATGTTGAAGTGTGGGACTTCCAGCATTCTCATTTGTCTTGTTGTGTTTCATGGACACTTAGTTTAGACATGTGAAACACCAGTATCCTGATGGATCTGATGGTTTCCATGGTGTCTGATTGTAGTATCCATCAGTATCCTGATGGACCTGATGGTTTCCATGGTGTCTGATTGTTGCTATGCCATTGTGTATATAAGTAGCCTAGTGTAGAGCCTGAGTCCCCAGTTTCTCACTGTTGACTCAGGTTAGTTGTCTTGTCTCTCTCTTCAATTCGAGTTTCTCACTGTTGACTCAGACCACTGTGCTTGCCTGATTCTAACAGGTTATGGGCCCCGGCTTCTAGGTCTATCAGAGTCAGTCATTCTGAGATTCCATTCATTCTTCTGCCTCTGCTATCTCTCTCTGCCCTCTCTGCCACTCTGTGACAGTTTTCTGCCCTTTCAGTGTTGTGTGGCCTTTTGTAGATAGGAACACCAACTGTTGGGACAATCCCTCTTTGTGAGGTAGTCTTTAGTTCACCAGACAACAAACGGTAGTCAATCCGTTGAATCTGGGATTAGGGCCTGTGTGCCTCACAACTGGGTGTTCATTAGAATCAGCTAGTTACCTTACCTACCTTTTCTTTTCCACACACACTCCTGAGGGCGCCACCAGTCTCTGGTGGTTCTAGCATTCATTTCTGGGCATTCCTTCGTTTCCCTCATCATGTCTTCCATTGCGCTCGTCATGCCTGTCTTGGACAATCAGTCCATCTTCTCTGACTGGAGGAGCGATGCAAAAGCTTATCTCAAAGCTAAAGAGTGCTTCTTCTATTGCACTACCACTTTTGGTGGTCAAGGGCACACTGAACTTGAACGGGACAAGTGTGCTGGCATCTTGTGGTCCATGTTGTCACAAGGTGTTAAGCCTCTTGTAAAGCAGTATGAGGACGACCCAAAAGCTTTATGGGAGGCCTTGGAGACAATTTTCGCTCCAAGGAAGGCTGGAGCTCGCTTCAATGCCTACAGGACACTCACCTCCATTAAACTCAAGGAGGATGAGTCGCTTCTGTCTCTCACTGGTCGTGTCTCAGATGCTATGAGATCCTTGAAGGACTCTAGACCCGCCGACTTCAAGTTGGATCAAGCTGATGCAGAGCTCCATGCAGTGGTCCTGCTTATGGCCCTTCCTGATGAGAGTCGTTACAACTCTCTCAAGGCGCCTTTCGAGTGTTGCAATGAGATCACCAGATGGAAGCCGAAAAGGCAGATATAGCACCAGATGGAAGGCGAAAAGCCCTGTCACATTGTCACACCATGACTAAATATGTGACAGACCGAAAATGTAATATTTTTTCTGATTTTTTTTTTCGACGAATTGGCCCGATCCGCGCAACTTTCAAAAAAAGACTTCGAGGCCAAGGCAACCAACCACGTAAGCATGACGTCATTTTATTACTATATATGGTAATCCATCACCCTAAAAAGGCAATCAACAAAAAGCATCCATATCTCGTGGCCGGGCGAACATTTGGACTTCAGATCCAGATTGCCAGACCCCATTTTGGGTCCAAATCGGCCTAATACGTTCCAGACCCAGCACTACGACCCTGAGCCCGACTGAGCCCGACTGTGGGTCGGGTCGGGTCGGGCCCACAAAGCCCGGGTCGGGTCTCGGGCTTGGGCCCGACCCGCACAACACTACGCGTGAACGGCTGGACGTGTGGTCAAAAAATGGTAGTGTTTGTCGTGCACGTGACTACGGAAAGTGCCGAAGCGACAACTAAAACTAGACTATACGTTTTCGGCGACCAAAAGCTAGTGCTGGGTCTGGAACGTATTATACGTTTGTATAATTCCTCGTGGCCGGGGTGTAGAAGAGAACGACGTTCGCCATATCGGAAGCCTGGTTCGGGGACTCACGAGTTGCGTACACAGGACTGATTTCGAGCTGGAGTGCAGGTGTGAGGCGCAACATCACATACTTATGCTGAGTACAGATAATAGCGTGGCCGGTTTCGGTGGAGACCATCTCGTTTATAGTCTGGGAAGGGGAGTTAGAGGCAGTCCGCGAACGGAAAAGCCGACGTGCCTGAGATATGATGCTGTAGCCCTTGCCCTCGAGCGTCGAAAGTTGTGCGGAGGTTCGGAATTTGTATCCCGATATGAGGCCTGCCTGCTCTACGAGAAAGTCGAGAACAGAACGGTCCACCACGCGCAGTACTATGTCACGCTTGAACTCGTGTGGGGTACACTTGGGCCCGTGTGCTGTCCAGTGATGGATTATGTCGGTGGCACCTCCGCCAGTCGTCTTGTTAACTTTAGTCGTTCGACTGTGACGACCGACCGGGATAGGAACACCTGCGGCTTCGTAGAATTGGTCGCGAACCGCGTTGACGGCACTCGCAGCAGGGTGGCACACCACCCAATTGAACCATTCATAATAATCGGCTTCATGCAGAACCTCGTCCGGCACGGTGGACGGTGGGGATGCAAATTGCCATAGAGAGAAGTTCGCTGGGGTTATTACTGGGCCTGTATCCCGGAGGACTTTCTGAACGAATGCAATGTGTAGGGTGACGCCATTGAGAGTGTGCTGAATAGCGGCGGGGTCGAAGCGGGAGATTGTTTGGGTACGGGCGGCATCTACGTAAGGATTGTGTGGCTTGAGGGTGTTGGTGATCGCGTTATCCTCAGCAGGTGCGGGACGGGGTTCGCTGAAGTACTGGATATACGACTTGACTCCTGTGGCCCATATGTCGGTCGAGTTGGTCATTGCAAGAGAGAGACGTGTCACATGTCACGTGTTGTTGACGTTCCTCCACACTTATGGTGACTGGCAACCGGCGTGGATCAAATGTCCGTTTGCACTTATTTGTCCTCTCTGCCAAGTGGCTGATTTCGATGGTAAATCCACCTTTCGCGTCTACCACACTCGCTGGAACTCAAGTATCGCCAATCTGAGGCACCAGAAATGTTTTTTATATCCCTAGAAAGGTATTTACAGTAATTATATGTTTTTAAATGATTAGAAAGGCCTGGAAATTATGCATTAATCCCGTTCTCCATAATCTGTGCATCGTCGTTGTTGTCGGCCGGTTCTGCGACCACTTTATCTTCCTCCACTGGCTGGGCAACTGGAAATCCCATTGAAGGGACCTCTCCAGCATTGACTCGTCGCATCCAACGCCCCACGGCGCCACTATGAGTTCGGCCTTAGCTTGTTTCTTAAGCTTGGATAACAGCGGGATGTCAGTCTTCTTGTCCATTTCAAGCTCGCGGAGTCGATGCCATTTGAGCTGGAGCTCAATTTGGGGCACAAGGATCTCCTTCAGCAGCCCTGCATCCGTGAATCGAGATACATCGGAGATCGCTAGATGACACTGGAGACGAGGATGCTGCCAGAGACGCGTTTGATGGGGTTACGTACATCTGTGATCCGCTTGCTTGGCGGGCAATCCTTTGGGCCCTCATAGCAGAGTCAAATTTGAAGCTTTTCCCCTGAAACAAAATGCAACACCTTCGTGAGATACAACTACCGGGAGTGTCCCGAGCAGAATTTTTAATTTTGCCCCAGAATAAGTGATATAAATGTGCATGAAAATCGATTTTTTAAATTCAACATGGGTAAAGTACGGATTGTAGACGGGGACTACATCCGCAGCGCATCGGCTTATAGAGAAGAATCTGAAGAAATCCAAAGGGACTCGTCATTCATAAGGGTAAGATATCTCTTGTGAATGAGAACAGGTACAACAGAACAATTTAATAGCAGCAATTATCAACTTCAGCGTGATTTATGTGTGCTTGTAAAATCCTGGACTACTCAAGAAGACATTAGGGCAGCCATTATGTTCCTCCCATGTACTAAGTGGCCAGTGAGATGCAAATATACCAGTTCTGAGAGTCCCAGCAACTTGGACATAAAGGTGTGGTTCTCTCCTGCCAATATTGGTATCGTGGCACAGTGGTTAATACTCCCTCTCTATCCTTGTGTTTATCTAACGGTGGTGAGCTTTGTCTGAGTTCGAGCCCGCCTGGTGTCAACACTTTTTGAATGAACAGGTTTAAACAGTGTTCAAAGATAATCAGTGTTTAAGCAAATCAAGAACATAACCATGCTTGAACACTGTTCTGCTGGACTCTGATCATGGTCAGAGTTCTTTCCTTCACTCATTATGAACTTGCCTCCTCTCGCTTGGTGGTGTTTGCTTAAGCAAATCAGAAATTGAACCGGGTTGGCTGTTGAGACCGGGATTGCTTAAGCAAACATCATATATGGTGCGCATCGCGTAAACACCACCAACTTTGAACAGCCGCTGATGCCATCAATGATGTCTCAAATCGAGGCCGACCAAAAAAAAATTACACTCACAGGTGGCTGGATGCTTACCGCGGGAGGTTAGATTACAAAGATGCACAGGCTAAGGTAAAAAAGTTCAGTTATGGTCAGTTTAAGTCTCCCGGCAGGTTGGAGAACGCATGGGACAGGCGATGGATGCAGGACAGGGGCGCGCACGTGATTGATGTATTGATCGCATCAGTGATGTCTCAAATTGACCGCTCCGAAAAAATATTTATTATCAGTTTTGCATCGATGAACTATCCCTCTTGGGGGTTTAATCTACCATGTAATTGGAGTGTTTTGCCCAGAGAACTAGAAGTTTGAGTCATTTGTTCATGCGCAATAAAAGTTGTCGGAGTTTGGTGGTGTTTACGCGATGCGCACCATAGATTCTTCTTTCTAACCTTCTCACGGCGTACCAGCAGGGGTGATTTCCGTAGCATATCATGGGTTACCTCGGTGTTGGGTGAACCAACCAGAATAACACAGATTTTATCTCGGATTTGGGACAGGGGGGCAGGCATGGCATTGAGAAATGATGTTGAATCTTGAGGTAAGATACAGACATTGCCGCGAGCCGCAAACTGTCCAGAGGGCCCGAGAGAAAGTTTATACATACATTTGGTTGCCCGAGCCCTCGCGATGCATTGCTCCTCCAAGAACGTCAGGTCATTAAGTTCATCCGGAACTTTGCCTATCCACAGACCATTAGCATAGCTGCGCAGAGGAATTGAACAAAAAGAGTTTCTGGTCACCGCCGAGTTGCACAGATGACACAGCACATACAAAGAATTTATGAGAGAGGAGGGATTGAATGATTCAATTTGAGGTTGACGACAGACATTACGGAGCTGTATTACTGCTCGATCGAGAAGTGTGATATCCAATTCATCTTTCAATCTCATCTTCACGTCCGTCGCCAGCTCAAACTTACCACAAAAAGAGCACTCATATCGCTTCATGGAACTGTTGTTGGTACTCTCCCGAAACTCATGAACAATCTGGTCTTTCTCTGCCTGAGATAGCATTATCGGAAACGTTGAATTGTGAGCGGCGGGTGTGGTAGAAGCTTCAAGTGAGGTGCGTGCCTGTTTATTAGAAGTATGGTCAAGTGAGAAGACACCTTTTCTTTTTCTGGTCCCGGATCGAAGGCCAAGAACTAGAGCGCATTGCTGTACTTCAGTGGTGTATTGCCCGACGGAAACTTCACGAATCCAGCTTCTTGTCTCTTCAACTTTCGGAGAGCCTCCAGTTTTCTCTGCTGGTAGGTCAATGCGACATTGTCAGCGTCTACGAGAGTCGAAGAAGTGAGTTCGAAAGTGTTGGCTCCCTCGAATAGCTCGGCATTTGCCTGATCTGAATACGATGTGTAAGACGACCCTTGATTATTCGCAGAGTTTGTACGTAGAAAATCAGTAATCGCAAGTGGGCAGTCATACGCCGGGTATTCCTCCGAGTTATGAAGCACCACATTTCTGTCCAGGTCTGCGTAAAGTGGGTTATTTTCAATCAGCCAAAATAGAGCTGTCCGGATCTTCTCGCGACGCACAAGCAGTGGCGACCTCTTCAACATGTCATGAGTGACCTCGGTGTCAGGCGATCCAACGAGAATCACGCAAATTTCGTCCCTTAATCTGAACAACGGAACTGGCATCGCAGATATGAAGGACGCCGTATCTTGAGGCAATATACAAACATTTCCACAAGCAGAAAACTGACCTGTGGGTCCCAGGGTGAGCTTGTACATACATCTCGTTGCTCGGGCTCGTGCGATACATTGCTCTTCCAAAAATGTGAGATCCTTAAGCTCTTCTGGAACCTGTATCCAGGCTCAGTATGGTAGGGGACGTGACTTCGTGACAACTTTGATGCATCGAACTTGCAACCCTAATAGCGAGGTCAGATATTGTTCAAAAACTCTGTTAATGCATATTTGAGCAGCTATTGGTAGCTAGAAGACATTGTATGGGTCAAAAATTTAAAATCGTAAATCGATTTTTTGAGAGCCGATTTGGCGGGTTTGGGTCACGTGGTGGGTCACGTGGTGGGTCATGTGGTGGGTCACGTGTAAGCCAAACAAGCACAACTTCCAGCCCTCGACCTCGCGAACAGGACTATGGCACGCCCCAAACGTTTCAACAGCTTCATTGTGACTTCAAGAACGAGCCGTATCTGCTCGAAAAGGTGCGTGGATTAGATCACAGATTGCTGAACTACCTGCTCAATCCGCCACAGTTGCGCCGCAGATTGGCTGCAGATTATCAAGGAGGTGGGCGACAAGTGTCATTTCCTCCCACCAGCATTAGTCCGGATGAAACTCAAGCCAAGACCCGACGAAATCAAAACTCAGTCCATAATGTTTCTCCGTGATGTTCTCTCCTATATCCTTTTGCGGTCAGCAGTGAAACATGGGTACGTCGGAATCATGGAGGATATGATTCCCCACATGCTCTTTCGTTTTATTGGGGGTAAGAACTCCAATTATACTGGAGAGATGCTCGAGTTGCTCCAAGGCCTACATCGAGAGTGGCCACCGGAACTTTGGTGAGTACAATATACAGTAGCTTGATTCAACACTCGAAACCTACACTCCACCTAATCATCCGTCGGCGTTGTCTCATCCCGACGTCGTCCAAAAATACATTCGTAAAGAACTCTCGGAACGCCACTATACTGGTCCATTTTCCAAATCGCGGCTCGAACTCCTTATCGGGCCATTCCGGTCGTCTCCGCTGGGTGTAGTCGACAAGGCGGGTTCGCCGGACGAATTTCGCATCGTTCAGGACTTCTCATTTCCCCGCAACGATCCTTTTCGTAACTCTGTAAACTCGGAAATTAATGTTGATGATTTTCCGTGCGACTGGGGGACATTTTCAGAGGTAGTCCTTCTTGTCATGGACGCTCCCCCGGGTACGGAAGCTGCGACGCTAGACGTTGACGCTGCATTTCGACGCTGCCCCATTCATCCTTCCCAACAACCCTTCTTCGTAGTTTTCTGGGATAACCTTTGTTATATCGATCACAATGCTCCCTTCGGAAGCACCAGTTCTTCTGGAGTTTTTGGGCGTCTAGCAGACGCCATTGTTGCCGTCTATCTTGCGCGCGGAATCGGCCCAATCAAAAAATGGGTCGATGACTTCCTTTTCTTTCGTTATCTCAACTCCACCACATCCCACTTCGACTATAACCTCGCCCAAATTTACGCCATTGCCGAGGAGCTCGGCTGGCCTTGGAAATTACCCAAAACTCGACCTTTCGCTCACGTTTTCAAATACATCGGCTTTCTCTGGGACCTGATCTCGAAGACGATCCAAATTCCGTCCGACAAAAAATCTCGCTACTTAGCGAAACTTGCCTCTTGGATCGCCGGAGCAAAGTTCAGTAGGAAAGATGCGGAGTCCATCCATGGAACGCTGGTCCACTGCTCTCTAGCGCTTCCCGACGGGCGTTCACGCCTCCCCGCAATTTCCGCATTCGCTGCTTCTTTCAAACACGCTTCATCGGACTTCAGCCGTCGTACACCGAACAAAGCCGTTCTCGCTGATATAGCTTGGTGGAGAGCGCAACTATCGCTCGAGTTCTGCGGCTCAACACTCATTAGACCGCCGACTGTGTCTCCAATCGAATTCTGGGTGGATACGTCCACATCGTGGGGCATAGGTGTCGTCTTTGACGGCGTATGGGACGGTTGGGAACTCGCCGCCGGTTGGCGCGCAGACGAGCGCGGAATCGGCTGGGCGGAGATGCTCGCAGTCGAGTTTGGCCTTCGCTTTGCTATTCACCGCGGCCATTCCAACATCCATTTTCGCGTTCGCTCTGATAATCAAGGCGTCATTGGCGCGCTTGAAGGCGGCAAGTCAAGAAACCCGGAGCAGAACCGGATTTTACGGCGCATCGTTTCTTTGATGCGCTCTCAGTCAATTTGGATCACCACGGACTATATACAGTCTGCGTTGAATCCCGCAGACAGACCTTCGAGAGGAAAACCGGCACTCGGTCTACCGCGTTCGACTTCCTTTTTCAACATTCCTTTCTGTTTAAAATCTTTGGTTCACACATCTAATGCAGCATAATTATTTCGGACTTTCTTCGCTAATCTTGATCCATACTTACAATAATATGTTCCACATCAATTTATTCACTACAGTCAGTTGGACCACAAGCCGTAGACTTCTGATCCTAAGCCAGACAAACAAATTCTGACTCCTTCACGACGCATGCGTACCGACAACCCGCTACTTTCCTCTGGGCATTACCAACGTAGACACCGCTCTAGCTCTTCGAGACACGCGATACTCGCTCATACTATGGTCACACTTCCACTCCCTGTCCATCAACGCACCGTGCATCGAGCAGCTGCCACTGCAAGGAGGACTACACCTTCCGCGCTTCACGGACATCATTCAATCCCGCGCCTCTTCCACAAACATCCTTCGAGTCCGGAAAAACCTTCCAAAGTTCGACTCTCGGCGAAGGCTATCGCTGACGTGGAGCATGCTCTGCATCATGGATGGGCGGAATCGACATTAAAGAACTACGGCCATGCCGTCGACCGCTTCTTGGGATTCTGCAAAATCGAAGGAATCCCGGCGGAATTTCAACTTCCAGCCGATGAGTTCGTTCTTTGCGCTTTCGCAGCCTCGAGCGCTGGGATCCGCACTGGGACCACAGCTCATAATAATATAGCCGCCCTTAAAGCGTGGCACGTTGCACAGGGCGCGGAATGGAAGGGTAGTTCCCGCCTCCATTACGTCCTTGCGGGCGTCGAGAATCTAGCCCCAGACTCCTCGAAGCGGCCACCTCGTCCGCCGATCAACGCAACGATGCTACGGGTACTCTACAACGGCCTCAACTTCAGCGACCCAGCGGACGTGACCATTTTCGCAGCCGCATGCATCGCATTCTGGGGACAGTGCAGGCTTGGCGAGCTCCTTCCCAATTCTCGAACTCCCAAAGCCACCCAATTCCTTCCAACGCGCCGTCACATTTCCCGTTCTACTCGTCACAAGCGTGCCACCATTCTCCGACTCCTTCGTACCAAAACAAAAAAGAATGGTGACGACGCCGTTCTCGTTGCGCAGGAGAATCCTATTGACCCGAATATGGCTCTTCACATGCATCTCAGCATCAATGCTGTTGACGACTCACTTCCCCTTTTCACGTTTCGCACGGCAACTGGACATCGCATCCTTACGCGATCTCAATTCTTGAATCGTTGCAACGAAATATGGCAGCATGCGGGTTATCCGCGAACAACAGGTCACAGCTTCCGAATCGGTGGAACCACCGAGCTACTTCTGGCCGGTGTCAGTCCCGATGTCGTGAAGGCCATGGGACGATGGTCATCAGATGTCTTCCTCAAATATTGGCGTTCACTCGAGGACCTAGCTCCGCTGCACGCGGAATTCATACAGGGGAAATAATTTCAGTCCTGCTGCGTTTCTCTTGGGTTAGCCGATGTGTCTGCCTCGTCTGGGCAGGCCTTCTCGTGGGTTATTCTTCGCCATCCCCATCGGCCTTGCGACCTGGAGTTTGGCGGCATGGATGCCGACTTCTTCACCCCCACAAAAAAATTAATACAACTGTCTTTCATTTCGGTTCCTCCTTTTGACCAGAACGATTCCAGAACAAGAGCGACGCACTGATGAGCTTGCGGAGGCAGTGCAACATCTTGTGACATGAGTGACAGGTGGCGGTGCACCTTTCTGACTCACCGACCACCACCACCGACAGCTGGCACAATCCTCGACTTCTTCTCACCTTGCAGATTCCACCGACTTCTTTTCCCCACCCACCCACACCTCAGAATTTATTTCGGACATTAGTTTTACTACAGACAGCATGTATAGCCTGGCCGTTGGCGGTGTTTCTGGGTTATTCTTCGCCATCCCCATCGGCCTTGCGACCTGGAGTTTGGCGGCATGGATGCTGACTTCTTCACCCCCACAAAAAAATTAATACAACTGTCTTTCATTTCGGTTCCTCCTTTTGACCAGAACGATTCCAGAACAAGAGCGACGCACTGATGAGCTTGCGGAGGCAGTGCAACATCTTGTGACATGAGTGACAGGTGGCGGTGCACCTTTCTGACTCACCGACCACCACCACCGACAGCTGGCACAATCCTCGACTTCTTCTCACCTTGCAGATTCCACCGACTTCTTTTCCCCACCCACCCACACCTCAGAATTTATTTCGGACATTAGTTTTACTACAGACAGCATGTATAGCCTGGCCGTTGGCGGTGTTTCTGGGTTATTCTTCGCCATCCCCATCGGCCTTGCGACCTGGAGTTTGGCAGCATGGATGCTGACTTCTTCACCCCCACAAAATTAATACATCTGTCTTTCATTTCGGTTCCTCCTTTTGACCAGAACGATTCCAGAACAAGAAGTTGGATGGCTCATAATGCATAAGGTCAGTTCCCTGCCAAATTGAGCAGGATTTGACCCAAGTCTATGCATTATGACCATCTATGCATTATGACCTTGCTTGTACAGTGGTAAAATGCATGTTGGTGGATCCAAAATCCGATGCGCTGCTGAAGCAGAAGACTAAGTCTCCCAGGTCCAGAGTTGTCTCTCGCGCGGTGGCAACCAGAGTCCTCCTCGATTCCCTCAGGACGAACACGGAAGTCGTGAATCTACTCCCGAAGGACTTTCATCTGAGGAAGCAGATAAATTCCGCTCCGACCGAGCAGCCCTTCTGGCACAAAACAAAAAGCGGCGCGAAGATGAAGGAAGGAGAGCCCTTGAAGACATCGAGTGGAGTGTTCTGCAGGCCAAGCTTCACTCCCTCCTGCCTGCACGGCATCAGCCAACTCGTTCTACATTCACCTCGGCTGACCTGGAACGCATCATCGGTATTCAGTTGCCTACGTCGTCATCGTCTACCTCTCTTTCGGCAGCCCTGTTGTCAGTTGCGCCCCACATGGCGCAGTTGTCTGCCGGGGTCACTGGTGATCCTCATATCGAAGAGACCTGGAAACTCCGACGTGCATTTGCAGCCGACAAATCCCTCGACCTCGTCATCGACCTCATGCAGCTCCAAACTCTCGTTGATCCACTTCCCCAAACCATTTGGAGCATCGTTCAGGACCAGTACGTCAACTTCGAAAAGATCAATGCTGCATTCGAGGTCGGGTATGATCATCAGGACGAGCCCAAGGACTTTGCCGGCGAATATGAGCTTGTTAAAAAAGAGCAAGCGTTGGCGAAGCGGGCTGTCAAGACCGAGACAGAGTGGGTTTGCGTCTTTGCGGCATGGCGAACAGGAGTCTGTCTCCTTTACCCGCATCGCGCTGCGGAGCTGTCAGGCTACCTTAAGGTCGTCACAGATCTTTTCCGCGCCGTGCCGCAAGACCCCTCGGTTGCCATCCGATTCGACGCTGAGGCCAGGGACAAATATGCGAAGAGCCCATTACCATCTGGACAACCGCGATTAAAGAGTAGCACGAATATATATTCGCGAATATGAATATTCGCCGAAACCTAGAAATTGATATTCGCATTCGTACGAATATTGATGGCGAATATTCGTTGCTTAGTCAGCAATATTCGCGAATATTCGTGAATATGAATATTCAGCGAATGCATTGAGAATTCGGGGGTTTAGTAGCCACCAATGAGTTGCTGAGGACACTTTTATGTTATCTTGTGAGTTTAAACATTGTCGAAGACTCATACAAGCCCTTGTCTTGCATGTTCAACCATTTGATTGACCATCACACATGCTGTGTTCAACCTGTCAAGCAGTTGCCAAAGCAAAGATGGTTGGTTTGCATATGAATTACAGATCTAGTTGGTGTAAATGAAGTGTGTTATGGTTCCAGAGAGGAGATGACCCAAATTTACTATGCTTGATTGAAATTTTAGCTGTGCATTACAGCTGCAAATATTCGCGAATATCAACTTTCCTGAAAACTGATATTCGGATTCGCACGAATAGCACAGCCACATCAATTCACGAATACGAATATTCGCCATTCGCGAATGGCTTGGCACGAATATTCGCGATATTCGATACTTGTGCTACACTCTAACCACGATGAGCATAATCTTACAATGCTATCGCAATTGTTCAACCGTCCGGCCGCTCCGAGCAATTCATCGAAGTGTTCTTCTTCTGCCGGGAATCAGAGCACTAGTTCGTCTAAACGTGCTGCCATCCCATGTCAGAACTGGAATCTCAGCTTCTGTGATGCGCCGTGCAACAACTGTTGTTTGCATGGGACCTGCAGTGAATGTGGGAAGCCTCACCGAGCCAAAGACAACGAAAAGTGCCTCTCTACCATCCAAGCTCGACGCCGAAAGGATTCTAATGGGCCAGACAGCGCTTCAGGCATCCCTAGGTCCTAGGACTTTCCCGTCGTATAGCGCTAAGAGGACAGCACGAGAAGTGTTTCCCGAATCCGATATCCATATGCCAAAATTCCGTCGTGGTTTCCTTTGGTCCTCTTCTCCACAGAATCATATATCTCCTGCCGCCCTGTATACTGAAACTGCCCCTCCACTACCTTCACCACCGGCTCACTTACTCAACGACCCAGTCGTGCAAGCATCGCTTCGCGCGATGAAGGATCACATCAAAGTCGAAACCCCTTTCAACGTCGAGCATTTCGAAAATCTCCTCGTAGATCATCCCAACCAGCTCTTCGTGCGCTCAGTGATGACCGGGTTGCAGGAGGGTTTTTGGCCTTTCCACGACGGCGAGTACAAAGTCGAGCTTCAGGTCAAGGGCGAGAACTTCGCGACTGACCCGGCTGATCTCGCTGCTATCCGAGCCTACCGTGACAAAGAAATTAGTGCATCCCACTGGTCCGGAGCTCTGCCTGACACGGAACTCCTGCCGGGCATGAGGAAATCTCCCATGTTCGTCGTTTGGCAGAAAGAGAAGCCACGAGTCATCACTGACCACAAATCATCGGCATCGGGTCTCAATGACGGCATACCCAAAGCTGAAGGACATGTCCGTTACGACGACATGCACGACTTCGGCCAGGCATTGCATGACGCGCGTGTCGCTCATCCCAGCCGCAAAATTGTCTCATTCAAGTCTGACGTCCAAGGCGCATTTCTGAATCTCCCGGCCCATCCCGTTCGCTGTCAGGTAAACTTGAACTTGTCCACTCTGGATGTTGCTCATACACTGATTGAACATGGGCTTGATCGTTGACATCGAGAGGTTTATAAATGAACTGTGTTTAATCTTGAGGTTGCGAATCTTTGTTTAAACAGGGATTGTTCACCCGATGTTTAAACAGCCATCACAGCTTTGCACAGGACTGCGCACACATACACTGTCTGCACCGAGGCATGGTTTAACTGAACCAGGTTCAAAACCCGTTCGGCAATTCAAAGCCAAGTGCTCGAGCAAACCTGCTAGGGTTACTGAACACATTGGTAAGGATAACAGGCCGAGCACTGTGTCCGTGTATAAGTGGCTTCAACTCCATCTCCCCCACTAGTTCAGAATAAACAACCACTCCGTTGGCAACTTCAATGGCAACCCTGTAGTAGCGGGTGTTTTTGAGACGATCCTTGCGGTTCGTCATGTGCGATGTGGTTCCTGAATCCGCATTCCATCGAAAGTCAACAACAGAGAATGCAAAGTGGGAGAGCAGACTTGTGTTTGAAGCCACTTGGGACTTTGCATTTGCACCATTGCCTTTGGCATTCCCCTTGTCCTTTGCAATGCTCCTGATGAGATTGTGGAACTGTTTGCATTTAAGGAAGGTATGGCCAGTTTCAGAGCATGCAGTGCAAGTGACTGCAGGTGCAAATGCCAGTGCAGCAGAGGGTGTGGGGGCACTGGATACAGTGGCCATGGCTGCTCCAGAGAGAGGATTTCTCTCAGTGGAGTCTCCTTCCTGCCCAGCGCTCTTGAACACCTGATAGTTGTTGTAGGCATTCTCGACTGCACTGGGGCTGAGGGTGTCAGTAGACATCTCGAAAGGCGCCTTGAGAGAGTTGTAACGACCCTCATCAGGAAGGGCCATAAGCAGGACCACTGCATGGAGCTCTGCATCAGCTTGATCCAACTTGAAGTCGGTGGGTCTAGAGTCCTTCAAGGATCTCATAGCATCTGAGACACGACCAGTGAGAGACAGAAGCGACTCATCCTCCTTGAGTTTAATGGAGGTAAGTGTCCTGTAGGCATTGAAGCGAGCTCCAGCCTTCCTTGGAGCGAAAATTGTCTCCAAGGCCTCCCATAAAGCTTTTGGGTCGTCCTCATACTGCTTTACAAGCGGCTTAACATGTGGGAGATTCTCGTCGAACGTCATCTTCTGTGGCTGGCCACCATAGCCATGAGGATTGTCGAGTGGAATGATGGTGTCCCGCATTGCCGGGACTGCACCGCCAGGTTTAACATTCATCTTTGTGGCAGTTAATGCATCCTTTGCGAGACTGCCATGCGCTGATGAATTGTCGAACACCCAATGAATGATTGCCTTGGGAAATAGACGACGCGCTATAAGAATAGCCTTTGCAAGCTATGTCGGTTTAATCAGATAAATTTGTCATGATAGAAATGCACAGCTCACTTGAACAATCATTTGTTCCATATTCCAATATGCATCGCCGCCTGCCTTGCCGTCGGGGTAAATGACAGTTGTGGATGCAGTGAAGGCCAGACGAAGTTCCTCGATCAATTTTTCATTTTCGGCGATGAGTTCTTCCGTTAGATCAAGGAGGCCGTATTGCTCGCACAAAAAACCCGAAATCATGATCAGGCGACCACGGCCTTTCTTTTTAAGGACCTGCTCGCCTGCTTTGAGCCAATACTGGTTATTTTGGTACTCGTTCGAATGGACTGTGGACTCATCATGAACGATGATAACATGTTCGAGTTCCTCATCGCCGAGCTCGAGTAAAATTTCAGCCATATCTGGCTCCACATAGTTGGCTCGGAACGGATCAAGGGCCTCGAGCTCTGCAAGATATTCCTTGCGCCGCTTCTTTACGTCTTTGCGTTCGTGCCCATCCCAATAAACACCTTTTGTGTGGTGCTTGCGACGGTAACCAAGTTTCCAAAGCCAGCGCTGACATTGGGGGGAAGGGCTAACCCTAACCCTAACCCTAACCCTAACCCTAACCCTAACCCTTCCCCCCAATGTCAGCGCTGGCTTTGGAAACTTGGTTACCGTCGCAAGCACCACACAAAAGGTGTTTATTGGGATGGGCACGAACGCAAAGACGTAAAGAAGCGGCGCAAGGAATATCTTGCAGAGCTCGAGGCCCTTGATCCGTTCCGAGCCAACTATGTGGAGCCAGATAATGGAAGTTTTCTTCAGTGAAACCGATGGGAGCAAGGTTTCATTGACATGCTTCTGCAACAATTTTGGGTTGACCTGGTAGAACATTGTTAGAACTTGATTTCTTACATGGACTGTTGCCCACCTTCCCTACTTCGAGTGTTCGGAGCCACCTCTGCACACCCATATGAAATCCTTCGTCGTCAAGAAGGCCGTACTGTTTTGCCCGATTTCCCTGATGAGTTGGCTTGAGAGCCCCGTTCGCCTCGAAGAAACGGGCCTGTGCACAGAGAACCCGCTGGAACGCTGGCCCGCGGCCATGATTTTTGGAAACTCGCAGCGCCGCACACAAACGTCCCATGCGCGGCATCCAGCGATAAAAATCCACCAGTGCAGCAAATAGGACAGTGCTCCGAAAGTCCTTCAACTTGCGGGCCTTTTTTAGGCTGTCCGCTGCAAGACACCCAAGCTCGGAGGGATGGAGGGGAGCAGCGTCATCCAAAACTGTGTCAATCCAGCTGGCAATCTCGTCGGCAACAGCAATGGAATCAATAGCAGTGTCCCCGTCCTTCAAACGAGCTTCCTGTTCAAGCAACTCTGGGGAAATGTCGTCCTCGAGTTCTGATTCATTCACCGACAAGTCGTCAGCTGATGATGCAGAAGACAATTCCTCCTCTTCCTCTTGGCGTAAATCAATGGCCATGGGAGTTCTGGATGAGGAAGAAGCTTCGCTGCCGTCGCCCTTATGGCGCTTAGCGGGAGTAACATGGGAAGCTGAGGAGATTTCTACCTCATCATCAGATGAGATCGAGATAGGCCGAGTTCGTTTGCGGAACATGTCGGTAATTGTGGCCTGCTTATTGGATGGGGCAGTGTTCTGTGGGGTAAGGGCAGCCATCTGCCGTTGAAATTCGACCTCGGAAATGCTGAGCAAGCCTTTTTCGTAGTCTTCTTTGAGTTTCTTGCGCTTTTCCCGTGCTGTGCGCTCCGACATGCCTCCAATACCATATGGGCCACGTTTTTTGCCTTGGAGAAAATTACCATAGACCACGGATGACATTTATTAACAAGGGACCCACCCGTCTGACTATATTTCGGTCCTGCCAGTTGCTGCTCGGCACTTCGCATCTCGGCGGCTTGACGCTTCTGCTCGGCTTTTTCCCGTTGGACCATACGTTTCTCCAGTCTCTCTTCAAATGTCATCGGACGTGGGAGTCGTTCCCATTCAGAATCGGAGAGTTCCTCGGGCTCCTCGTCGCTGCTGGCAGATTCCCATGCCAGATCATCATCTTCGTAATGGCCAGAAGAGGATTGGTCGGGTGGATGGATTTGATTTGATGTAAATGTGCCTGCAGAGCCCCTCTGAGTATGCACTGCTTGTTTTTTACTTCTGGGCATCCTGGATGAGGCCTGTGGACGTCGGGGAGGCGCAAAATGGCAATTGATGGCGCGGCACAGCCATCGGCCCGCCTGATCCGCAATCAAAACGGCGAAATCGAAGTGGCAAAAACATAATTCAAGTTTTTAAATATTCTGCTCCAATAGATGTTGAGACCAGCATCTTTTGATGCTTTTCCCACAGTTACAGAGTATTATGACTAGAACTGAGGTTGTAGTAGGGATTACCAAATCGGGACTCAAACTTGTCACGAAGTTCGGTCCGCCACCATACCCAAATTGATTTAATGTTCAGCTGTCCTGGAATTCTAATCTCACAAGGCTCACAACGGATCTTTACAAAAATTGTCAAAGGCAACCACTCTGAACCTTTTAGAAAGGCAACTTTCATCAACCTAGACCGCATCCGATGCTCCATATATGAAATTTCTGAGTACGCTCCAACAGACGAAATGATTTGGAACTCTATACGTTCCAAAAATTTGAGACGAACCCACCGTGAATTATTCTGGAAGTCGATTCACAACATTTTCAGAGTAGGTGACTTTTGGACACACATGAATAATCTTGAAGAATTTCTGTTTGTCACACATGTGGCGTCCCCGAAAACCTTGAGCACATAGCAATGGAGTGTGATGCATCGGGTGCAAAATTAATTTGGAGACTGACCGAGAAACTCTGGGCCACGAAATACCCCATGTGGCCCTCCCTCAGCTGGGGCCTTGTCCTTGGTTGTAACCTTGTTAAATTCAAACACTCAAATGGGAAAATTATCCCTGCTATGGGACGATTATTTGCCATTCTGGTATCTACGGCCTGGCACACGATCTGGAAGATCCGGAACGATAAGGTTCTGAAGAACCCACACCGTAACATTACAGACATGATGGCTAGCCGTATGTCGTCTGCGAGCTTCGCATTTTCAGCAACCGGTTCGTCGGGGAGAGCGAGCAGCCCGTAGCGCTCAGTTAAAAACCCAGAGATCATCATCAACCGACCGCGTCCCTTCTTCTTCAACACCTGGCCCAGCGCAGGCGCTTGAACCGGGTGCAGGAATGGGGGAAAACCTATCCCTGGTGAGTAATTTCACCGCCTGCAGGAATTGGTTCATCTTCGCCCCAGTGCTACTTCCTGACCCCCCATCGAAAACCCGCTGTCAGAGGATGCGAGGATGACGGGTTCGGGGTCAGACCGGAGCTTCAAGGGGTCTGAGGTCGAGGAGCGGGTCGTCTTCGTGTTTTCAAACGTCCTTCAGTGCGGTGTGTTCATTTCCGCCTTTTTTTCCCGCCCCTTTTAACGAATTGTAGCGGTCCCCGTCTCGCGTACGTACAGCAAGGCGGGTAACGCTGACTGCGCTCATTCCGACCGTGCTCACTCCGGCTGATCCGTCACGACGTACCTGAACGTAGATATATTTTCCGTCAGTAGATATTTTCTCCAGTAGATATCAATGTCTGAAGAGAGCTACGGCCTTTTTTTTTTTATGTACGTTCGAATGCTACAAGGCTTTCGTATAAATCCCGCGAGTTCTGAAGGCAATCTGGTAAGAACTGAGGTGAAGCAAGTCCATTTTGCACTTGGAGAACATTTTGCACTGCAAAGTGATGAATTCAGAGTTTGAACCCTTCAGCACCACACGGCTCAAATATCCCTTGAGTGTGCTAAGGAAACTTACGCTGCTGTACACGTCGCGTCGCGGTCACATGGCCGAGTTTACTTGGGTGTGCGACCATTGCCGATCGCTAAACACGGCAGGCGGAGTGCAGCAATTAGTGTTGAGCACGGGTACGGGTCAACCCGCCGGGTTTCCGGGTCGGGTCGGCCCGGGTACGGGTACGGGTTCCAATTTTAGTAGACCCGAAACCCTTCGAGTACACCACGGGTCTGCGAACATTGAATTTATTGTGCAATTTAGGTCATTTCAAAGCAGTTTGACATGGCTCACAGATATGAGAGGTACTCCAAAGTTTTGTTAAGCACCCGATGCATTTAAAAACCTCAATTAGTGAGTATATTTCAGTTTTGAAGGTGTTAAACTGTGCCGGCAAGCTTCGGCAGGGATGATCCGATCAATTCCGACGACCCGTGGACAACCCGTAGACCCGCGGGTTTGGGTCCGGGTTTTCCGGGTTCGGGTCCGGGTTGACTGTTTCATACCCGGACCCGGACCCGTGCCCATCCCTAGGAGTGCTCCATCCGGCGAAGTTTCCTAATCAAGAGCAAGAAGGAACCCCAATTTGGTGTTCGGCCGGCTCAAGGCTAATACATGCTTGGCGATGTGTCGGAGTTGGAAGACAATCAGACCCATGTGTCGGACTTTCTGGAATGTGTCGGACTTGATGAACGTTAGCCGCCGTGTCGCGGTGTCGGGTTTCAGGGAGCCTCATAAATACCGATGAGATGCGCGCCGCGCAGGATTGTATCTATATGAATAATGTCCATCATCCGCCGCCCACGGTTGTCGACATCGGGCTATACCATCCACATGCCGACATCTGGGCACGGCTCTTCCCCGATGGCGGAAAACCACGTCACAAGTGCACATGGGTACGTGACCCCACGGTGCTTGAACGACATGAAGAGAAGAACACGGGCCGCAATGAGTCCCCGAAAGCCGGGAGGATCAGGATCACCCTCGACAAACACGCAGTCGTATCGAGGGGCACCCCCGCGCCAGGAGCGCACTGCCCGAATGTGCTCGCGGAGCATACCACCAATACCAGATTGGTCGCTTGGGGCATAAAATTTAGCAACCGCCGATGGGAATACCTTGACACTGCTTGGAGTATCAGGGCAGTCGTCGAGGGGGACATGTGAGAGAGGGATGTCGGCATCACGGTCAGGATTATCTTGCACATAGAGGAACCGGCGAAGCAGTGGGATAAGTTGGGGGAGGCGAAGGTGTTGAGCCAAAGCGATTGGATTACGAGGGTAGCCGCGGACTGTACAATGAGTCAGGCGATGTCCGAGTAGACATATTTTAGACAAAACATACCGGGGGTTTTTGCCAAGGTGACTTCCCCGAGAATTTCCCTCTCATCGCTCGCGCCACCGTCATCGTTGTCATCATCCTCATTATCGGCCGCAGGGGAGGGGAGCAGGGGCGGCCAAGGGGCGGGCAGATGGGCCAGCCATCATCCCGCGGTCGACGAAGTCCACGCGAGCCGCCGCAAGTTTATCGAGCCGGTCGTTGATGGTCAGCATCTGAAGGAGAGCCTCGTAACGACTCGATTGTCGCCACGGCTCCTTCACAGCCTTGATATGCTTGGACTCGGTGATAGACGAGCAGAGGCCGTTGGGAGCGCCAAATTCTTGAATGAGATATCGATAGTGCGTGAGCAAGTGCTGGCGAGGGAGGCAGAAGCCATTCGCACAGACACCAGATTCGGCGAAGATCACCCGCTCTCGGTGATATCGAGCGAGCGCAGCGTCGATGGCGGTGAGCGTGGCCTCATTGATCATGTTACGGCGGACAAGGTAACAGAAATCCAGAAATGCGCTGAAGGCCCGCAGCATCTGAGCCGGGACATGGCCTTCGATCGCGGGAAGGTACACCTGAATTCCGGGCAAGGTTAGTTCACAATACAAACACATTAGTACACGGGTATACTCACCTTCATGAGCGCCTTGGAGTCGTCCCCCGTCCATTGCTTGAAGCCTCGACCTTCGGGAAATCTGCAAAGCCCCGGAAACGGAGGAACGGCAGCGATGCTGACAGCAGACTAATCAGCTAATGACTCAGTATACTAGTAAACAGGCTCTCACCGCCGGTCGATGTCTGCCATGATTTTCTTCGCTTTGGGTTTCCCATGCTCGTTCGCCAGATACTCGCCAACCCAGGCAACGAGATGGTCCTTAAAAGTAGTCTTTGACATTTTGATTGTCATGTTTGGGCTGTTTCACGCATTTTGGCATTGTTGATGGGATGTTGTCGACGATGGGGAGCTCCACATTGAGCTTGAAATTGGGTGAGGATATGTGGGATGGGATGGTAGGATGGAGGACTCCCTTGAGTGAGAAGAAATTTAATTCTGATTGTGCTGCCGAGCTCCGGCGACTTTGCTCCATCAACGGTGTTGCGGATTTTCATGGCCGCATGGTGCGGGTTGTGATGTTGGGGCATTTTAAGCAGTGTTGCAGCTTAAGCCCTTATTAAGGGTAAATTTTTTTTCTAAGGGCTTAGGACCCTTAAGTAGGGTTAATAAGGGTTGCCCTTAATAAGGATGGACATTGAATACAAAAAATATAAAGACAAGCCAGGCGGGGCTTTTAACATTTGGGACTCCTGGCAGACTTATACCGCGACATTGGACAGTTTGGATTATCCGATGGATGCAACTTCAACATGGGATGGTTATGCCCCGTGTTCAAAAAAGGAGACACAGGTCTCATTAGCAACTAAAGGCCAATTACGCTGTTGAACACAGACTACAAGCTTATGACAAAGGCTTATTCTATTCGACTAATGAATGTTGCCCCTTCTTTGATAAAACTGGACCAAGCGGGCTTCATGAAAGGGCGGAAAATTGAAGACCAGGTCAAATTAGCGAAATTTCTGCTGAACTATGCTGAAGTTGCAGAAGAAGACGGTATACTTATTGCCCTTGACCAAGAGAAGGCTTACGATCGAATTAATCATGATTACCTTCTCCGTGTCCTAGACCATATGCGATTCCCTCCCAAATTTTCAAAGATAATCCAAAGTCTGTACACTGACGCCAAAACTATAGTGATGATCAATGGCGAACTCAGTGATCCATATGTTGTTACCAGGGGTGTGAGGCAAGGGGACCCCTATCCTGCTTATTATTCAATCTGGCTATTGAACCGCTTGCATGCCTACTGCGGAAATCTGATCTTGAGGGAGTAGTCATTCCTGGAACAAATAAGACTTTAGTGGTATCACTTTTCGCTGATGACACCACAATCTACCTGAAATCCACTGACTCCATGGAGACTCTGTGGAGCATTCTACGCCTCTGGTGTGCTGCATCCACTGCAAAATTCAATGAGCATAAAACAGTGCTCCTTCCTTTTGGGAGGTCCTCCTATCGGCAGAAAGTCATAGGAGAAAGACGAATCAACAGTCACTCCCCCATTGGTGACATCGACCCAACTATTAAAATTGTGCCTGATGGCAAGAGCTGCCGCATGCTAGGTGCATGGATCGGCAATAACATCCCTTATACCACACCATGGCCTTCTGTCCTAGAAAAAATTAATACCGATCTCATGCGCTGGCAAGCAACACACCCGACTCTGGAAGGGAAGCGTCACATCATTAGTATGGTAATTGGAGGTCGAACACAATACCTGACCCGAGTTCAAGGGATGCCAAAGGACATTGAGGACACACTTGAAAAATTGATACGGTCCTTCTTGTGGGACGGAAAAACAGCCAGAGTATCACTGGAGACAATGATCCTCCCAGTTAGGGAAGGACACGGGTTCGGGTAAACCCGTCGGGTTCCCGGGTCGGGTCGGGCGGGTACGGGTCGCGGGTCGGTAGTTTTCCAGACCCGAAACCCGCGGGTTGCCCCCGGGTACCAGGCACACGGTGCAAATTCACTGTAAAAACATGAATAAAGTGAGTTTTGTTGGTGGAAAACTGGGTGTGAGGTCTGAATTCACCTGTAACATTGATATTTTCACTTTAAAATGCTGTGCCCAGATGTGCCTAACATCGGATGGTTGTTGGCAGGAGATGCCGAGGCCCGGATCAGGCAGTCGCGGAGGGCTTGACAATCTGTCTCATCTCGATGGGTGAACCGTAGGTATATGGTTCAAATTCGTCGAGGCAATATTGAGTGCAGAAAATTCTAGAAGAAACGGCTCATACTAGCTTCGCTGGTGGACGTGCGCTTGGAACAGTACGCAATTGGGTGCCACTGGAGACTTCTTTCCCATCCTTGTTGATGAAGGGAAATTGCTGTGACAGGAATCCGGCGAAGCCTTCACCGATCCATCCGTAGTAACTCGGAATACACGGCCGTCGTACTGAGGAGTTTTGAGGAGGGGCTCCTGTGAAAGCAAGCACTTCAGCGTAATAAAAGCTTTTGTTGATCCTCGCCTCATTTATGTTTGATAGACGTCGTCTTCAGAGCACGTTTGTATGCGCCTTTTCGTACTCTCCAATTAGCACCGTGTGTCTGAACCTCGACATTCCGCGTCAAATCTGTTAACGGAGCTGCAATCCGGGCGTAGTCAGCGATCATGCGGCGGAAGTAGTTCGTCAGACCGAGAAATCCATGAGGTCTGAGACGTTTTCCGGTACCGGCAACTCGCAACCGCGCCGACTTTGTCCAAATTTGGTTTGATACCGTTCGGGCCCACCATCGCACCGGCAAATAAAACATCAGTAAAGAAGAGCTTGGTTTTCGACGGGGATAAAGAAAGTCCTTTGTCCCGACAGCGCTGGAAAAACTTGGTCAAGTTGGCCAATTTCGTCTCGAACACATCACCTGGTAAGCAGATATCGTCCATCCAATTAACGAGCTCCCTGCCAATCATGTCGTCGAGTGCGACTGCGACCATCTCGCAGAATGTTGATGGAGCACCCGTCAGCCCGAAAGGCATCCGGAGATAAACAAAATATCCGCGGCCCTCCACATAGAATGCAGTGTAAGGTACGGATTCGTCATCTAAGGGACGGCGTAATAACCTGCGGCAAAGTCGATAACACTCGCCCACCTATGGCCTGCTGCAAATTCGTGTTTTGACTTCAGATCGCCATGTGGGAAAGGCGGGACCTGTGTAGCCTTGTTAACCGCCGTGAACGCATGGCAGACACGCCATTTGGTTGCAATTGGTGGGTTTCCGGGCGTATTTTCGACAGCTTCAAGCAGAGCCTCATCCGTTCGCCGGGCTCGCGAACTTCTTCCCAAAACGGAGGTAAGCCATTCTTGATGCATTCAGCATTGACTTTACGTAGGACTTCCGTGCGGGTTATACCTGTTTTTCCAGCCTCTTTTGGAGCGAGGTTTGTACTATTCAAGCATTTTAAAAACTCGCCTGGGACCCGTTGAATGACATGAGATTCTTCCATCTCGTCAAGGATGTCGTAAAACCAGTCCTTCTGCTTTTCGGTGAGTGGGCGCTGAGACATTCGAGTCGGGAGTTTGATTGATGGTCAATGTTGAGATGGTGTTTCCACCAGTCCACGTAGAAAACCTCCGACATAGAAAGAGCAAAGACGTCAGCGTATTCACGTATAAGGGAGGTAACCTTAGCTCGTTGTTCCTCCGTAAGATCTGAACCAATTTTAATCTTGCTCAGGATGTCTTGCACTCGCGCCTCGTTGAACGATCCGTCGCGCGTATCGTGGTGTTGGTACCGCGGTCGAGTCTAAATTCCGCCGCACTAACTTCACCGATACGTTGATGCCGGACGTATCGGACGTATCGGACGTATCGGCGGTAGCATCGATGCTCTCTCTCGCCATGACCCTCATCTCATCCAGCTTGCTCCGCAGCCTCTTTATCCGCACCTCGGAGGTCACAAGTGACCGTAGCTGCTCCTCTGTCCCTGCCGCACTTGCATCCACTTGCAAGATCTCGCTTATGGCCTTTAGGCGCCGGTGAAGCGCCCATTCTCTGCGTCACGTTTGTCTCGTTCTCTCCGCATATCTGCCGCTGCCACTCTCGGATCCTCGGCTTCGATCATCATCGGCGTTTTCAGACAGTGCCGCTGCAACAGTGTCGTTCCAGAGGCGATTTTGTGCATGGCGGAGCCGTTTTGCACGCCTCCGCCAATTCGGTGGTGCCAGCGCATCGCCATTCGCGATTGGAAGATGCTCATCTTCACGGGAGTCCTCGTAGTCTGTGTCAACGTCGGCCATGGTGTCGACAGCAAGGTACTTGGCGAATCTCGTCTCTGCCCACGGTGCGTAAGTCTGCACGAGGCTGATCCGCGCGTATTCTTCATCGATCTGATGCTCCTCTTCCTTCAGTGCTCTCGACTGCTGGGTACTCGATACGCGACGCTCCCGCCGGTCCGATGGACGCTGGGGTGCAGGTGGTGATGGTACGCCGGGAATGGGCGCGGCTCGCGGGGTCTTGGGTCTGTTCTCACTGGAGGTGAGTACCCGAGTCCAGGAACGGTAAAGGTTGCTCAGCTCGTCGTTCCAGCTGCGCTGCCTTTCGCGTTCGTTCCTTCGCCGTCTTCTTGCGATGCGGATTAGCTCGTCCCGCTTCCACTGCTCCTCGACTCCAAGCACTGATTCAGCCTCTGTCTCCTCGACCATGGTGTCCTCGACCTCATGCTCCTCAGCTCCTTCCTTGGCCTCGTCGTTGGCACCTTCTGTGACCAGGCTCTCCTCTGCCTCTGCTGCTCCCGCAGGCTCATTCTGTAAGATAGCCTCTTCGTCTTCCGTGCGGATCTGAATCTCGTCATTCTCATAGTTGTGGATTGCGCGCACGCTGTGGAGCCACGGCTTGCCCAGGATGACGTCGAAGGCCCCCCTACAGTCGAAGACATCAAACCACGGAGGCCTCAAAACCCAAAAATTCGTCAGGATTTGTATCAGGGGTCCACCTATTATCCGGGGTCCTACGCAGACCTGGGGCGCTAAATATCCCGCATGCCTGCCAGAACCATTACTCATGTAGTTTTCGTGTACATCCGATCGAGGTCGAAGTCCTTGCCCTATAAAAAGCTCGATCCTGTCAGCCTGGGAGGGTCCGCGTCTCACGTCATAAATACTGCATTTCCAGATCATAACTCGACCTAAACGACAGAAATGCATCAGTGCAGAAATGTATGGTGTATGATGAAACGACGACCAGTCATTACCTGACATACATTTTCTTGCGGCGAACGACAGAATAAAAGCAAGAATAGAAGCTTTCGCAGAGCGTACAGCAGCAGCGGACGTGATCGTGGTAGTGATAGTGATAGAATTATGGTCCAGCCTCTGAGCACTAGATTGGATGGAGACTAAGCTGGGTCATCGATATTGGTCGGTGATAATCCGGTATATCCGATGCTTTAGGGCGAACGACACAATTGCAACTTCCAGCACGCAATGAGTGTAGTAATGCTCGGGCAGGGACCGGAACAGAAGAGGAGTGGGGATGGATCAATGCCTTCCAATGGATAATTCTATACCACAGTCTGGGGGAGTGATATTACATCAGACTCCTCTAGACTCTCAAGTGTCGCGATGTAAGGTGGTCCCAGATTGCGCCTGACAGAGCCCGTCACGCGCCTCGTCGCGCTGCGCCACGGGGCTGTCCATCGACTGCGGAATTGTGGAATAGCATCACTAGCTCACTCCAGATAAGATAGGGACAACGGCGTGTCGTGGCACAGGATCTGGAGGCCCACGCCGGGCTCCCGCCGTTGTGTGCCGTGAAGGCGACGCACAGACGCGCGCCCGGTTGCTAGTGTTGCCGCGGTCAGGTTCTGAACCGCGACTGAACCTGAACTGAACCTGAACCGAACCAAAAGTCCGGTTCAGTGGCTGTGTGGTCCACTGAACCGAACCCAAGGTCCAGTTCTGGGTTCGAAAATTTTCAGAATTTCCTGAACCCACCTGAACCGGTTCGAACCTGTGGTTTTACCACGCAACCAGAGCAAATTATAAGAAAATGTGTGTTGAAAAAGTAATTAGCAGGCTATCATTACCCTCTTTATAAAATTACGGGTGTCCGTGTGAAGCTTTCAAACTCCGCATTTGGGTCTCTCTACCCGAAACTTTGGAGGCGCCCGTGCATTCTTTCTTTAGCCAGTGGGAGCGGGCCGTCGAGCGCTTGTAATTATATGAGTTCTGGAAGGTCATCTACCAAAAGATCACGCGCAAAGGCTCCTCGCGTCAAGGCCGTCCCCGAGTCTGTCAGCGATGAAGAGGACGACGACTTTGAGCTCCCGGACCTCATTGAGGCTTCTGATTCTGAGGGTAGCGACGACGAAATGGATATTGACAATGAAGAGGTCAGAAAGATTTTAGGCCTTTAAATATTGCAATATTGCTGACTTGACTATTACAGATATCGTCTATGCTTCCATCCAAGACAGTACCCACTCGTTCCAAATCTAACAAAACCCAGACCCGCGTGAAGGTAGCCACAACGTCTACTGGCAAGCGCAAGCAGACTTCGGACTCTGCCAGTGCCCCAGCCAACAAGAAGGCCAATCATCGGGCCACAGTTGAGGAGATTGAAGACGAGGAGGCACCTCCCATCGCAGTAAGTGATCCATTTCTGTTCCTTATTTTTTAGTTTCGATGAGTCGTGGCAAGCGCAAGCAGACCTCAGACTCCGCCCGTGCACCGGGCATCAACAAGCCCAATCAGCCGACTGTTGAAGTGGTAGATGATGAGGACGGAACCCCCACCAAGCCTGCGAATGTGAGTATTCTTTTGCTGTTCCGTTATTCCGTTTTGACTGGCTCATTTAAATTTGTACTAGACTCGTTCCAATCTACCTCTTCTACGAGCTGGTTCCCAAGAACTCAGTTGGTTATGCTGGTGCTCCTGGAGATAAGCACTACAAGTGTTTCCACGGAAATCACCAAATCATCACAATTTCCAAGGCCGCCAACTCGAATGTCGGCAGTGAGTGGTTCTTGTGTTTCAACATATTTCCCAGCTTGACCGTGCCATCCATATACAGAACTCATCCGCCACTTGAAGAATAACTTCCCGGTTATGTACCGCTTGTATTGCGCGCTTCATACGCAGACGCAGGAGCAGGTTCGTTTTGCCCAGGGTACAGTCCTTCTCGACGGGGCGGCTGCGAAAGAATATCTCGGGAAGGTTGAGATGGCTACATCCAATATCCTCAAGGGATTGGAGCAGCAGGCTCGGAAGGCCCACGCAAACGTGTTCTACACGTGTACACGATGCTCTTCGTTGATCCTGTGCGTCGCGTCCCCTTACCACTAATCATCTAGTGGTTGCTCACAACTCGCAAGACAGACGTTCACCGCTTACCTCCACTGACCAGAGTACGTTTCCTGTATTCTCTTACCCAATGTACTGTATCTAACAACCCCCTGCAGACCAAACATCCCCTCTCCGCGACGCACACGGGCCGCATTCCCCTTCCTCAACAACGCGCACGCGTAAGTCCCCCCCCCCCCGCATCCGCAGCGTGGCACGCCCTATCAACGTCCTCCCGCAGCCCCGCGCCGGTGTTGCACGTGTAGCGCTGTTGCTCGCCTCTCCTCCATCCCAGCCCACGTGGGCTCCCACTGCTACGTGTGTATAGTGACCACGGAATCTCATTGGATACATCCTGTAGTAGATATAGATGCAATATATAACTAACTTATTTTGCCATTTCACGTGTCGGAACAGTGAGATATGGATGATATGAAAGCATTATAGCTGGTATGGCTGGGACATATTACTGGCGCCAGAAGTTTTTTGGCTGCCAGCTTTTTTATGGATCCGCGCAGGTCATTTTAGCACCAGATCAAATTTTGGCAGTCTGGTTGATCTGGTTGGTCTGGTGCCAGACCAGCCATACACCAACCAGACGCGAAACATTTTGCTGATGATGGCTAAGCTAAGGAAAACGGCTTATTGTGTGCATTTCAACCACTGAAAATCTGCCGCTGCACAATTTCGAAGTCAAGTTTTTGAGATTAGAGTAAGTTTAGACACGGGGCCAAATACAATTAATGAAACATACTTTGCGCATCCTAGGCTTCTTTTGGGGCTGCTCTGAAATCTTTTCCTCAATGCACGGGGAGAGGAAATGGTTTTGAAGCTCCACAAATCAATCTATGGTGCTGACCACTACGAGTGGGCCATTGATCTGCTGTGTATCTGCATGGATTGTGTAAATGTTTTACTGCTCTTTGCAGAACTTAGGGCGCAGCCTGATTTTTTCTGTTTTTGGTTGCTTTTCACCGAATCAGCTGGTGTGGGCTCAATTCTGATCTGATTGCCTTGAAAATATTCTCCTATTCTTCACGTTGAGATTCTCGAGGACATGGTCCAATTTCTTATGAGCACCCAAAGATGACTCATTGGTTCAGATTTGGCTGTTTTTTAGGCTTTTGCTGGCAGAACATGTCACATAATTTGGGTAGTGGCCCAATTGACCAGGATTTTTGACCTGTTGCAAATCAGACTAATATAAGAGCTGGACATGCCGGGATTGTCTGGGGTATCATTTGAAGTTCCATTCGGCCACTTCTGTCCAGATCCATTCCATGCTAGCTGCTCATTACCCAGGGTCGGGTCACGAAACATTGAAAGGTATCACCGACAATATTGAGCCAGGTACAACAGTACGTCGATGCAGCTTCGGTTTTGACTTGTCTGATCCGTAGTAGATGGCCACTTTACAGGAAATGATACTGCAAGGCTCCTTTGATTACCTTCATGACCCTCCGCGAGCCTGTGAGGAGGGCAAGGGTGAACGTTCAACCGTAATTTAAGTACTCGTAGACCATGCCATACAGTATGTACCATCACTTGGGATGGTCGAATTTGATTTTATCTCGGATTCAAATCTTGCACCATTTCACCAAAACTGAGCCACGGGTCCAATCTATATATATACTGAACCAGATGGAGGAGGAGGAGGAGGAGGAATATTATACTGACACGGTCCCACAATTGGAACAGTCAGTTTACTAAGTATGACATCGTAACTCTTGTAGGCTAAAAGTCACCCATCAATACATAGAACACACGTACTACCAAGTGATCTTGGAAACTGAATTGGGGCATACAACAACCCTAGGATGATGCCGGTCATCCCGAAGTAACAATTGATGGCCGCTATGTAACTCAGAACTTATTACCTCCAATCAAGTACTATACTCAGGCAAGTTGGAAGAAAATTAGAGGTTGAAGTCTACTGTGATCCCATAAATGAGCAGAATCAACAGAACAGCTGGAATGCATTTTAAACTCCTTGCTGGGCCAATCCTTTCGAGCCCGATCGGCCTCAGATTGCACATAAACGCGCGTGAGATGAAGAAGTAGAAGTTTAACTCACAGAAAATTGTACGCCAAAAGACAATCCCTCTACAAGATAAGCCTCCGCTCCGCTCCGGCAATGTTGGGAGGATGTTTTATTAAAATCATGGAGCTGTGAATAGTTCAGGACTACATATGTATGTCGCAGGTACTGCTGCATTCAGGACAATTAATAAGGATCTCATATTGCCCTTGAACACGAACCAAATTGATACTATGGGTAACATCGGGTTTGATTTTGGACTAGAGTTTGAACATCGACCTCGCTTGGGCTCAATTCTTAACGGATCGCCTCCGGATCCTCCGGTAATGAAACCGACACTTATTTTACATTAGACTTCCCAAAAAAAATGAGGAAGATCTGTAGAGAAACAATTGAGCCACAGATTCCGAATCCATCAGCCACTGATTTTGACACAGCTTTGAGACGAAATCTTACATTGTGTATGTTCCTCTACTTCGATTACCCTCGGCACTTCCTAGCATGTTTTTTGCGTTAATTAGAACGTCTCACAAAAAAAACCGGATGCGAAACGAGGCCGGGAACATGCAAGAAACAGTGTTTGAATCCCCAGACCGATTTGGATGTGACAATTAAAACTCCGCCATCTGCCGAACATTTCGGCAAATCACGTTTTTCTCCAACGCGGTCACGACACTTGCTTCCACTCCCCACGACCTCTGCATCTTTGATCTGCCATGCCCCGCGCCGACCCCACCCGAAAAGGCTATGATCTGGAGATCGAGGGGAAATATGCCCAGGGATGCCGGCTTCTCAATCTCATGGAGAAGCCTAACATTGCAGATGTTGCTCGGCAGCTTAATGTACCTAAAGGTACTCTCCGCAACCGCTTTAAGGGCTATTCTCGGCCTGCGAAAGAGGCACATGAGGCTCAGATGCTTCTCTCACCTGCGAAGGAGAAGGCCTTGTTGATTGGATCATCTATCTCGGGTCTATTGGGCAACCTGTATGCAAGCGGACAATCAGACGTCTTGTTCATTTGCTCTGTGGGATTCGCCCGAGCAAAACTTGGCTGCCATTGTTCCTGAGGCGACATCCCACAGTCAAACTTGGGAAGGCAACTGGACTTGATCCTCGCGTGCACAGGCATTTAATCGACCTGTCATCAACCGGCATTTTGACATGCTCGAGAAGCTCATCATCGAAAACAACATCCCCATCGAGAACATCTATAACATGGATGAGAAGGGGGTTCAGCGTGGGGGTGGAAAGAAATCGAGCAGCCGCAAGTATTTTTTTGCGCAGAATGCCCGGACAAATTACAAGGACAGAAGTGCAAATCTTGAGCTTGTCACAATTATCGAGTGTGTCTGCGCTGATGGATCGGCACTCAAGCCCACTTTTGTCTTTCCTGGGAAAGAGTTTTGTCCAGAGTGGTTTAATGCAGATGACGAAATTGTGTACGTGATCACTATTTATCCATTTGTCTTCCCTCGATATTTATTTCTATTCAGCATTGGTATGTCCGAAAATGGATGGACAGACGACAAAATTGGTACTGAATGGCTCAAGAAATCATTTGAGCCTCAGGCTACAGCTCGGAACATCTCCGGTCGCCCCATTCTTCTCATATACGATGGCCATGGGTCGCACGACACACTCCCACTTATCCAGTATGCGAAGGAGCATAACATCATCCTCTTCTGCCTTCCCCCACACACAACACATAAACTCCAACCGCTGGACGTTGGCGTCTTCGGACCATTCCAGCGTGCATGGATTGAGCTTTGCGACCGCATTGTTTCGGAGACTGGCAGTGAAATGCCCAAAGAAGACTTCATAAAACATTATATGGATGTTCGCAATGAAACATTCAACCAACGACAATTCGGTCAGCATGGAGGTCAAGCGGTATGTGGCCAATCAACCGCGACGTCTTTACAGATGAGGACTATGCTCCGAGCATCCCTTACTCAAATTCAACACCCGATTTCCCTCAATCCTTCCAAATCATCCGTGCTATCACTTCCGCACTCCCTTCAGGGCATGATGAGGACTCAGACTCAGACTCAGACTCAGACTCATCTGATAGTGATTCCGACGAGGATGATGACGAGGATGACCCACTCCGCTTCTCTGTCCCAAGTCTGGTTGCCCGGACCCCAAGTATCACATTTTCCTCTCAAATCCTGACAACTCCATCAATGTCGACTCCCTCAACCACATCAGAGCGCCACAGGTGGTGGTGGTTGATGACACCGTCACAGTGACTGTCACGGATCACTCGGTGCAGATAATCTAATCTTGATCTTAGTGGCATCTAAAGGGGGTAATGTGCTTGATGTGCCTAAGCTTTCCATAGCTCAGGCACCAAAAGATCTTGCAAGATGGCACTGATTTGCAGTGACCAGTGAATTTTTGCGTTGACTTATAGATTTTTTCACAATGTGCATTTGCATGAGATCTTTAAAGATCTTTACAGCTCTTTGCGGAACTTAGGGCGCGGCCAATTTTTTTTTCCTTTTTGAGCTGTTTTTGATCATTTCAGCCAGAACAGCTGTTCTGACCTCAATTCTCAGCGTATGTTTCTGAAAACTATATGAGCAGAATCACACGACAATTCCTCAGGGCATGACGTCCTCAGAATCTTTCCATACCGCCGGTAGTAATTATGATATATTATTTTGCGTGTTTTGCGGAGATCATCTCTTGTGTCGTGATTTGAAGGTTGTGTGGGATGTTGTATGGCTCTAAAAACACTTATTTGGATGGCAGAGGGCACATCGTCCTCGTAATTGAGGTATGGCCGTCATCCTCCTGCTTGATCCCAGGATCAGCAGCAGAGGCGGAGAGTAGGCTGGTGATTTCTTCCAGCGCAGGCTCAGTTGCACGTGCGAGGAGGACGGTGCGAACTGCACTGAAGGATGAGTCGAGGTTGATAAGGAGGAGATCCTTATGGGTAGTTGCATCGACAACGACACCCATCGCAGTGAGCCTCGATACGGCAGCAGCCATAGTGCGGATATAGACGGTGATGTCCTTAGAAGGATCATGCCGAACGGCGTTGAGCTCCGCACGAGCAACAACACGGTTGGTCATGTTCGACTTCTCGAAGTGACCCTTGAGTGCTTTCCAAGCCTCAGTAGCAGAGACCTGGTCTTCGACTAGATGCTGAAAGTCATCGCTGACCTTTCCATACAGGTACGGAACAAGCATGCGATCAAGGGCGATGTTGTCTGCATCTGTGCCAGGCCCAGTGCCATCCTGGACCCAAAGAGCATCTAGTCCCAGCAAGAAGACTTTCACATTCTTCCCAAACTTCACCCAGTTGGATGAGTCGAGAGTGACAGTGAGCACAGACGTAAGAGCAGAGGTGATGTAGGGAAGTCAATAACTGAGTCAAAACAAAGGAATAAGACGCACTGAAAGCTGAGATCAAGGCCCATGTCCCGAGCTGCAAAAAAATGAAGTTCGGGCGCAGCGCATCCACAGGAACGCTGAGTCGGCGGAAACGGGTAGAGCCCGATGTCTGCGACACAGCTGACGTCGTGGACACAAGGTGCAAGGCTGTAGCTCGGGGCTGGCGCTGTTTTTGCGGGCGGAAAGAATAGCTGATGAAGGACGGTTTTGGGAGCCTGGAAGCAACCACAGCGGCCTGAATTCTGCTTCAGTACACCCCCAATTTGGACGGAGGTTCCGAAGAGCTCCCAACTACCATATTGTGATTCGGGTAGCCGAATATCCCGTGGGATGTCCCCAAGAGACCAAAACGGACAATCCCAGCGTCAACCCAAGAGAGCCAATGCCCAAAACCTCCGTACAATATATCTCCAAAGCAGTATTGAGCACGGCCCTCGGTTTCATTTCTTTACGATGTCAATAAGAGCTGCCCAAAAAGGCAGAAAAAACGGTGCACGCCTTATGTTCCTCAAATTGCTGTAAGTACAATAACCTTCAGTGTTAAAGACAGTAGTATTGACTGCAGCACAAAGGGTACTGGATGTGGAGTGGAAGAAAGAACTAAAAATATGGCATCAGGGCGAGGCGATTGTCAAGCAACAGATCCAATGGCCTTTACAAAGCCACTACAAAGCCCCCCCAAAGCCCTTTAGCCTCAAAGCCCTTTAGCCTCAAAGCCCTTTGGCCTTTGGGCGAACACTGCGAGTCGGATACGGTTTGCCGGAGAGACTCGCGTTCAATTCTCTCAGAGTCAATATTTTTTGTATTTTGGTGTTTACTATTGATGGCATGAACAGCTATACATACCTACCAGCCATGCTCCTGATGGTATTCACCTGGTTATTTTTTCTACCCCTAAGAGCACACGATTGAAATCGGACACGGAATGAATGTGGGTTTCTCTCTAAATGTACTAGCAAGCAATTCCCGCTGTCTGGGTTGCCATGCAGCCTGACTCTACGGAGGCACCATGCTATGAGAGAGTATATATCAGCTGATTCAGTGCATCCTTTCGAGTATTGGAATGAGAGCATTTACTTTGATCGAGTTGTTATACTGTGGCTCGAACAAGACCAGGGAGATGTCGTAGATCACTTGCCCATCAAGCGTTTTGCGCAGCCCATCACGCTGAAGGAGCGTGAATAGAACCATAATGGTGTAGATGCGGCACATGGAGAATTGTAGCAGGAGACTAGTGGACATGTCAGATCTAGCCTCTTGCCCTGTGGTAGGGCTTACCGGTACAATGTGCCGGGCAATGTAAGATACTGTACGTCTCAACGACACCACGGTTGAAATCAGAGAGAGTATAACGTACGAGAATGAGATTGATAGCGGCACAGGCGGCCGTGCAGAAGGAGGTCTCGATTGAAAGACAGATGAGTTTTGTAAGTGCAGACTTGGTGGGCGTGTGACAACAGAGGGACCGCGTGCGAAGGAAACTTGAGCACAAAATCCCCCCAATGACTGTGTCCGTCGCTGCCATCTATTGAGTATTTCAGCGAATGTATTGAGGTGTGAATAAAACGCACGGATCCCAGCCAGATGGAGGTCGGAATCGGAAGCTTGTTAATCTCACTCAACACTTTAACCTTGAATGACAAGATGGACATCCTGTAAGGAAGCATAAAAAGTCAAGCAGCGGTTTCCTGTGGGATGTAAATACTCACGCAAGACCGGAACCAGCAGGGAGGAGTAGAACTGCCATTAAATCAATTCAACAACACCCCAAATTGCGCGCACGGACTTACGGAAGCCAAATAGCGGAAGAATAGTCCATGGCCTTTTTATAACATTCCAACATCGATCGATGAAGAAAAATTGTGCAATAAGGACTCCGATGGCCTGACATGACTGAGATAAGTAAAGAATTAATAGTGGGACTGACGCCAGGCTCCGCCCACATCGTCCAACCCTGGGAGGCAAAAGAGAGACGTTGGCTGTAGTAGGTTATGCTGATTCGGTAGATTATGTGACTATGGATGGAGTAAGTATCTGCGGTTTTGGCAAAATTTCCTACTCACATATTCATACCTGTATGCAGACAGTTGACAAGGAGGATTACAGCGACAAGGTAGCTGCGGGACTGCGTCGTTAATTGACATATGCAGCAGTCAAAGAGACACACCGGTAGAATTTGATATCGCGGCGGTGAAACCGCGAGAAATATATGCAGGCCTGAGTGACGACAACACCAAGGAGAAACTGTTGGATTAGGAATCCAATTAGCAGAGCACCAAAAGTTTCAACGATAACATCCGGAGGGATGAAGTGGCAGGTAGCATTGGCAGGGGCGAAAGTTGCCATGGTAGGAATGAAGACAAGAAGCAGGTAATCGCCCAATGTTTGGCGTGATCATTTTTATGTCAATGAGATGGCATAAAGCTCTGGTGGAAGAGGCTGGCAGCGAGCGCTCAATGCTGGCGCTTAGTTTCGATCAGTGAGAGGCTAGAAGCAGGTCAGTGGCCTGACAGCGAGCGCCGGTTTTAGTGACGCCTCTAGAAGCCTACAGAAGCCTACAGGCCGACAGCGAGCGGTCAATTTGCACACGGTTTTGGGGTCCTTGATCACATCCGTGGGACCGACACAAATACGGAGTCGGGGGACATCTCTGAAGGCGGCCAGTACAGCCCACGTTTCCCCTGTAGTCATAGCTGTAGGTGATTCCTGAATAATTAGGCAGTGGTTCTTGTTAAAATCCGCTTTTTTTTGGGATGCTCAGCCACCTCCGACAGCCGCATCAGGCCTGCACCACCAAAGTTGCCCCATGGGTCACCAGCATAGTTCGATGACTACAGAAACGAGGTACAGACTGCGTAGACTCGAACCAGTCGCTAGGAGGAAAACCGATAGATTGGGCAAGGCATGTTTATTTAACACTTCTACCTGCCGTCCCTGACTTGTGGTCTGCGGAGCCGCGGGCTGCGCAATGTACTTCCAGCGGTCCTCATCTTCAAGCTTGCTTTTAGCCTTGAAAGAGAAGGTCTTCCAGAGCAAACTGAAGTTGTAGCGCATGGTGGAAACGTCCGGGTTCCCATAACCTGTTGTAGGGTAAGTGCTCTCGAGTCTGCGACCGTTCTCTTCAGACTGAATATATTGACCATCATATTTGGGATCCGTTTTGGAGGTCTGCAAATAAGCTCGTAGTTGGCTCGTAGGAGCTTCCATTCCATACCTGTCATTCCCTCGGACGTGAGAGGAACTTCGCTTCCATTCCATATTAATATGGAATGGAAGCTGGACCCGACCAACTCGAGGGGGCATGACACGTGATTGTTCCAGGGACAAAAGTAACCCAGCAATGATCTTTCTTGCCCTTGTGATCAGTGCGTGGGAAACGACTGGTCGCGAGTCTAGTTGCTTGCCAGGTCAGGTACTTGACCTGACCCCTGGGTCACATCAGGAAAAGCCCTCCCAGCTAATTACACCAAACTTATGTGAAATATGGTAGAACTTGGGATAATATGGCCAAATTATCCCCACTATCCCGACTTCGCCAAATTGGGTATAATTAAGTTGTCGATACGAAATCTCGCCAAGTTTCACGAAGTTTAGATGGAAACTTTAGGTCTCCTTTTTGGGCTTATGTACTATGTCTGGGGAGAGAACGTGAAATTCAAGTTTTTCAAGTTGCAAAAAAAGCGAAAAATGAGAGAAAAAGGGAGGGAGTATCAGAAAATCAAAGAGCTCACCTGACCGCGAAATCGGAGTCCCAACCGTCCCGTAGTCTGCCCTAGACAAATCACAAAACTTGAATTAACTTGAATCTCGGCTCCGCGTGGATTGTTCCGAGAATTCAAGTACTAAGTGCCACCGGCCCGGATGGCCTAAGTCTCAGCCAATCAAATTCAAGATGTTTGTGTTGTCAGCGGGCGCCTGTTTCAGCCCGCTGTTGCCGCAACAAGCGCTGTCTCGTCGCTTCTCGATTTCTGCGCTCTCTGGTGCTCTCTATTTCTGTACTTGTATGGAAGGCACCGCTTTTCTATCGCACTCGCTCCCGCCCGCTTAGTTCGCCGTCTGAGCTTCAAAACCAGGTACAATATGAAGTAAATAAATTGCTCTGAAACTACTAGCGTGAACACGATCAGCTTCCGCGGGTCTGCTTGCAAAGTGCGTTCCTCCCTCTCGCGTGCCCGGTTCTTCTTCAAAGGGGGATGCCCGCATATACACCACTTTTTGCCGCCCGAACCCCGACAGTTGTGCCGCTTCGGACAAACAGCCTCCACACACAGGGCACAGCGTCTCGTTACTTTTGCCTTCTGAGTTGCAGGACCTGGTGTAGGTGTGGAGGCACCAGGCAGCAATGTCTGTTGCACGACGACAGGCCGGATGAATTGAGGTGCAGCCAACTGCGCAGGCTGTGGGGCCGGCTGTGGAGTAAATTGCACAGAGGGCAACATTGACTCCGCAGTCTCGTTTACCTCATCGCTCTGCATGGACGACTCGCCAGATTCCAATTCAGGGATCTGGGAGTCACCAACATCTTCTCCATCTTCTTCCTCGGCCATCGGATTGAAAGAAGTTGGAACATTGTCGCCTGCGACAGATAAAATCAGCGCAGATTTTGGAAGAAAAGAAGACGAGTCAAACCTGCAATAGAGAGGTCCACTTCGCCGTCGGGAACAGCTTCGGGTAACGGAATCGCAGGTAGAGCATTAGTATAATTATCGTCCGAATTGAGAATGTCGAGAAGCGGCTTCCGCGCAGTGAAATTGATACCGGTGGACAGTGTGGAACGTTCCGATTTCCAGAGAATGGTCTTTTTATGGTGCGCTTCAAGTTGTTGAGGTAGTTTGTAGTAAATTCGGAGGTTGGAGTCGGTTACTGAGCGTGATTGGGCGTCCACGAGTTCGTTCCAAAATTGTGCAAGCTTGAGGAAGTCGATGTTCTTCCAGTGCTCGTGGGGTGGATAAACCTTGGCACCCTTTCTGAATTTTGCGTGGTTAATATGTGCCTTGAAAGTGATGTATTCCTGGTGCGTATGGACTGGAACCACCGCCGCAAGAGTCCGCTGACGAAGTTGGAGGCAGCGGTACCGGTTTATGGACTTGGTACAGAGGCGCGTCATGACATGCACTGGTGTATCACGATGGTGAGGTAGACCAGTGATGTGTGGGCGAGGAAGTGTAGTGATTTTGAGATTTTCAGCAAGTGATTTGGCGATAGGGAGGATGCCAATGGTTTCGGAAGTGGCGATCCGAGTCGGGAGCACACGGGGAAGAGGGAAGGAGGGCTTGCAGCCGACTTCAATAGCAAGTTCGACGATCTCGTTCCTGATCCAAAGTGCATAATGGCCGCGATACTTTTTGCCCGTGCGGTTATGAAACCCGACCTGGCAAGCGTCAGAAGACTGAACAGGATCGAAAAAAATGAACAGAATACCCTCATGTTTCGACGCAAAATCCAGTTAATTAAAATGCACTCTGCCAATTCTGGAGAAGCTCGCAGGGAGCCAAAAAATGCGACGAACGACCATATGGAATCCACCCTCGAGCGAGTTCGTTCCTCGCACGGTGCGGTAGACGTTGAGCCCATCACGGTCCTTTCCCATTAGATAGTAAAGGGGGATACCAGGAGGATCCGAGAGGTACCCCTCTCGCGCGGTTTGAAGGAGATGTTGGACCATTTCTTTGGCTTCATCTGAGAAGAAGGGGCCGTTGCTTTTCTTCGTTGAGCACTGGATGTCCTGGTATGCGTTGAACAATTTATCGAGTCGGCCCAATAGCACGGTGCGTTCCGGAATATAGCGGCGGATACGGCGGTTAAGAGTCGAAGACTTTGCGCGCTTGTAATACTCCCAGTCACCTCCGTTCTTCTCGATTCCTGGTATTTCAATTCAATTTTAATGTGATGCATGAGTATCAATTTACACACAAACAGTCACCCGTCCACCACCGATTTCCGTAGGTGATCTTGCACAGCTCAATGAAGAGCTGGCGTACATCGACGAAAACGATGAGCATGCGGATATTGCTGCAGGAGATTGCATCATCGACGAAAGTCTCATAGAAGATCCCCCGGAGAATGGCGAGGAAAATCTAGATACAGAGGAGGCTGCATTTTGCGATCAAGAGTCCGCAATCTCAAAGCAATTGAGCGACGCGAAGAAGAGACTCACTGATGAAATTAAAGCTCATGGACAACCCCTCTGTTATCAACGGGGTGATTTTTATGATAGGCCCCCGCATCCTGTCTTCGCCCTTGGCCGCGGCCTTGATCCAACTGCCGTATATCACCGCAAAATATTTGTGTGGTTGCCGAACTTCCTTCCCGGCCATCCTGAACGCTTCAAGTGTACTTGTGGTAAGCCTTTATCTCGCAAAGGTCTGTCCCATGTTCCAGTCGCACACCTGTTTTAATTATTTTTTTCGCCAAGGCTTCAATGACAATCCTATCGCTCGCCGAGTTCGTTCAATGCCAGCTGATTTTTTCCTTCTCACAAATCGGTTTATTTGCGATGACCGACGGAAAGATTCACCGGGATGTGGAACCAACCACCAGGGTACCGATCCCCATATTATTGCGCAGCTTCCGCGGTTTGTACAGGTGGCATTCCCAGGTATCTGTCTTTCCAAAATACATCTATCGAGTCGCTCACATTTATGCAGCATATATATCCGCACGCGGTGCCATTTCAAAGCTCATGATGGCGCAAATGTCAAATACATTTGCCGCACGCTTCGGTCCTGCTCCGTTTTCTGAACTAGTTTCCGAGATCCAGCACCGATATCATGCAGACGGGGAGCTGATGTACCTTTCTGCCGCAGATTTCTATGGCCGGACCAACGTTCAGTCATTTTCTGCATTTGATGACCCACAAGGATATGCAGGGTCTCCACCGTCTGTCCCTTATCTGAAGGCACTCTTCACAGATAATGTTTCTGCGTATCGCATCTTCATCGAACGATTTATTGCATCATTGCCATTGACCGTGGCGGCAGGGGACCATACATTCCAGGTTAGTGTCAACTTACAAATATCGTAAATGACGGCCTGACCCTCATTTTATTTTAGCTCCTCAAGTACATGGGGGACTTGAAGGGGGAACAGATCTTCATCGCTGCATATACTCTGCTTAACGAGTTCGAAGAGGTCCGAGCGCACTCCTTAACTCAAACCAAGTCGTTGGCATTTGTTAAAGAATTGTTCGAGAGAATTCAGGAAGGGTTAAAGAATGCAAACCATCCGCCAACCGAGATATTTTACACAGATTCACCACAACGTGAGCAGTTCATTCTTCCGTAGTGAAAAGTCTGATGTTTTTCAGTGGAGCGGTCCTTTCACGAGTCTATCAACAGCTCGTTGATCAAGGACGTTGAGCCGATTACCGAGTGGACAGACCTTCCCACCTTTGAACCAAGTTCTGGAATCCCAACCACCATCGTCTCTGATTCAATGGAGATTGAGGACGAAGCAAATGATATTCTCGTGGATATTGTTACTCCAACCACACCGCTTTCTTTGGTCGCGCTTGCAATCAAGACACAACAACGCAAAGACGGGCCGCCTCGTCTGGAGATTATCCAACTCCGGACGCAGGATAAGATTGTCGTCTTCGAGGTATAGATTTACATACATACTCTATTCAAGTACATTGATTGATTCGATATGTAGGTTGCAGCTCTGACTTCGCAGAGCGAGATTCTTCCTTCTTTGCGGGCAATTCTCACCAACCCCACAATTATCAAGATCGGACATTCGATACGCGAGAACCTCCAGATAATTTCGGATGCATTCTCACTCCCCGAAATCGCGACACTCGCAAAGGCAAAAAATGCGCCCATACTCGACTTGGGAAAATATGCCAAATTGAAAGCGGTGGTCGATGATCCATCAGTTTCACTTTCTGCACTTTCGGGTCTAGTTCTTCGAAAGTCCTTTTCATTTCCCTACCATCTTTCGTATCCTTGGTCCTTAACGCCCGCGGAGCAAAATACCTTGCTGTTTCGGGAGATCGACTGCCAGTGGCAAATTTATCTTGCGCTCAGTCATCTTGATTCTCTCGGGTTACCGTTACAGCCCACCCAATCGGTGACTCACGGGCAGCGTGTAACACTCATCCAGGCTTGCAAGCCGGTGGCGGAAGGCTCAATTGTTGGTCACCATCCGGGCTACCTCGACGCGATTATGGATGAGCACGGACTCACAAAGCGAATTAATGTGAGCGCGTCACGTTCTCTCATTGAGATTTCGAAGGTTGGTTTGTTGCAATGAGATCACCAGATGGAAGCCGAAAAGGCAGAAACAGCACCAGATGGAAGGCGAAAAGCCCTGTCACATTGTCACACCATGACTAAATATGTGACAGAGTACAAATAAGGAAGGCGGACCCGTCTGAACCAAACACTACCAAACCCCACTTCAACACTCCCACCTGGGACAGACGGAACGCCAAACACAGAAGAAAAAGAAAACATCACAACTCCCACCGAATGCGACAACTCCCACCCAATTCTACAATCCTCTCCCAACTAGGTGCGAATCGGTGGAAGACCAGGGCCAGAAACATCGCCGTAGCCACCTCCCATGTGTTTCTCCCACAACCCCAAGAATGAATCCACGTCGAGACCAGCGTCGATGGCAGAAGCAAAAGCCGCAGCGTGCGACTGAGGAGTGCGCAGATTGGAATTGATCCAATCCTTGACAAACGCAGGCATCGAATGCATGCATTTGTAAGCAATATGGCCTGCACGACCGCACCGATGACAGTCCAAATTGGTAGGATCGCACCAGCGATGTCCCTGTGAGTCGAGAGGGAAGCCATCAGAGATGGTGCCAGTCAAGGGGGAAGAGGAAGTAGCTGCAGCAACACGGCGGGGGGCAGAACCACGGGCGACAAGGGCGATGGACGAAATCCCGTCATCCTCCTGCTTGATCCCAGGATCAGCAGCAGAGGCGGAGAGTAGGCTGGTGATTTCTTCCAGCGCAGGCTCAGTTGCACGTGCGAGGAGGACGGTGCGAACTGCACTGAAGGATGAGTCGAGGTTGATAAGGAGGAGATCCTTATGGGTAGTCGCATCGACAACGACACCCATCGCAGTGAGCCTCGATACGGCAGCAGCCATAGCGCGGATATAGACGGTGATGTCCTTAGAAGGATCATGCCGAACGGCGTTGAGCTCCGCACGAGCAACAACACGGTTGGTCATGTTCGACTTCTCGAAGTGACCCTTGAGTGCTTTCCAAGCCTCAGTAGCAGAGACCTGGTCTTCGACTAGATGCTGAAAGTCATCGCTGACCTTTCCATACAGGTACGGAACAAGCATGCGATCAAGGGTGATGTTGTCTGCATCTGTGCCAGGCCCAGTGCCATCCTGGACCCAAAGAGCATCTAGTCCCAGCAAGAAGACTTTCACATTCTTCCCAAACTTCACCCAGTTGGATGAGTCGAGAGTGACAGTGAGCACAGACGTAAGAGCAGAGGTGATGTAGGGAGGGGACATGTGATCTGTGACATGTGATGTGTGACGTGACAGAAAAGCGCAAGAGGAGGTTATCCAGAAGGTAAAGGATGAATCCACCCAAAGACAGACAGATTCTTGAAAGAAAAGAGGCAGAGGAAGATGATATGAGGTATAGAAGACTCTGAGACAGGGCCCGTAACCTGTTGCAATGAGATCACCAGATGGAAGCCGAAAAGGCAGAAACAGCACCAGATGGAAGGCGAAAAGCCCTGTCACATTGTCACACCATGACTAAATATGTGACAGAGTACAAATAAGGAAGGCGGACCCGTCTGAACCAAACACTACCAAACCCCACTTCAACATGGTTCTCTTCAACTCCTTGTGTTGATATTTCTTACGGCGTCCCGTAGGTTCTAGTTCCAGGCTCACTTCACAAATTGCACAATCAAACACTCGAATGGATCTTTGCGCATGGCGGACAAGCGGTTGTAAGCACCTCACAGCTTATTTCTCGCGGCGAAACCGCTCCAGTGCCGGCTCGCATTGTTTCCCGTGTATTTTCTGTGCCCGCTCCGCCCGACAACTCCCAACATATCCCAGAGTTTACCCCTTCAATTTCTCCTTCCATCGAGTTCGAAAATTTGACCGAGAAGGACATGGAGGATACATTCGCATGCGAGGATTCAGACCAAGATGACGATGATTTTGACTTTGACTTTGATGAAGACACCGAGTTCGAGGGCAATCCGGTATTTAACACTGCTTCCAGGTGTTACATTTTTAACAGTTTAACCAGGACAACGAGATGCCTGGAATTGATAGCAGCTTTTTCAACAATACATTCTTTGATGACAGCGTCAACGAGGTGCGCAACATGGTGTTATTTTCGATCCAGATTCATTATATATTATAGGATACTTCCGTGGCTGCACTGATGGAAGGCATCGAGCGTACCTTTACCCTCATGCAGCAGTCGGAGAAGCTTCCCAGTCGTGTTCTCGATGACGTGTTCCATTACATGGACCGACTGCTCCGCCTCTTGTCAAAAAAACATTCGGCATTCAAAGCATTTGCCCACGACTTCAGCGAGGCCATCTTTGTCCGGGATCATTCGGACGAATGTGCTGTCCGAGCTGTCATCGAGAAGAACGGAGGTGACTGGGAGTATTACAAGCGCGCAAAGTCTTCGACTCTTAACCGCCGTATCCGCCGCTATATTCCGGAACGCACCGTGCTATTGGGCCGACTCGATAAATTGTTCAACGCATACCAGGACATCCAGTGCTCAACGAAGAAAAGCAACGGCCCCTTCTTCTCAGATGAAGCCAAAGAAATGGTCCAACATCTCCTTCAAACCGCGCGAGAGGGGTACCTCTCGGATCCTCCTGGTATCCCCCTTTACTATCTAATGGGAAAGGACCGTGATGGGCTCAACGTCTACCGCACCGTGCGAGGAACGAACTCGCTCGAGGGTGGATTCCATATGGTCGTTCGTCGCATTTTTTGGCTCCCTGCGAGCTTCTCCAGAATTGGCAGAGTGCATTTTAATTAACTGGATTTTGCGTCGAAACATGAGGGTATTCTGTTCATTTTTTTCGATCCTGTTCAGTCTTCTGACGCTTGCCAGGTCGGGTTTCATAACCGCACGGGCAAAAAGTATCGCGGCCATTATGCACTTTGGATCAGGAACGAGATCGTCGAACTTGCTATTGAAGTCGGCTGCAAGCCCTCCTTCCCTCTTCCCCGTGTGCTCCCGACTCGGATCGCCACTTCCGAAACCATTGGCATCCTCCCTATCGCCAAATCACTTGCTGAAAATCTCAAAATCACTACACTTCCTCGCCCACACATCACTGGTCTACCTCACCATCGTGATACACCAGTGCATGTCATGACGCGCCTCTGTACCAAGTCCATAAACCGGTACCGCTGCCTCCAACTTCGTCAGCGGACTCTTGCGGCGGTGGTTCCAGTCCATACGCACCAGGAATACATCACTTTCAAGGCACATATTAACCACGCAAAATTCAGAAAGGGTGCCAAGGTTTATCCACCCCACGAGCACTGGAAGAACATCGACTTCCTCAAGCTTGCACAATTTTGGAACGAACTCGTGGACGCCCAATCACGCTCAGTAACCGACTCCAACCTCCGAATTTACTACAAACTACCTCAACAACTTGAAGCGCACCATAAAAAGACCATTCTCTGGAAATCGGAACGTTCCACACTGTCCACCGGTATCAATTTCACTGCGCGGAAGCCGCTTCTCGACATTCTCAATTCGGACGATAATTATACTAATGCTCTACCTGCGATTCCGTTACCCGAAGCTGTTCCCGACGGCGAAGTGGACCTCTCTATTGCAGGTTTGACTCGTCTTCTTTTCTTCCAAAATCTGCGCTGATTTTATCTGTCGCAGGCGACAATGTTCCAACTTCTTTCAATCCGATGGCCGAGGAAGAAGATGGAGAAGATGTTGGTGACTCCCAGATCCCTGAATTGGAATCTGGCGAGTCGTCCATGCAGAGCGATGAGGTAAACGAGACTGCGGAGTCAATGTTGCCCTCTGTGCAATTTACTCCACAGCCGGCCCCACAGCCTGCGCAGTTGGCTGCACCTCAATTCATCCGGCCTGTCGTCGTGCAACAGACATTGCTGCCTGGTGCCTCCACACCTACACCAGGTCCTGCAACTCAGAAGGCAAAAGTAACGAGACGCTGTGCCCTGTGTGTGGAGGCTGTTTGTCCGAAGCGGCACAACTGTCGGAGTTCGGGCGGCAAAAAGTGGTGTATATGCGGGCATCCCCCTTTGAAGAAGAACCGGGCACGCGAGAGGGAGGAACGCACTTTGCAACGGGAGAATGCAGCGCAGACCCGCGGAAGCTGATCGTGTTCACGCTAGTAGTTTCAGAGCAATTTATTTACTTCATATTGTACCTGGTTTTGAAGCTCAGACGGCGAACTAAGGGAGCGGGAGCGAGTGCGATAGAAAAGCGGTGCCTTCCATACAAGTACAGAAATAGAGAGCACCAGAGAGCGCAGAAATCGAGAAGCGACGAGACAGCGCTTGTTGCGGCAACAGCGGGCTGAAACAGGCGCCCGCTGACAACACAAACATCTTGAATTTGATTGGCTGAGACTTAGGCCATCCGGGCCGGTGGCACTTAGTACTTGAATTCTCGGAACAATCCACGCGGAGCCGAAATTCAAGTTAATTCAAGTTTTGTGATTTGTCTAGGGCAGACTACGGGACGGTTGGGACTCCGATTTCGCGGTCAGGTGAGCTCTTTGATTTTCTGATACTCCCTCCCTTTTTCTCTCATTTTTCGCTTTTTTTGCAACTTGAAAAACTTGAATTTCACGTTCTCTCCCCAGACATAGTACATAAGCCCCATATTTTGGAGCTCGGGATCTGCATGTGTTGATAATTTTCAACCTCCGATTCGGCATTGTCAGCTCAATATATTTTTGGGACTGGACTTCGGCGCAAAGTATCGACGACTCGGCCTGTAGATCCGCGACCTCGGATGTCAACTGTATAACCTCGGCGCGAAGCTGCCCGTTTTCCAGCCGAGTTTCCGCTAAGACCACTCCCTGATCCGCATTGGCTTGGTGAGACCTTTTCAGCCTCTTTAGACCATTGTAGAGTTTCTTCTGATAGCATCTCCGCGCTCTTTCGCTATTTTGAGGGCATCGTGGTCAATATGCGCGTTCTCTTTGCCGGCATCCGAGGCTTCCAAAGGCATGGGAAAGGAAGACTGGGAAGTGCGAGCGGCAAGAAGTTGGTCCTTCTGGCCCTTAGAGCGTTTTCGTTTTACGGTGTGTATGTAATGAAGGCAATATTTTACAGGTGAATTCAGGAGTGACGATTAGAAGGAGTTCCCTGGTCTGCTGGGTCTGTACCAGGTGGCGCAACCAGTACTTGCGCACGAGGATATGCGAGGAGCGAGTCGGATCGCATTTTGTTAAGCCACGAGGTGTTCTCTTGTCGAACCAATCCCAACTCAGCGGTGGGATTCGGGCGAGAGATGCCCCAATACTAGAGGTCTTCAGTCCCGTAAACGCGATATCCACATATTTTAAACCTACGTGGCGAGGGCGCCTTTTATTTGAAGGGCCAGACCGAGAGCGCACGGGACGGCTTAGAAGAGATCCGGACCCATATCCCAGAGGTAGCTTGTTCGCCCCACTCAGCGGCGGGGCCTGATGGGGGCGGTGTGCATTTTTACTCTTCCGATATCGCCCGGTTGACTCTCCTCGAGGGACGTAGTTGAGCGCCGGCGTATTAGCCGCAGCAAGGCGAAGTTCCACCCCAATTTTCCTCCCGTCGAAGGAGCCTTCATGGTATTTGGCGACACTGGCTTGTGCGGCTGAGAGGCAGGTGAATGTCTATGAGAGAATTCAGGTAATTTTCTACGAACGAGCAAGGGGATTGTTACCACTAAAGCGTGTCCGTCACCGGACGACTGAATGTCAGTTATATGTCCCATTTCGTGAAAGCAGTATTTCAACTCGGCCAGTCGTATATCCGGGGGCAGACCGTATATATGTATCGCTGCGTCCTGTGTAGAAAGTCAAAGTGCGGAGATACAAAATAAAGTAGGCCGAACATTTTCTGTCCGGGAGCACACTTCACACCGGTGACATTCACCAAACATCCCTGCATCACGATCGAGAGTTCCGTGACCTGTACAGTAAGGCGTGTGGTCGAAAATGACCACAGAGTGGCTCACCGTCTCTCCCGCATTCACAACTAACCACCCCGTCAAGCGTGCCGGCCTCTGGAGAATCTTCAACAGTCTAAAAATGGATGGCATAGGGTCCAAATTCCAAGTCTTCGAGACTCACTTGGTGATTTGGGAGAACCATGGCTTCCTGGAGACTGCTATATTTGATGATCTGGAGGATTTGTACCAGGACGTATGGTGAGAGTGCGATGGGTCGTCGACTACGCCACGAAACACAGTGTGGAGTACAGTAGCTCAGGATCACAATGTGGGCACTGTCATCCTGAGGGCAAGGTGTTGTGTTCTTTTTCTAGTGTGCGCGTATTTATGTATCTCTTCCCTATCCTGGTGAAACAATTGATTCCGTTTACATACAGAATTCGATCATCGCGCTTCCCACCGTTATGACTCCGACCCTTCCCATACAGTTAGGTCGTCAGAACCCCGCGTTCTTTTGGCCATTGGTTACTGTGTACAAGTGTGAGAGGCAACAATTGCCGGAAACTAATGCCGAGTGGCGGACGTTGAAGCTCCGCCAAGGAAGCCTCAGTTGGCGCCAAAGCCTCACATCCCGCGGTTTTATTGAGGGCGTCGGCCATGTACATATGTGGTCCCGCCGTCATGCCCTACATACTTCGGGATTGCGGGAACATATCTACGTGAATAATGATAGAAGAAGCTAGACGTCGCCTGCGCTGAAAGCCGAGGTTCGAGGAAATCCAGCACTGCGTACCTCTGCTGACGGAGCGAGGTCGTAACACAGTGATAAAATGGAGAAGGGGTTGAGAAGCCACTGATGATGGTCCAGAATCTCGGCGTCTCCATGTCGACCGAAATTCGCGTCCGACCAGAACATGTAAACCTGTTCATTAGTTCTGAAACTAAGCAGAGGAATGCATCCACACAGACTTTTCGCGTAGTGGAGACTCATTTTCTATGCTGAAATATTCCAGCGCATTGACGGATGTATCAAGACCGCCCGGCAAGGAAATATCATAGAGCCTTTTAACGCTTTCACGCCACTTTGAATGCCGTTCGGGCAGGGAGAAGGTATATTGAGCGGATAGTTCCAAGATAACCTACTTCCGTTTTCAAATCGGAGTCGGCGGCCCTGCGGATTTATCATTTTCCCCAATGAGGTTGATCTTCGAATCCTCCCACGTTGCTCCCGCGCTTGATCGGCGGTATTTTAGAGAATGGAAGACAGGTAGACGGCACGGTTCCAATAACGAAAGCCGGTTTCCAGGTAAAATACACCCAGGAAGGTGAGTTATATCGTGCGCTTTGATTACTTGGCAATCAAATCAAGAATCGAATCTCACCACAGTCCAAGTGATGTTCTCCGAAGGTGACCTCGTCCAAATCTGCTTCGATAAGCAGCGCCTCCATTTTGGGTGGGATCGGAAATTGCTTGGGGGTGTGGGTAAGCTTTAAAGTACAGTTAGCTCTAAACTAAAAGATTGATAATTATTTTCATCCACGCCGAAAATTTTATATTTGCGGTGTGCTTGCTACTCCTAGTCTCCATGTTGGTTCTTGCTACATTCTAGACTGATGAGGCTATTCCGGATATCCGGAGCAACCCTAAACGTGTGTTCTGATCAAGTGTGTCATCATGCAAAGGAAGGAGATGGAAGGAGGGAAGCCGGACGTAAACAATGGCTCCCTACCGCAGTACTACCGCCGTGTTGGGCTCCAATTTGGAAGTCGCCCCAAGCGCTGCGAGCCCATGGTCTACAAATCAGCCCAAAAAGGCAATTCGTAAGAAAATATATCGGAGGGAGACAGGAATTGAAGGAGGCTTTACACTCTCTGAACTAGAGAACACTGACCACCCAACAAGGGTACTCAAATTCATCGCTGTACAGATCAGGTTCTTCGGGCGCCTCCTCTGGTACATGCACTCGGTAATGGCCAACACCGCCGCCCAGGTAACGCATAAACATGTCCCTGTCCGCAAAACTCAATCAAAAGTCAACAGTGGACAGGAGACGGTAATAAGCGCAGAAAAAGACATACAAATTAACGTAATGGTATTTCCAGTCATCAAACTCGCCCTTGTGCCTCGCGAGTGAGGTGTGAAGGACAGCATCAGTTGGACCATGCGCGAAGGCGGGTATCAGGTGCGATGCACGAATAACCTCCTCCGGATTCACGACACCATAAGCATTGTCGTTCGATTCTGGAACAAACTCCACCCGATGCAGGCGCTTCCGTTTTTTAAAAGTGCGGTCGAGACGGAAGTGTCGAACCCAGAGGAAGCTGACCGGCCTCCCCTGCTCACTATTTACTACTGACCACTAGATATAGGATATTCGAACGCCGAATTTCTACGCAAACACTCTGACACCCAGGAGGGTGTTGCGGAGCACATTTCTTATCCGCACGCATTTTTTCGCGTTAAAGAGTTTCTGAAAAAGATGCTGAGGGCTCTTTTGGAACAACACAGGAGTCACAACGGTGAATGTCGTTGTCATCCAGTTTTAAAGACGCAGACGGAACTCTACATTGTCGACGCCTTGAGGCTGCAGCTTGAGGCTTTCTGGCTCGGCGAGGCGCCGTTCCACACCCCCATCATGAACGGGGATATTATGGAGTGGTGGACGAACTTGGGCCGGGGAGATTCTCCTCGATCCGATGTTATTGTGGTGACCGGTTTCTTCCAGATCCCGATTCGTAAACTGATGTTTTTTGCAGATGCTCGGAGTCAGAATTTTCGGGATCCTCGTCAACTCAATGCCTGATGAGCGTACCAATTCCAACATCACCTGGTTCAACAGCGCGCTGCGGGGAAATCAGAAACAGGAGGGTCTATTGGATATGATAATGGTTGGTCAATGGTACAGATATCATGCTCCGGTGCGTCTGCGACTCTTCACATATTGCAAGAAAGTACACTGACAATGGTTTCAGGGTGCAGAAGGTCCACGCCGCCCTCCACCTCGTCCAACGGTCGCCTATCGTCGCCTTGACCAGTCCGTGATTGACAAGATAAAGCTGAAACAGCGAGAGGACGATTCCGAGTCCGAGGCATCCGATTCTGATGCCGATCCAGACGCCGGCTCCACGGAAATAAACGAACAAGACGACGAGGAGCTACAGAAGCTATCCGACGCTCTCAGAGCCAAGATATCCCACATGAAACACAGGCGCAAGAAAAACACGAAGAAGACCTTCAGATCTGACGCCGTATTTGTTGTCGACAGGGATGTGATGTTGAGGGCCCCCGGATTGAAGGGCTTGCTGTCAGATGACGACGTGGCGACTAAGGAGACCCATTTCTGCGCCGCAGAAAGCCAACTGGGACTGGTAGTTCGTAAAATAGCGGCAATTCTAAAATAGGCAATTGTCAATTGTCATCTGTCAGTTCTGACAGTCATCCTGACAGTCAGCCTGACAGTTAATTATTTTCCTCAAAGTGGAATTGTCAGCGGACCCTAGGCCCTTTCGGCCCTAATCACCTCCATTGGGATTTGTGCTATGGTGAGGCGGTGGAGTGAATAGGAAACGTCGCCGCCCACGGCTCGGTAATGGTGTTTGTGGGCATCAAATTTCCTAAAAGAGTGAAACCGAAAACGGTTTCACCCAAAAAGGGTGAAAATATATGGAGTTAAGTGAAACCTGAAAAGGAAATAAATCACGTGATCGCACGTGACCCGCCGCCTGACCCACGCAACATGTTTCCGTTCGTTCTCCCCAACCACTTCATATTTGCCAAGGTTTAAATCGATACTTCTTACTATAATAACCACACATATTCTATCAGCAGCTTAGATTAATTGCACTCTTCCATCAGCTCCAATAGAACAATCCAAACAATTCATGTATGTACATCTCAAGTGAGCGGAAATTGCATGTATCAAGTCCACCCTTGGGCACACTTTGTATCGGGATGTGAACCATTCCTTCCGTCACAATGTCTGCTCCCACAATCTCCACATGGATTTTGCATAGAGACTTTTTGCTAGACCCTGGGCAACCATTTTGCCTACATTTGAAGCAAGGACGCTTCGGCCGTTTAGCTTTCTCTTGCTCTGCAATAAAAAATGTATCGGATGTTGAAGCTCGCTGCTTGGATGTGCCAACATTGACTGATGTTGGATTAAAGGAGGGCATTTGGCTGGTGGATTGGAAAGTTATGCTTGAAGAATTGTCTGGCCTGTCTAAGTAATTTGCAGACGACACTGACCACAGCTCTGAGAGCGCCTGAACAATGGTCGAGAAAATGAAACATACAACCTGCCGCGACGTCAAAGTCAAATTCTCATGCGCGCTAAGTACCTCCTCAACAAACCTCTCGAAATGAAGATGAAATTGACGAAGTTTCGATAATTGAGCATACATTGACAACGCGCCGAGGGAACGGGGTGGAAATCGGGTTCTTGCTAAGTTGTACCTTCGTGAATTCGTTCTCGTTGGAGGGGTTCGGGAAAGAACATGAAGGATGATGAAAAAGAGGATCGGCCCCGCCGCGCGAGCTCTCTGGGTACCTGGGTGCGCGAGACGTGCAGAGTGCCTGTATTGTGAGCCGAAAGGGGGCGTTGCTGCGCCGGACCGGCGCCTACGCCGTCCCCACGCTCCTCGCATGTGCATGCTCAAAGTACTAACAACACCACAAACCCGATACCGGGAAGTGTGTACAGCGCGGTGATCCTAGTTGCTGGGGTTCCGTGGGAGGTGTGTTTGCAATTTTTTTCATCTCTTTGCGTAGCGGTCGGGCGGGGAAACAGAGACGTCGGAGGGTGGTGGGTAGGGCAGGATTGTCTGCACAGATTCAAGGTGCGTGTATACACGTCAATCTCCCCACCTCACCTATCAACCCTTCAAATTACTCACCTGTAGCACGCCACCACCGCCTATCTCGACTCAATGCCGCCACCACCGACTTCGGACTGCGGCGCACGATGAGGCTCACGTGCCGAAGCGCTCATGCGTGCACGCCCGATGCTGCCGCGACCGAACACGAACGCGCAACGCTGCAACGACCATGGTGTGCCCCACCTCCACCCTTTCCCTTTCCTTCGTGCCCGTACCCGCCAGTCCACGTCAACGCCAACGTCAACGCCGGGTCCCCTTGCACGCGCCTGCACTGGATGCCCACCTCCCCGTCATCCCCGTCGTTGCGCGTACATCGCCGCGGCGGGATTGATGCCGTCGGTGAATGTGCCACCATACGCGTTGCCAGCGCCCTCGCCGACACCGCGCCCGCGCCCGCTCCTCCCGCCCTCCCCCTGTACCTATGATATGACCTGCAATACAAGACCTTTTCTAATGAGTCTTATTTGTTTGTGGGATCTTGAGAGCTTGCGTGAGATTGAAGTGAATTGAGCTAAGGTTTGCTTATGGTTTGAAGTGGGCGAAGGGAAATGAAGTGGATTTGAAGCATAAACAGAAGTAGGGTTTCGACTCAAAGCCAAATCGGTTCAGAGCTAGTTTTCGCAGCTCTCGAGATGGTGATGGCTTTTGGGACGCGTATTAAATTCAAGGCAAGTAAATTGGGACTCGAATACTTACTGTCGCTCATAGCTAATAGTAGACTCGTGTATCGACAACAATAAAATCTTTCAAACCCGCTTTCGATGCCGTTTGCAGGTCGCCTGCTCAAAACCGAGTTTCCGATGGCTCGGCTGGTTCTTGTGCTCGCACTTCTCCCGTCCACCCCTCCCTTTGCACGTCTCCTCCAGCCCGCAGTTAGCGTGAGCGCAGAGGGCGCAACACCGCGCTGCCCGCTTTGGTTTCGGACCTCCATCCAACCGTGCTTTCTTAGCCGGACGCGCCATCTCCGTTAACTCGTAGTCGCCGTCATGCCTGGTAGGTGTGAACGCGAGGATGGCCTGTTGGAGCTCTGGTTGCGGGAGCGGTTGTTCCCCAAGTTGAACAGGAGGAGGTTCGAGATTTGGGACTGCAGCGGGCGAGTGAACATAGGAATATCTGGAAAACATTGGGTTAGATGATCGGAGCCGCAAGAGCAAAGACGCACATGTGCGGAAACTAAATGCATCTCGAAGTAAAGCGGAGGGTGGAACGTCGGCGGAGTCATCTACGTCGAATGCTGGGGATGAAATTCAGTGCGGGCATGGAGATGGGTGTATTCTGACATTTGCTGGAGAGGTACATGCTGTATGCGTGGCAGGCCACGGTTTCCGTGACGATGTATTTGTCTTTCAGCGCTGGAATGTCCACGAGTTTCTGGAGCAGAACGCTCGCATGAATGAAAGAGCTGTGCGGCTTCGCCATGACCAACAGCGCGCCGGTCTTGCCTGTCTTGAATTTCCACTGGCCTTTAATCGACGCTTCAGCTATCCCTGGGATGTTGCTGATCGCAGGCGGCTCAGTAAAAATAAAATAAAATCAAAACGCGTTAACAGACTGACACTTGAGGTCCAAAACTGAAATCGCGCTTCTGCTCCGTCTCTGATGTTATTACCATCTTCTCGTCGGGCGCTGCGGACTCTGGTGGGTGATCGGCAGCCAGCGTCGCCGTCGAAGGGTCCTCATAGATGTTTCCGTCCCTCTCAAACCTTCCGGTGTCTTTATCAATTGTCCCATAGTCCCCTACCTGCTTTCCAGGTCAGCAAGCGCCACGACACAGTCGCCCTACTGCACTTGCCTTGATCGGATGTGTAGGGCTGCACGCCGTGCCCGTCACGGGCACGGCCGTCGTTTCGACGGGTGTACAACGGGCACGGCCCGTTGCTGAACGGTCCGTCGTGTGAGCCAACAAAATGTCTACGGCACGGGACGGGTGACGGGACGGCCGTCGACGGTGAACGGAAGTTGCCGGTTCAGCCGCGAGCGAAATTAGCCTACAGCGACATCCAATAGAGCCTCAAGGATATTTTTTTACGGTTTAATTCAGAGACAACAGCATATTTCACACTGGTTTTGAGAGCTTGTGTCGAAAATCACATCACTTGTAATTCATTTCTGCGCAACATACGAGAGAATAGGTAGGAAATTGGGGGGGGAGGGAAATAATTCACGATTGAGAACAGTAATAGTGGCGGCATCTAAGCATCTCCAAGGATTTCCTTCACCGCATTGCGCACGAGACGAAGACGCTGCTTGACAATCATCAGAGTTCTGATGGTGTCGGGCTTGAGACTCGCCCGGCGGAGGGAAATGGTGTCGCGCCCGCCGAAGAAAATGCGTTCGACAGCAACGGCAGAGCCTGCCAGTGGAAGAGACAATTAAGGCAGAGATCATAATGTCCGTCACAAAAAACTCACCCGGGATGGTTAAAATGTCGCGAGCAAAAGAGGTTGGGAAACTGCGCCTTTCGAGCGAACCACCATTTGACGGGATCACAGGTTTTGAAGTCCTCGCGCGGAAGCAAATAATAGTCACGGAGCTCATCAAAGACTGCGCGACGCTCCACACGGTACCTCTGAGTGAAGTCTTTCTGCGGGGAGGCCTGGATGCGCGAGGTCGACTGAACAGGAGCGCTGGCTGTGGCCTGAACTGAGGTGGATGAGACTTTGTCAGCATAGTTGCGTCGGAAATATGCGTCCAGCTTAGACTTCGCATCCTCGAGGTCATTCATGAGGTCTTCATCGTGGTAGAAATCAGCCTTCAACCCTTCGTACGAGATACGGGGATCAAGAACTGCAAGGCAATCATTAACGCGCAAAGCCAAGGGATAGATTAAACACATACGGGCAGCCCACGTGTAGAATGGGGAGTCGTCCGACTTGTGGTAGTAGTCGCTAAGCTTTCGGTGCGCTTCGATGAGACCGTTACGAAGCGCCGACGGAGTAGAGAGTGGGAGCTCGTGAATAGACTTGCGCAGGTCCTCTTGAAGCCCCCGGAAAACTGTGTGGGTAAACGACAGGACGGGGCGCTTAGTGGCATCAGGATCCAAGAGGCGGAGGCAAGCCGCGCCAGACACCTGCAATCGCACCCCTGCAAAATGCAATGCACGTGCCACTTTCCCATCACGTGTAGACGACGCGTCAGGATTCAACGACTCCGAGTGTGTATTTTTTTCCGGGCATATGATCATGTTCTCTGGTGTTCCCCGGTTTCAAATCCATGTCATCGTCAAATGACATCATTTCATGATTGCCTTAATTTTTCCGCACCGGGGATGTTGAGAATGTACACCATCTATGCCTTTCAAGCCCTTATGCCACATTTTTCTGGACTTGTGTTTGAAACTCAGGCAGAAAAAATGTGGTGTTGGTCCTGGGCTAGTGCCTATTAAGAATATTTGCTGTGGTGGCAGAAGTACGACGACTTGGATTACTCATCTCGTGGAAAAAAAGTAACACACTGCGGGGTTCGAACGGCGGCGCAGTGCAAAAGTGCAAAATATGATCCACACACATCATAGCAACTGTACTAAACCAGACATACAATGTGTGTGAGCCATAGCATTGTAGCATAGACGTTGCGGACACCCCACGTGATCTGCATTTTGCAGGGGTGCTATTGCCCGAGCCGCCGCGCCATTCCCCAAACGGAATTTCGCTAAAATTTAGATAGCCGCGGTGATCACCGAGCGATTTCACGCCAAACTCGCACGTTTGAACCTTTTTTTTCACTGGTCTGCCTTGGAATTGAGTCCGTCGCTGACTGTCACCAACGCCGCCACCTAGGTACCCGCTGTTTCATTTGTTCTGACTGGCATTGCCTTTTCTCTCCTGGTGCCTTGTTTTCTCTCCACTTGGTTTAATTCTCTCCAGTGAGTTATATTTGTTCCCAGCCCGTTGTCCGTTGCCGGCCGTCGTTTCGCCGGCCGTCGGCTTGTAAAGCCGTCCCGTTGCCGTCCCGTCAAAAAAAATCTGAAACCCTCGACGGAACGGGTCGGCTACCCGTCGCACGGGACCCGTAGAACCGGCGCGACGGGCACGGCGTGCAGCCCTACGGATGTGGGGGGTCCCAGCTCGCCCATTTCGACGACACGGCGTGTATGACTCGAAAGCCGCACGGAGAAGCGGTGGGATTTCCTCTCCAAATGAGTCTCCATACCGGAGCATGCGCTTCGGCCCATCAACGTCGACAGCAATCCAGTGCTTCTCCGTGTTGTGAGCCCCCAGGTGAGCGATGGTTATTAATCGTTCCCCATGACAAAAAATATCGTTTCCCAACGAATTGAGCCACCGCATCCCAGGGTCTTCGTAATTCACGGAATCTCGCTTTTTGAAGGCGTGGGCGAGTTTGTCGGAGAGATAGGCGGACTCGATGCGCACGGACCCGACCAGCTCCGGATCGCCCGCTACTCTTTCTCGCAATAGTTCAAGCATGTCGTTCTCGTCCGTGGTGCTCAACCAATTCGCGCCGAGGAACCGCCAGAGAGTGGATTGGTTCGGTATCAGAGAGGCCGCGCTTGGCTTCGTTCCATGGTAAAATCGCGAGAAGGCGGCTGGTCTCTGTCGCCAGCTTCCGAAAATCTGCTCTCTTCTTCTGTTGCATCTGTTTTTTAACCCAGTCTGCTGCATTAGTCCAAGGCTTCCGAATTTGTGTCCTAGTGTCCATGACACTGTTCTATACCTTCCCCGTATTTTATGCTTCATCTGTCAGGGCCCCCATTTTCTGTGCTAATTTTCCTTTCTACTTCTTTGCAGTTCCTTGGTTCTACCGCGGCGAGTCTGCGAGATTGCGTCCGTGAGCTCGGCTTTTGGAGTTGTGAAGGAGTCCAGGGGCAGTGATGTACAGTAGCGCATGTACATTGAGATACCTCCTGGGCCCCGGCGTTCCTCAGCAGGACCGGCCGTGTAATACTACCTACCTACCTACCTACCATCACTGTTATGGCAGTGCCATGAATTTGACAAAATACAAGTTTGACTTTCCATCATCGGCAATCATAGCTCGTCACCATCAATCCTAGCGTATCCTTACCGATCCTCGTCCATCCTACACCACCGTTAGACTCCGACGTGGGAGCAACGTGGGAGGCACAAATGTCTGATTGACCCAACTCTGTTATTGATTTGTTACAAAGTGGCGAGATGTTTCAGACATGTAAATGATGAAATCCCGTTTATTCAGTCGCTCAGGCTACAATCGAGCCTACGTTGACTGCCAAGCAGAACTCCGAAACTGTTTGGAATCTTCCCAGACCATTTCCAACTCCGCAATCAACCCCAACTCACTTCAACAACCTTGGTTCCTCGCTCCCAGACCTTCACCACCCTCCGTTGGCTGGGTTAGACGCCCTCCTGCCGCAAAATGCTAAGCATTGTGTGTCCGGGGCCGCGTTTCGCGCCCATCATGTGGACGCGGGGGTTGCGGCACGTTATCCGGGGGGCTTGAAGCCGAGTATTTTTACTGATCTCTCGGTCACCGAAGTAGTTGAATAGTCCGGGCCGCCGTTTTCGGGGCTGTTCTCTTTGATGGCATTGATGTGCAATGGTGCGGGCGCTAGGCGCCGGAGTTCAATGGGGTTAAGAAATCGGTAAATATTGGTGTCGGTCCAGCATTGAGACAAAGTCCTACATTTGATGTCAGTCCAGCATAGTGTCGGTCTGCTCATCTTACCGGTGTCTGTCCCCGTACCCATGCTGCGTTGACCACAAGCGGTACCTTTTCCCAAAGCAGAATTCAAAGCAATATTCATCCATTGCATGGTACGGCGTAGGTTTGTTAAGTATGGACAGTAAATTATTAGTGTCAGTGAGTAAAGTTATAGCTATAGCGAATTTTTAATTATTCTAGCCCAGGATCACCTTAGGAGTCAAGGGAAGGGTCGACTGACGGCGCGTCGAACGTGTCGTCGTCCTGCCAGTCATCACCCTCCGACTCCCCTGCCAGCTGCTCAAGTGTGTACTTGTCCATTTCTGCGACCACCCGGGAGATGGTCCTCTGCCAATCGGGAATTTCCTTGCCGGGAACGTCAGGAGCTGTAGTAGCATAGATGCGTGCCTTCAGTTCTTCGTTCGGAGTGTACCAGATTAAATTTGTTTCACGGTTTTTTGAGTATTTTCGGAAGCGCGCGGAATTGATAAAACAGATATCCAGAGGTTTGTCGGGAGGCGTGGGATCAGAGGATGCAGGGGCAGGAGACCATATGGCGAGTAACTCGGTCCGACTAAGGCCGAGGTGAGGCAAAACAGGTCGAAGAATTGAATGTAAGGTAAATCAAGCTGGACTTCACGCTTCTTGGTCCGGCGTAAGGTAAATCGGGCGGAGCCCGAGATATTTTTTTGAGCAAAGTACCGGCTGTGTGGCGGAGTCGTCGATTCCAAACAGTGTAGTGTACTACGCAATCATATCACGACATTACACACTGCTTTTCTGAAGGTCTACGAACAGGTGAGAATTATGCTACCGATACCAGAATTCATAACCCATGCTGCCCAGATGTTCGGCCAGAATGTCTTCAAACACATATCCATACGCGAGGGTCCCGAGCTTGCACTCTTCACTCATGCTCCAATCTCGGAGCTTGTGTATCATCTCAGTGGTGCCGGCGTGAAACTTCACCTAGATGGCACGTATTCGATCTCTGCTGGTGATGCCGGATGGGAGCGCTGGGCAATACTGACGGCACAGGAATCACGGGACATCCTGTACCCCAAGGTCAAGGACAACAGGCTAAATAGCGCCCAATTTCACCTGCTTTTCCGATTCAGTCTGCGCAACTTCCATCTCTCGCTTCTGAACTCCACGGTGGGAACAGGAAAGCCTAGGGAATGGGAAGCGGTTAGAAACAGCAAGCCGAGAATGGCGGATAGAAACATGAACAGCTGGACAGGAACGGAACAGGGGGTCCATCTACTGTCGGGCATGGCAATGGTGGCCATCCAGACTGGTGCAAGTCAGGCTTGCATAGATATGGGTTTCCGATTTTACTTACTGACGGATTCTCAAGAAAGGAAATCACTTTTGGAAGTGCAGAAGGAAGCAGAGCGAACAATCCGAGGATGCCAGTGAGAAATGGAAAGACTATTGCGAGGTTTAAGACAGCCAATGTGGCACAGTTATTGACCAGGGCATCTGGGTGGGATTTGAACAGCGTCTCACGCTCTGAAAAGCCTTCATTCAGTGATGCTCGGTGAAAACAAGGGAGAGGACGCTTACTGGGCAGAAATTTACTAGGTGGGTGTCCATGCTTGACAAGCATTTCAGGCATTTGAACTGGAAGGACCAAGTTGGTTAAAAAAAATGAGGTGCAGTTGCAGCATTGCGAGACTGGGTACATACGAACTTGTCCCAGTTCCGGATGGCGTCACTCCCCTTGGTTCGCTTTGGGTGTACACCATCAAACACGACGCATCGGGTGTTGTCACCAAGTACAAAGCTCGTCTCTGCGCCATGGGTACATCTCAGCGCCCTGGTATTGATTTTCCGATATCATTCGCCCCCGTTGTGAAACGGAATCGCTTCGATTTCTCATGACTCTAGCTGCGAAGCTGGACTGGGAATTTCACCTCGTCGACGTCGATTCTGCTTTTCTCAACAGCGAGACGGATCCTGACCATCCAGTCTACGTTCGACAGCCTCCCGGCTACACCGTTCGTGGAAAGGAGGATCATGTCTGGCTTTTGCGTAAAGCGATTTACGGACTTAAACAGTCAGCATTCCTCTGGTACCGCAAGCTTCGTTCGATTTTGGTCGAGCTTGGTTTCCGAGTTTGCTTGGCTGATCCGTGCGTCTTCATTCGTCGCAAGGACAAAGTACCTCCATTATCAGCGCTCACGTTGATGATCTTGGATTATTCTGCTCCTCTGTCGCAGAGGTCAATCTTTTGAAGCAGCAGATCTCCGAGCACGTCCCGATTAAGGACTTGGGAGAGCCGAAATCCGTTCTCGGCGTCGAAGTAATTGCGACCGCGCTAAACGCACCATTTCCCTCTCACATCGATTTTATATTGATTCGATTGTGGCTCGGTACAGGATGCAGGATGCAAAGCCCGCGCACTCGCTGGTTAATTACTCCGTCGCTCCTCTCTCCAAGTCGCAGTCTCCTAAGACTCCGGAGGACGTCAGCGCATGGCCAACGTCCCTTATCAGCACGCCGTTGGTTCGCTCATGCACACCGCTGTCTATGTTCGACCCGACATTGCCAAGCCGGTTCAGGCAGTTGCACAATTCTGCTCCGACCCTGGCGAAGATCACTGGTCTGCCGTTAAACGGATTCTTCAATATTTGAAGACTACCCGTATTACGTGCTCGTTCTAGGCGCGAGACGACATGGACATCCGCGCCTACAGCGATTCGGACTGGGCTAACTCTAAAGACCACGCCCGCTCCATTTCCGGGTACGCTGTCTTCTTCGGCTCCAGCTTATTCGCTTGGTCTGCGAAAAAGCAAACATCTACGGCGCTGTCGACTGGCAAGCAGAGCTTTACGCCGGCACTCATGCAGGCCGCGAAATTATGTGGCTACGTTCGCTCCTTTCCGAGTTGGGACTTCTCCAGCCGGTCCACTTCCCTTCTCATCGACAACACCTCCACGATCCGGATGATCCTGAATGTCGATGAAGTCACCGCGCGAACGAAGCACATCCACATCACCATCTGGTGGATTCGCGAAGCCGTCACCGCGGTTGCATTGCACCGAGTTACATTCCTACCGAGGAAAACATCGCCGACTTGTTTACGAAGCCGTTACCGACTCCGCGGCATCAGAAACTGGTCGAAATGTTGGGAATGGCCCCTCGTATGGATGCTCGTTGAGGGGGAGTGTTGAATTTGGTCTGTACATATACATTCGGACTTACTTCCAACTCGCGATCCTCGTGCCGATTGTCGGCGTCACGCTCATTACATTAGCGTAACTCACGGAGTCACATCCTTCAGTCGTTTACTCCACGGCTGAGGTATGTGCTCCCATTGTATACTGTCCTTACAATTACTTACAGGCTCCTACTAGTGTATACTGATTGTATTCTAATAGGTAGCTCTAATCCGAGTCGTTTACTCCACGGCTGAGTGTATACTGATTGTATTCTAATAAATTCTTATACTGTCGGTCATTCATTCCTTCTGGACGAATCGAGGTGTTTTTCCACCACTCTCGCATAATTAACAAGCGTGCATCAATGCTCAAGTGCAAAGTGATGTATTTTTCAAGTGGTCAACTACCTAGTCTGTGATGGTACATTTGGAGATATAGGCCAATAAAGATGACGGCCCCGCTCGGACCGAGTCCATTTGGAGCAGCCAATGAAATATTGTTTTCTGTGCTTGGAGGGATTCTGTGAATGTATTACGAGCCGGAAAATTCAGGGCGAGGTCACTGACATGTAGGCGAACAAGGGTTGGTGCTCCATTGCATGTAACTTTGCAGGTTGAGTTTTGAATTCGAGTAAAGAAGCTTTGCGCACAATTAATTAATGCAATGGACGACTGTAGAAGTGCTTACCGAGCAAATAATGGCAACATCTGAGGCTACCTCTGCTTCATTCTGGTCAAGCTCTTGATGCCATAACTCTTGCATTGCATCTTCATCGGCCTCAAATCGCTCATGGCCAGCAAAGAGGGTTGGGTGAAGAAACTTGCATTTGTTGACTCTGTTGCAACTCAGAATGATGAGGCCACACAAGACTTCCTGCTCTGGAGCCCTGGACCGCGAAGATCCAGGTGCGAGAATATTTGTCGGCTCGAGCCCATCCAGCCTCGAGCGCCGGGCCCTCGTCAAATGGCTAGGAGGCATATCCGGGGTCAAATTTTCGGGTGCAGGTGAAGATCCACAAGGAGACTCCGCTGGAGGCGGAGGAAGTGAGGGGAGAGGCGAGGCGAATGATGAAGTTGAATAAAAATTGAAAGCAGTGTCGAAAAAGGTTTGCGAGAGGCGATTCAGAGGAATTCGTATATGCAATGTCGGCAGGTGCGGTCTCGGGGATATCTGAACTGAAGCCCGAATCAAACCCAAAAAATGAGTTCAGGTCGGCAGCGATAAGGTCGTAAGGGAGATCCAGCGCGGGGGGTGGTGCTACAGCGTCTGGATACATCGTTAACGCCGCCGAGTACAGTTCATAAAACCCTACAAAGTTTGTTTAAACAATTTGCGTCTCAACGTAAAACCCTGTTTAAGCAATGATTTATTTAATGGTGTTCATCACCGAGGAGAAAATTAGGATGAGGGGTTTAAACCGTGGGATTGAAAAACGGGGTTTAATCAGTGTTTGGATCAAAATGGGATCAAAGAGGATTTAAAGAATGTTCAAACACTGATTAAATACTGTTCAATGGGACAAATGTAAGAATTTGAGGCACCCAGGGGAGTTGAACTTCGGACCTCCCGGTTTCTCCGCAAATGGAAGGGAGATATCAATAACCAGTACACCATGCAACCGATGTAAAGGGGTGGAGTATTACAGCCTTACTCATGTCTGATTTGCAAACAAGAATGGGTGTTTTAAATCTCAACAAGTGTCGTTGTATTGCTTCCGAACTGTGGACTGAATTTTTTCAATACCATGTAACCATAGTATGTATCGAAAGAGAGCATGGCAAAGTACTTCCAATACTTCAGTGCCTTTCTATATGCAACCCCCGTAACAGACAAGGAAATTCAACGACTTGATGCTCGAGTTACTGACTACAGATGAAAGACAAACTGATGTCCCCTTGCAATTTTGGATGCTTTGAATGCATTGAAGGGAATTAGCATGTGAGAGCTTCTGAAGTGACCTTGAACTGCTTAAATATCACGGCTGCTCAAGGTGCGATGGACTTGTACTTTGAAAGAGTAACCTTTGCCTGTTTTATGTTCTTCAATGCATTTGTGCACTCATTTGGTAATGGTCCCATAGCTCAGTTGGATCTTACTTCACTGCTTATGAATTGTGTACTCAATTGGTGTGTGTTCGAATCCCACCATGGGTGTTCCTTTTGCTTCATGTTTTCAACCCGGTTTGAACCAGGATTAAGTAAATCATTGCTTGAACAGGGTTTTACGTTGAGATGCCGATTGTTTAAACAAACTTTGTAGGGTTACTGACAGTTCAGGGTTCAAAAAATTAGCGGTAGCTAGGTCAGTTATTCAGTTGTTTAGGATCATCGAAGCTGGATATAAATGACTCACCCGGTTCAATGAAGTTAGCTTCGGACATCGTGAATGCCTGAGACCGCATGCCGTCTACGCTGGTAAATGCTGGGACTGCCGCCGGGAACATGCTGTCCCATCCTGTGGAAAGAATTTGCGGTGTAGCATTTAGTATTTAAAAATGTAGACAGCGTCAAAGTTGAAGTACAAATGAAGGAACGTACCCAGTTCAAAGAAATTGAATGCGGACGGCGCAGGGCCCGCGGGCTCGGGCGCCTCGATGATGACAGGATTACTCGGGTTGGCCCCTTGGCCTGACCCTGATGAAGTTTTTCGCGCTATAAAAATTATTACTGAGGATCCTCAGAGGTATAGCAAAAAAGGAACTCACCCGATTTTCCCGTTGCGGTCTTGATGCGTCCACTGGAGCTTGCAGACAGAATGGCAGACGAACTAGAAGTTCTTCCCTTCTTCGAGGATGACTTCACCACCTTCAGCTGAGCGTTGATGTCCTTTGTACGTGCGCTCGATTGGCGGCGTGTCTCCAGCTCCTCTGCAAGTTGTTCCTCAAGCAGCCTCCGCTCCTCGATCTGTTGCCTCGATTCTCGGGCCCGCTGCGCGGTGTTGGACTGGTGTTGCGAGTTGCGAGCCATACGATGGGCGACTTCGTTGTGTGCGTTAGTCAGAATACCTAGGGATGGGCACGGGTCCGGGTCCGGGTACAAATCAGTTGACCCGGACCCCAACCCGTAAAACCCGAACCCGAACCCGCGGGTTTACGGGTTGCTCACGGGTCGTCGGCAAGCCCTGCCGACCGTGATCCGGGTCTCGGCATCGCCTACCGACAAGGTTCCGATGTCAGGCACGTCCAGGGACAGTGTTTTTAAGTGAGAAAATTAATCTTGCGGGCAAATTTAGACCTCATACACATTTTTGCACAAGCAAAACTTACTCTATTCATGGTTTCACAGTGAGTTTGGCCTATGTGTCTCATACCCGAGGGCAACCCGCGGGTTTCGGGTCTGGAATACCATCAACCCGTGACCCGTACCCGCTCGACCCGACCCGCAAACCCGCCGGGTTTACCCGAACCCGCGCCCTTCCCTAAGAATACCTGTTCGCATGGACGTCTGAATCTCATCAGCAGTTTTTTGGTCAACCACATAGGCACTGTAGGATCAATTTTGATTGTCGTTTGAACGAGGGAATTAGAGGAAATTTACACACCTTTCAATCGCCTCAACGCACGTCAACTTGATGCCGGTCTGAGAGTTTGTCCAGTGGTATTGAGCCTCATTTGTGTTCGTTGTCGATGGAGTGCTGTCCCAGACGTCGGCAGGAATGCGGGACTGGGATTTCACGAGGCAAGGGATAATCCACTCATTTATTTCCTTGTGAGCCCACCAACCAGAGCTTCCTTGGAGTCGATATACACAAAATCGAGGAGGCGTTCGTAGTCGGCACTCGATACCAGTGATTTGAAGTCATGAACAGGTTTAATGAGGAGCATCAGACTATAGATCTCGTGGATCGGAAGGAAATATACTCTTTCGAATGTCGCCAACAAATCTTTATGAATTCTGGCGCCACCTGCTCGGGTGGCGTGTCGTTGGGAATTTTGCTGTACTCGGGAACGTTGTGCTTCATGACAGTGCGACAGATTCCAATGATCTGTGTGCCGTCCATGTCAACATTCATGACCTGTAAATTACCGCCTGGGACGAATCGCTTCAGCGGAATTGGCCTCCCAGTGACCAAGAGCTTGACGCGCTGGAGCTCATCAAAAACTTGCTCGAAGAAGTCGGCGCTCGCGGGATTGATATAGGCTCGGACAACGGATGCCGCTGTACACTATATAAGTCACGGATTAAAGCTAAATGGGCGAGGAAGCTTACCGCGCAACACCACCTTCGCATATACAGTAACTTCCCATTCATTCATCTCGCCCTCTACCCGTTTGTAAGTGGTGTCATCATCAAAAGCGATCACCCCCGGATCGTCGAGCAGTTTCAAAAGGAATACCACACAAGTGAGGATGCATATACCGCCATCTGGCGTCGTGATGTAGGCGGGCATCGGATGATTATGACCGGTATTGTTCTGAACAATAAGAGCCTTGCGGATCGAGCGATCAACGGGAACATAAATTGAGCGCGTTGCGGGACAAGGATGTTGTCGAATCGCGGCGCGCACTTGCCTCCCATCTACGATGTGAGCATGAGCTGGATAAAAGATGGTCAGGCCGATATCGAGGGGATGAAAATGATGCATCGCACGGCAAAATTGTTGCTTAAGCCCTGTACTTGGATGTACGAGACGGCTACAAGGCCGAGTATCCTTGCCGCGATCGGTGGACAGAGGCTGGTCAGCGAACGCCTTCGCGAGCAGATTTTCGTCAACGTGGTCTGGAATCTGGTGCGTTCGATGGGTTTCCTTGAAGTTCGTGGTCCAACCGCTACAAGCGATGAAATAGTGATGTCCGCGAGACTTTGCCTGGTTCGGGTTGAAAATCAGCGGTGTAAGATGCAAATGATAAGAGAACACGAACACCTGGTTTCGCCTTCATCATCGGTGCGCCCTGGCACTTATTGCCGCTGGAGTCGACTGCGGTACACTTGGCATCGGAGACGACTTTTTTGAATTTGTGGAAGACATTAAAAATGCTCAAAAGCGAGAAGAAATATTGACATGGCAGCATTCTGCTCCGGCGTGGTACCGTCAGTCCGGCGGGTGTCGGCCTGGGCTGATAGGATTGCGTCGCGCGAGGTCGGATCCAACTCATAGCGAACTACCGCTGTGACTAGCCCCTTCTTCGTATAACTTACATGACTCGGTGTGAGATATAAAATTTATTCCATGTAACCGCGTACACCACCTCTCCCACACGCGACCGGTGAAAGACACTACTTCTTCGTATCCATGACTCGGTGTGAGGTACAAAATACCGGTCTCCTTCGTACACATGACTTGGTGGGCGATCCGAAATTAATTTATTGTGGGTGTAGAAGAACACCGACTCCGACCAGATTGTATGAAAATCGGGTCCACAAATGCGCTCTGGGAAGGGATCATAAATCCTCTCCATGAAATAGTTATGAGCGCATGATCGCTCCTCCTGGGTCGCTCGTGGCTGTGCCTTCCAAACCTAGCAACACCGGATGGCATCACCCACGTACGCCGTTCTCTGCATCTCACAGACGCGTACCGGCAAAAAGTACTACAGTAGTCCCTTCGATTCATTCAAATCGTGATATAGAAGAACATCGCCTCGGACCGGATTGTATTAAAATTGGGTCCACACAAATGTGCGATCCCGGGGCCGGTAAATGTTTCTTCGGATTTCCTCTTTGGATTAAGAGTGGGACTATAAATTCCCATAGAATGGTCCTGTACGAAGTCATCTGTCAGTCCTCCAGGCCATGCCCAAGGTCCAGCCTGAGTGTCCCCGGAAACAGGTGTGGGTCTTCAGGGGCCACAACATTCACCACTTACCACTAAACAGGTGTGCCTGCGGTGTTGGCAAAAGAAGATCCGATGCGACCGTGCTCATCCATGGGAAGCCTGTAAATCTTGTGGGTAAGGCGAAACCAATGCATTGAGGCGCGCAGTACCACTCACCGTACAGGAGAACAAATAATCAGTGCACGTCTTCGGACGTCAACACTCGGAAGCGATCCGTTCCCACCTGCAAGACACTTGGCACGACACAAACACTTGGTATTCGATACATCGGCGGTGTACAGTGTTATCTGAATGTCAAACGCAGAGTCCCAGCTTCTTAATATCAGTCGACGAATGGAGCTTGTGGAGAACGCACTAGCTAACTGGGAGTCCCAAATTCCATACAGCGGCATGAACTCTCAATCTTCCAGCTTCAGGCCTGTTCAGGACTCTTGGGGAATAAATGATTCTTGGGGGATGGAGCAAACTGATTTTTACCAATTCAGTTCTCATCATCCATCTCGAATCTCCGCACAGGAATCACTAGCTAACTGGGAGTCCCAAATTCCATACAGCGGCATGAACTCTCAATCTTCCAGCTTCAGGCCTGTTCAGGACTCTTGGGGAATAAATGATTCTTGGGGGATGGAGCAAACTCATTTTTACCAATTCAGTTCTCATCATCCATCTCGAATCTCCGCACAGGAATTTAAATACATGTAGCTGGTGAATATCTAACCACTGCGCTTCGGACAAGTGTACATGATAAACATTTCTGCTACTTATAAGATGTTACGAGTACTTATTCAATCGTCCATCAAATTTCCTACAGGCACTTTCGGATTTCACGTTGAAAGTCGGTGTCAAAAATCTTCATAATGGAAAATAATTTGTGTAGCCCATGGGTCCGTGCCTTGATAACTTTTACCGCAACCACGGTCGACCTCCTGCTCCCGCCGAGGATTACAGACAAACCGATTGGTTAAGAGGAAAAAATCGACGGGGAGGGAGCGGACTCGGCGTGCAATCGGGTCGTCAATGAAACCTGAAAACCCAATGAGAAATGTGGTACGGAATTTCGAAGACAAAATTACCGTTTCGAGAGAGTGGCTTTCCGCAATCACATTTGAACCGTTCAGGTGCGCCAGGAAGCAATGATGGAATCCATATAAAGACGTCACGTGCATAAAGCTTGGTGGGATCAAGCCCATCTTTGCTACCTGTACTGCGATGAAGTGCGAATACTGGATGGGGTGGGCGGTCGTAGAAATCGCCGTGGCGGTAGCATAAGGGCTGTCCATATTTTGTGATTTCGCGGGAAAGCTTCGCTCTTAGCTCAGTGAACTGGTTTTGCAGGACTGAGTCGTTTACTGCCTCCGAGGAATTATTGTCCACCTGCTCGGTCGTCGGTTCGGTGCCAGAAGCCTCGAGAATTGCATCCACGAGACTGTCATTAATCGCCTTATCGCCAGAGGCGATGTCCGCATACTCATTGTTTTCGTCGATGAATTGCAGCTGCTCAGCAAGCTGGTCAAACTCTGCTGGCGAAATGCGTGACCGAATTGCTGCCAACAATAGTAAGTGTGAGTTGAGTAACATAAAAAGAGGACACTGTATACCATTATCAGCATCAAATCCTGGTTGCAAGGGTTGTGCATTCTCGCAACTGGGGCCTGCTCCGTGCCAGATACCGGACCAAAACGCCGGCCTTCCCATATGTGCGGAGTTGGTGAATGGGTTGCCAAGTGGTGTCGCTTGATGAGTATTGTACGGCCCAAAGAATGGGGCTGCTGACTGGGGAGGAATGGGGGCAGGGGTAGCACGGATAGAACTTGTCTGCACAGGATGGGAGGGATTTCTACGCTGCGAGTTTCCCGGGTTTTGTGGTGGATTTCCCAGGGTTGTATCTTTCTTCTTGCGCCCAGATCCGACCCGCTTCCCACCGTGTGTTCCCTTCGGTTTTGGTGTGGCGAAATCCATGGATGCACGACAGATGCCCGAGAAGATGCGGCTGAAGTACGTATGGTAGCAGACATCACTTCATGTCAAACCGGAATTTTGACCGGAGCCCTTCAAGACTCGGTTTTTGGCATGAACATAGCATAGTTTAGTAGAGAAAATTTTCATTTCAGAGGAAACGGGGGTGCCTGTGCTTATGTAATCAAAAGCGCGAAATCGGCGAGCGAAATTCACAACATTTGGCAATAGGGAAACAAGGGTTTATATGTCTAACGAGCGGCCATCTTCACCTTCCTTTTTTCCCACTCTGCAGTTGCCACATCCAGATCCTTCTGCTGCACTCCTCAGTGGGAACGGAATTTTTTGACCGTGAATTCGGCAACGGGTCCAGTCGCTCCAAGACGGTAAACACTAGCATACCGATTAGCACGCCGGAAGAATCGTCGAATTGTAGGAAGGGGCAGCTCCGGAGTGCCTCTGCAACCACAAAATTTTCATTTCAGAAAGAACAGGGCAACCCTAACTTAGGGTTAAAAATAGGAGATTTTGAGACGGAAAAAATCAAAATTGTGTGTACCTAACTAGAGCCTCTGGCCCGAAAAGAAATTGCATGCACTAGACTCGGCTACCTAGTTGATTCTTCTCAGTTTGCCTCAGCCACCTCAATCTCCGTCTTTTTGACCCCTCGATGAGAACGATACTGCTTGACAGCAAATTCGGCAACTGGTCCCGTCACGCCGTGGCAGTACACACTCGCATAGCGATCAGCGTGACGGAAAAATCTTCGGATAGTGGGGAGGGGGCAGGCAGCTAGCGCCTCTGCAGTAAGCTCTTGTGCTTTCTTCCATTGGCCATTTGACCGCTCGTGGAAATAGTGTTTGACCCAGGCCCAGAAATATTCGATCGGGTTCTCTCCGGGTGAAACTTGGGCAGGAAATAACAGACCATTCCCGGTGCGGCCTCAATGAGCTATGAAATTTATTAGCAATTGTGTTGGAGAGTTTAATTAAAACAAACCAGTGGGTTGGCAGTGTCTCTTGCCCAGGATGGCGGAATGGCTGGTTGATGGTTGACGGAACGTTGGTGCCTTTGTTTCGACGGCCTGGTCATTTTGGAAATGTATATTTTGACCGTAAGTCGAACTACTCACTCAACGTGCAGGTATGTGTATTTATGGCTCCCCAAAGTATTTCCATCTCACTTACTATTGATTTTAGTTGATCTCGACACCTGACCTCCAATTGCTCGATTATGGGATCGGGCTTCCTGGAAGTCAGCATGACTCTTCTGCATGGCTAATTTTCTATTGGAAAAGACTAGGATCGTACGCACTCGGGGGAGGTGGCGCACCAAATGCGGGACCACCCGGCGGACCGAACACTGAGGGCCCAGCCTGCCGCATGCGCTCGAGCTGAATCTGTCGGTCCATCATGGTGAATTCGTGCTGACGCTGGCGTTCGGCTTCTTGCTGCTGATGCCGCATCTTCTGCATCTCCAACTCGGCCTTCGTCTCGTACTTAGTTTTGGAACGAGTTGTCTTCTCACACTCGCGGACCTCCACGAGTTTACAGCTCTTTGCGGAACTTAGGGCGCGGACACTTTTTTTCCATTTTGAGTCATTTTTGATCGTTTTCAGTATTTTGCTCTTTACGGGCTCAATTCTCAATCTACCGCCCATATCTAATTTACGTTCGATTTCTGGGGTAAATCCGCATCTATCTACGTCCTCAGATCATCGATTCATCGATGTTGAGGCCTTTACTACAGGAGCAGGCCATTTTAGCGTTGGCGGCCCCCAGTTCAGCAACGGGGACCTCGAAGGTACTTATCATTATTTAGGAGCTCTATGGTATGTAAATGAAAAGTGTGTAAGGCGCTGGACGCGATCCTGGGACGCAAGTGCCTGTATTTGCTCATGTGCGGTTTTGCGCTTAGTACCGTGGGAGGCGGACGCGGCAGCCGGTTCGGGTTTGACGCGAGCGGCAGGGGTCTTCGGAGTCGGGGCAGGCGATCCACGGAGGGGGGACGAGGAACGGATAGAAATAGATCCATCGTTGTCTTCCTCGCCCGATTTACCCCAACCAGAGCTGGCGTCCGAAGTGTCGTTGTCATCAGAACCGGAGTCCGAAGCTGTACGCCGTTTCGATTTCTTGGCCTGGCAAACTTCAGACTGAGACTCGGACTGAGCACAAGTTCGAACACGCACCTTCCCATTTTTTTTATCGAGAACACTGAGATCGACGCTGGTCTGGCTATGTGATAGAGCACTGCGATCGACGACCGGGCTGCTTCCCATGAGGGCATGCATCCGCTTGTACCATGGGAATTTTTTCTTGATCAAATCTAGCAAAGGTGGGTTAGGACACGATGAAATGATGGAGAAACGGACACACCCCATATATTTTCGATATTGCTACCAGTCTCAATCTCGCCCTCGCGGTTCTCAGCAACTAGGCCCTGCCCGGTCGATCCTAGTTTGTCGCGGTGGTCGCGGTAGGATTTTTTGAGGCTATGAGTTTCAAACTACATTACAGCTCTTTATGGCTCTAAAAACAATTATTTGTATGGCGGAGGGCACACTGTCCTCGTAATTGAGGCATGGCACCCGGAGCACGTGAACAGTGGACTTGAACAAGCAGAATATAGGTACAGCTCAGGCTCTGTGTATTTGTGTGATCTATGATGGAATAAGCTGAGAAACTGACCATTAACATTCTATTGAGTGTCCTGGAGGAGTCCCACGGCTCGGATTTGCTCTTGTACTCCCTGTACAGCACCGCGAGACAACTCGATCACAACGATTCCGGGCACGTGACCGCACTTGTGATCACATTGGGACATGTCGCGTCGCCGGACGGGGATGCACAGAGTTGATCTGAGGCGTGTAATCTCTCGAAAACACTTCAAAGTCAGAATATTGACAATTGGTTCACTCGCTGGAGGATAGATCACACAAATACACAGAGCCTGAGCTGTACCTATATTCTGCTTGTTCAAGTCCACTGTTCACGTGCTCCGGGTGCCATGCCTCAATCACACAAATACACAGAGCCTGAGCTGTACCTATATTCTGCTTGTTCAAGTCCACTGTTCACGTGCTCCGGGTGCCATGCCTCAATCACACAAATACACAGAGCCTGAGCTGTACCTATATTCTGCTTGTTCAAGTCCACTGTTCACGTGCTCCGGGTGCCATGCCTCAATTACGAGGACGGTGTGCCCTCCGCCATACATATAATTGTTTTTAGAGCCATACAACATCCCTCACAACCTTCAAATCACGACACAAGAGATGATCTCCGCAAAACATGCAAAATAATATATTATAATTACTACCGGCGGTAGGGAAAGATTCTGAGGACGTCATGCCCTGCGGAATTGTCGTGTAATTCTGCTCATATAGTTTTCAGAAATGTACGTTGAGAATTGAGGTCAGAACAGCTGTTCTGGCTGAAATGATCAAAAACAGCTCAAAAAGGAAAAAAAAAACGGCCGCGCCCTAAGTTCCGCAAAGAGCTGTAATAATATGAGTGTCTGCTAACAAATTAATTAGACCAAATGTGATTCAGGAATAGAGGAATGTTACAGCAGTTTCTCTTCTTTCCTCTGGTGTGCGAGTGAATGATACCGCTGGAAGGAGTGTCCTTGCTCGGATCGTTGGTCACTGGCAGTCCCGCAAGGGCATTTGCGACGAGATCCTCGTCAACGTGGTCCGGAATGCTGTGCGTTTGGTGGCCGTCTCCGAATTTTGTGGTCCAACCACTGCATCCAACAAAATATTGGTGCCCACGCGACGCCTGGGATATCAAGAACTCAGCAGAGAAAATCAAATATTGTTGAAAGAAAATACCTGAGGTTTGGGTTTCATGATCGGTCCACCGCGGCACTTTGTGCCGTTCGAATCGACAGCCCTGCACTTGGTGTTGCATACAACTTTTATAAAACTATTGAAGTTGATAAGCGGTTATATAGGCACAGGGGGAAGACTTACAGAATGGCCCGCTCCTCAGCAGTGTTGCCCTCCTTGCGACGGGTCTCTTGTTGAGCGGCAATGATTGCATCGCGTGATGCGGGGTCAAGTTCAAAGCGGACCGTGCTTCGAAGCGCTGGATCAAGTCGATCGCAGTCGTAACGAACGCGTCGGCAGTCAACAGGATCCTCGCCTGGCGCAAAGGTGACTTGGGCCCCCCGATTGCTGCTGCCGGTCCACTCCCAGCCATCATTGTCCTACAGATGGTCAGATTTGAATGTGCAGGCATGGAAATAGAAAAAACAATCAGCATCAATAATGATCGTATTGAGAGAGTGGGGCTCTTGGTGGTCGAGGCATGAAACCAATACCGTTGATCACTGAGATCGACGACAATCCCAGTTCGGATGTGGTGGATCGGATAAACAGCTGCCGGGCCATCGCGATATTCCATACGCTCGACTGTCACCTTCTGGGTGGGACGGAATTTCTCAATGCGCACAAACGACGTGGTGTCATCGTGCCACGCCGTGTCAGACTCTACCAATCCCGAGTCGTCCCCATTTAGCAGTCAAAATAAGCTTCGGACCAGGCTGAAAAAAGAAAAATGCACCATTCAAAGCCGTAGAATGTATGTCAGGCTCGGCGGAGTCAGAATCATCATCGGGTAAATGATCCGAGGGGGCTACGAGACTTATTGAGTGTGAGGCAGTAATAAATGACGGGAAACTACGCACCAGCCAGAGGAATTAGGCTGGATGACCGGGAGTCGCGCTGGAGTGCTTCAATGACCTCCAGGTCCGACTCACACTCGGGTTGGTCGGTCTCAGGTTCCGAATCCGACAGCAACTCGAAGATCTCGCGGCCGCCATTGTTCAAAGTGCGCATCTTGATTTCGGCAGAAGCTGGGGCACACGTGCGATTTGGGGCTCCGCTTTGACCGCCGAAGACGGAGTAGCCTCGATTTTGATGCGAATAGTATCAGTGATGGTGGATGCACGCGTCGTTGACGCGCCGGTGGTGGAATTTTGCGCCTGTTGCTGGAGAAACTCGCAGAGGGCAGCCATGTCGACCCATTCGTGATCGAGGAACTTCGCGGCATTGGCAGCAATGTACATGGGGGAATAAACCTAAATAGACGCGTCGGAATAGGTGCCCGGCGTACTTGCGGCGACGACGTACGGAATTCCATCAACTGACGTGCCGACAGGCTGTCAATGTATTCTCGGTCTGCTGGCGTGTGCTTCGCTCCTGCCGATACTCGAGATCTATGCTACTAATGAAAGCTTCCCCTTTAAAGGGAGAGCCTATGGGGTAAGAAATAAGCTATCAATAGCAGCAGCCTCCCTCTACGGAGCTCTAGCGGGTAAGACGGTAAAGTGAAGCGTCCAAGCTGCGGTATAATATATCAACGTATAGCCTTCGCTCCTGCGCGGCCATCGGTGGCCATTTTGACGTGCTTTCGACGCGGTGGGGGCGGGTTTGGGAGGGCAGCAGTGGTGGTAAAAGAAAAGGAATGGAAAATTCCGGCGACACATGTCTGCTTACGACACACAGTGTTTTGCCGACACACGGAACATCCCGAAATGGCAAGTGCCGTGTTTTGTCTCAAAGGCGGCACATCGGGCGGCATGTACCGTGCTTTGCTCCAATGGACTGGGTTCTTGAATGTACCGACGTGCCGTCCTCTGTATATCCTCATGATTTGACCGGGCCTAATGTTTAGGTAGCTAGTCTCCAAGGATTTTCGGAGTATGTAGTCGACAAAATAGCACCACAGTGCTCGATCCTCTCCTTGCACAAGGTAGCATTGAAGATTCTAAAGATCAATGGCTTTGTTACGAGAGGTGATGTCCAAAATTGCTTTGCCTCCTCTATTGACTGGTAAGATCATTGCTTCCAGTGAAAAACCCATTGTCGCAGAGGGAAAATGCAAGTGCACAACACACAATTAGGTGCAGCAACAAATAGTCGATAATTGACTGCCGAGTGGCTGTAATCAAGGATGCCCCCATGTGTCGTCAAGTGTGTGCTGAGATGTAGGTGCGCTACCAGACCATTCCGCCTGAGAGGGTGTGGTAATCCCTGGAACGGGCTCTCTGGGAAGGCCGCGCAGGCTTAAAATCAACCTATGTTTCAACCAGTAGTAGGATGAAACGAAGCTGTCTATAGGTTACTTTCAGGATGAAAATCAGCAACCTATAGGTTGTATCCGATAGGTTGAAGATCATTCTAAAACGGTCAAAGTTAACCTATACATCTTCCGGCCCTTTCCGCACCTTTTTCAACCTATCGTAGATTACAGCTCTTTGCGGAACTTAGGGCGCGGCCGATTTTTTTCCCTTTTTGAGCTGTTTTTGATCATTTCAGCCAGAACAGCTGTTCTGACCTCAATTCTCAACGTACATTTCTGAAAACTATATGAGCAGAATTACACGACAATTCCGCAGGGCATGACGTCCTCAGAATCTTTCCATACCGCCGGTAGTAATTATAATATATTATTTTGCATGTTTTGCGGAGATCATCTCTTGTGTCGTGATTTGAAGGTTGTGTGGGATGTTGTATAGCTCTAAAAACAATTATTTGGATGGCGGAGAGCACACCGTCCTCGTAATTGAGGCATGGCACCCGGAGCGTGTGAACAGTGGACTTGAACAAGCAGAATATAGGTACAGCTCAGGCTCTGTGTATTTGTGTGATCTATGATTGAATGAGCTGAGAAACTGGCCATTATCATTCTATTGAGTGTCCTGGAGGAGTCCCACGGCTCGGATTTGCTCTTGTACTTCCTGTACAGCACCGCGAGACAACTCGATCACAACGATTCCGGGCACGTGACCGCGCTTGTGATCACATTGGGACATGTCGCGTCGCCGGACGGGGATGCACAGAGTTGATCTGAGGCGTGTAATCTCTCGAAAACACTTCAAAGTCAGAATATTGACAATTGGTTCACTCGCTGGAGGATAGAGCACACAGATATATAAGGCCTAGACTGTAGGAATATTTCACAGCTTCAAGTCCACTGTTCACGTGCTCCGGGTGCCAAACCTCAATTAAGAGGATGATGTGCCCTCCGCCATCTAAATAAGTGTTTTTAGAGCCATACAACATTCCACACAACCTTCAAATCACGACACAAGAGATGATCTCCGCAAAACATGCAAAATAATATATTATAATTACTACCGGCGGTATGGAAAGATTCTGAGGACATCATGCCCTGCGGAATTGTCATGTGATTCTGCTCATATAGTTTTCAGAAACGTACGCCGAGAATTGAGGTCAGAACAGCTGTTCTGGCTGAAATGATCAAAAACAGCTCAAAAAGGAAAAAAAATCGGCCGCGCCCTAAGTTCCGCAAAGAGCTGTAATATGTTGATCAATGGGTAAGTATTAAGTAGGCGTCGTCGAGTCAGGTTCACCATCAAGTTGAACCTTCTGATGTCGCATCAACTCGCATCAATTTGGAATTGATGTCAGTTTGGTGTTCAACACTTGCTCACAGTAGTCTCGTTACGAGTTAGAGGATCAAATATAATCATCAAATTGGTTGTAAGGGTAGTTTGTAAGCATAATTGAAGTACGAAGAGTCTATTGGAGCCATGAATCGTATAATCCATAACAGCATCCTCGGCGCGTCCCTACCAGTGTCAAAAGCACCTGAGACCTCCACAATCTGTCAATTTAGGCCCGAGTTCCAAACATTCAATACTATTGACACAGTACAGATTTGAAGGTCAATCAAAGCAAGGAAGCATTTGGCAAAATATTGTCCACCCGTCTGTCAAAATCAATTTCGGACTCCCAATTTCCCCATAAACCTCCCAAGCCTTTGTGTCAAAATCATCGGATACCCACCTGTAACATTCTTCGCGGGATTTTGGAATATTCTGCCAGAGCGCATCGACAAAATGTTGGGGTGCTGGTTCACCAAATTTGGTTAGACCGAATCGCTCCGGAAAGTCGCAGATGTAGTTGGGAGAGACGCCGGATGGCAGGAGTTTGCCACGTTGGGTCCGAATCTTGTGGTCATTCCAATACTCAACAAAATCATCAAGGCAGAGTTGGACAATTTTGGGCCACAACCAATTAAACAGATTACTGAAAGCCGGTTAGAATCTTTAGCCAGCGACGTTACACATTAGGGACATACACATGCAACAGGAATCCTGGGTTGAAATAGTGGAGGCTTTTTCCAAGGAGTATAATCTGCTTGATGTCAAGGCCCACATAGTTCGTGAATAGGTGCCATGATGACTCGATTGGAATGTTGTCAGTGCTGGGGAGAGCCACAAAGGGAGGTGCGGCATCGATCGAGATATCTGGCATAGGACTATTGTTCTCATCCCCACAATAATTGCAGCTTCGCAAGGTGCTGACTGACTGCGTGGGCCGTCGTCACCCTAACACACCCGCTGGTCTAGCCGCTTACGCCGAGGACATCCGCACTTGGAACAGGAAGTACGGTGCCATCGCGCGTGCGGCGTTGCAGCTCGAATTCACTGGTTACCCGCTCACTCCCGGCGTCCAATCCCCATGCACCAACGAGTGCTGGACGTGCGGAGTGACGACGACGCCCACCCACGCAAAGCCTGGAGGTTGCGGGAGGCCAGCGCTCCCTCCGCTCGAGACTGCAATCCGCGCGCTTGGGGGACGTGGCTCGGACGCACGAGCCTCGTTATGCCCGTTCCCGTTCAGCTCGTCGTCATCGAGCCGGTGGTGGTCCTGGGGCCGTGGTACGAGGATGAACACGGAGAAGCAGCGGGAGGGGACGAGCAGGGTTTTGTCGAGGGGCTGCAGCAGTAGGCCGCGCAGTAGTCCCGGACCCCGGCCAACTTGGCGGCGCGGGTGTCCCATCTTGTACAGTCGATAGCAGCGATAAATGGGAGATTGTCGATCTGTACACGGTGGGACCTGCGCGAGATGAAGCAAACCCGTTCCTCCATTGGGTAGCCTTGGACGGACCAAGAGGGGAGAAAGTAAGGGTGATTGCGCTATGGGATGGAGCATCTTTGGAAGAGAGCAATACTCGTCCTCTAGCTGTTTGAGTTTTTGGGGATGCTGCACGAGTTCCAAAAGAATTCCCTCCCAATAATCACCAGCTATGAGTCGTCCCAGATGACCGAACTTTGTTACACTGGAGAGCACGTTGGTGAGGTCAAAGGGTAAGAAAACCTTTGACATGTCAGGATCATTATGCCGCAGGACGTGAGAGTCCTTGAACGGGTGGCGTCGATTTATTCCATTTAGAGCTCCTGAGTATAGACTCGGAGCATACCAATATGCGCACCCGAAGGACATGAAGACACACGCAAGAGAGATGTTAGCAAAGTGAAGAAAGACGAGATGAATGGATGCACTCACCTCGCCGCCGCTTCCCGTAAATGTTTTTTGCCGCCGTAGTTTGCTTTGCGGCACGAGGCGCGTCTGGGTGTGCGAGGATTTGGGGTCATATAAAAGCTTATACTCCACTGGTTCCTGTTTTTTTTTTTGTGCTATTCAGTGTGACCAGCTGTGCAGACGACAGGTCTTACAGATGCGGAGTGCCCAATATAATACAAAGTCCTCAAGGTAACACCATCCGGAAGATAGCATGATATTTGCTGGTATTTCGTCGATCGCTATTGAGATATGTGAGCAAGAGGAGCATTTGCCTTCGGAGAAATTTGAAGTACCTCAAGTGGAATTGGGATGTCTCGCAAATCATGGCGCCAATACTGTCACATTGATTATTCTTGGGTGGAGCAGCACGTATGTCAGAAAAGAGAGACATACCCCAGGACGTGCGTTGTCTGTCCACTCGGTCTGGAATAACATTTCAGCACCCGTAAATAGCACAAGAGCAAAGCAAAAAAAAAAAAAACCTACATCCAGGCCGACATGTGTCTGATCTCCTTCTTTGCTCTGAAATAACATTTCAGCAACTGTGGATAGCGCCAAAAGATGCGGAAAAAAAACCCCTACATCCATGCCTACATCTGTCCGATCTCCTTCCTCTTCCTCTCCCGAGGACTCGTCTTCATCACCGTCATCGTTCGCGACTTCATCAGTATCCTTAATTCTTTTCTTGGTCCCACCTTGGCTACCTTTGGATTTCCGCTTGCGGGTGGCTTTCGTGGCGGAAGCAGGCACCTCACTGTCCACAATTACCGGTGGAGGGCGTGGCTCCTGAAGCCTCAGGCTCTTGCGCAGAACCACAAGAATGATGGGGGAAGGCGGTGCCGCAACATCCACCTGCATTGCATCCTCGAGAGCAGACCCTTCCACAACTGGCTGCTCTTCAACCTCCACATCGATCTCCATCTTCTCTCTGCTCGAGGATTTCTCGGGTACAGGTTCGGCGATTGGTGCCGGTGCGTCCAGTCGGAGTAAACCTTTCTTTCCAACGAGCTCAGTCTGAGAGATTGGATCCAAGTCGGAATACAGAGTCATCATTGTGTTTGCAGGGTGGCCATGGTTGTGAGGGGCTTGGGAAAGGGCGCGTGCAAGTGGTCCGCGAGTGGTGTAATCGATGTTCATGCGCGGTTCTTGGTATTGAATCACGGAGTATTTGTGAGTAGGTTGGAGAGGCGGATGAAGGGGGTGGATGTGGACAGGCCGGGGAGGCGACCTGGGTGGTAGGACGGGGACTGAGGACGTGGAGGCAGTTGCAAATCGACTGAAAACAGCTGAAACAAGATTTAAATTAAGCATACTCTGTGTCCGAGCTGCATGTGGACTTACCAGTGAAAAGGGCAGTACCCGCATGAGATTGACTAGGCATAGCGTCTCGAAGTGTTTTGAAGTCGCTCTTCATCACAGTGTCGACTCTTGTGGCAACACACGTAGCCTTGATCAGACTGAACAGAATATGTTCCATATATATTAGTGCTTCGCCGCTCCGGCTCGAAAGGAGTCCGCGCATCTGACATGAAGTCAATAAGGTGAGAGACATTCTGCGTACGAGCAAAATGGAAGGAACAAACCTGGAGCTGCGTATTGAGATCGATATGCAGGTTCTGCAAGTCCTTCTCTGCCGTAAATGCGAGCAGAGGCGAGAAGTTGAGCGCATATGACAAAGGACGGAGTATTTGCTCAATGGTGGTACTACCTAGAGCCTTCTGCTGATTCTCGGAGAGGCTACAGCCGGATGACGGTTAAAGCCTTGATCAGGCTGGGTGGATAAATGGTAACTCACCCATTGTAGCGCAGAGCAGCCTTATTCTTCGGATTTATTGCCAGCTTGCCTGCACTTGTGGTAACTGGCGCAATACTGGTCCCAAGCTGCACCTCAAAGCATTAGTAGGGCGCTTCTGGACCCACTACTAAAGATAGTGGGCATGTAATATATTGGTTAGTCTGAGACAGAAATATATCTAAATTTGTATTTAAAACAGTAATATATTAAGTATCGGGTGACGTGTTATGTATGGGTGCTGTTGTTGATGTCACGGTTGTCCACATATCTGATGTGAGGTTATAATGTTATATTCACAGCGCCGGTTCATGAATTAAGCGGGCATTTTAGTTAGCTACGCTTCTTTAAATATCTTAAAACAAAATGCCCACTTAATTGATTAGCAGCCAATCAAAGTGGCTGCTAATCAATTAAGTGGGCATTTTAGTTAGCTACACTTCTCTAAGTATTGTAAAACAAATATTATTAGATTTTGTTGAATCCCAAATCAGATATATCAAATCGAGTTTCGGGCCTAATTATTTGTTTTAAGATATTTAAAGAAGCGTAGCTAACTAAAATGCCCGCTTAATTCACGAACCCAAGGGGTACCCGCCGGAAGATGCCGAGACATGCTGTCAAAGTATAGTATGCCTCCTCAGACCCTTAAACCAGTATTTGGACTTTGGTTTCGAATCGTCTGAAAAGCTCATAAAACAGCATAGGAAAAAAAAATCCAAATTTTCCCTCACTTGGTGCAATTTTCGACACCTATTTGCCTGGCTGGGGAGTGCAAGTAAGTGTCAATAGATACTTGATCAAGTAATCTTGATCGCGATCGCGTGCGTACATCTTCTGCAGCGCCACCTTCACCTCATCCCACGCGCCTTCTAATAGATCGAAGGATGTCAACGTCAACTGCTGATCCGCCGGAGGTAATTCAGATGGACCGTCTTCCCTCTGCTTGCTGAAACTGTCATTTTCCCAGACACAGAGGTACTGCGCACCTTGCGCAAGAATACTCAAGTTTGGCAAAGGTGGTGTCGCCAACTTCGAAAAGCATTTGAACAGTCCCGAACATTTGGCGAAAGAAAAAACGGCCAAGAGCGCCGGAAGCAGCAAGCAAATTACCAGCTTTTTTACGCAATGGCCTCGCGCGCCGCCGCCTCCAGACCCGCCCGCTACTGCCAGTGCCGCCGCCCATCCACACACCAAGTCAGCATCTGGTTTCATTATTGATGTAGATGAACTCCCGGATAGTTCGGGATCAGTGCCTCCTCTTGTACCACTCCCAGGAGAAGATCTCGGCGAGATTCTTCTGTCACGTCTACAGGCCGTCATCTCGACTTTACCATCAAGTGTCCCCGCTGCGCAAAACGGGGATCTAATCTCTACCTTTGCTGTCGACCCCACCACCCTCATTCTGCCGGGCCAGGACGCTTGGGAAGATGTCATTCACGGACTATTCAACTGTCTTCTCTTGAACGGCGCTCATCACAAAAATACTGTGGAGCTTTCCGGAGTCATCAGGCGCGGTCCCCTGGGCATGAACGGGTTTTTCAGTTGGCTCGAGATCTGCTTTAACCAGCTGCATATCTCACCTGCGATGGTTGAAAATCGTGTAGAACGAATTATTCAAGCAATGATGTTGCTGTGCGTTTTTGCGATTGATTTCATGTCCGCTCTTACTTATTCATTTATTTGCAGCGGTTCTACTGTCTCCCCTCCTTCTCCCCCTACTCCTACGAATTCCGTTGCACGCAAAGACACTCCTGCAACCGTGACGACCATCGCCATCCTCGGATGTCCCGGGCAGGAGCTGCTGACGGAGTCGGACAGATCCTCATTTCTGTCGTATCCTCTCGGTGCTCATGCAGACCGCCAGCTTCCCTGGAGTATCGAATTCGGTGACTCGCTTGTTGTTCGCTCCAAAGAATGCAAACGCCATACACAGCTCGCTGGGATCTGCTTCCCATGTGAGCGGCTCCTCCACCACGGCGTTGTCAAGGGCATTCTTCATAGGGATGAGAACGGGCCTCACGTCAACACCCCGTTTGCGTATCTCACGATGGGCGACATGCAGAAGCAGCTGAAGCTGAAAAACACCCAAATTAATAACCTGAAGCTCACAGGACTTACAGCTCTTTGCGGAACTTAGGGCGCGGCCGATTTTTTTCCCTTTTTGAGCTGTTTTTTTTTTGATCATTTCAGCCAGAACAGCTTTTCTGACCTCAATTCTCAGCGTACGTTTCTGAAAATTATATGAGCAGAATCACACGACAATTCCGCAGGGCATGACGTCCTCAGAATCTTTCCATACCGCCGGTAGTAATTATAATATATTATTTTGCATGTTTTGCGGAGATCATCTCTTGTGTCGTGATTTGAAGGTTGTGTGGGATGTTGTATGGCTCTAAAAACAATTATTTGTATGGCGGAGGGCACACCGTCCTCGTAATTGAGGCATGGCACCTGGAGCGTGTGAACAGTGGACTGGCCATTCACGATTTGTCCTCGCGGTCAGCAAGGGGGATATCCCACGGATTCACAGCATTACCAGTAACCATTTCGAAAACGGTGGCAGTATATTCTCTCTGATGGAGAAGCTTGGTCGTGCTGTGAATCATGCATTCCAAGACCAAAGCTATACGCTCGCGGACCATCAAAGGCTTTATCTTTTTCTCAAACTCGGAGGAACTGCGGCCGCGGAACTTGCCCATCGTACCATGGGCTTACCATCGATCAACGCTGCCAAGCGACACATCGCCAGTGTTCCCTCATCGCGTCACCAAAAGGTCCGACGATGGACGAGATGACACAAACCTCAAAGTCTCTTATCCTTCCCCCCACCCCAAACCTCTTGACAGATCGCGCGGCCCAGGATTTCAGATGATGATTGATGAAATTAAGGTTGAAGCGCGGATGCGCTGGTATGCACCGTTGAACCAGATTCTCGGCATATGTCGTGAGCATAGCAAGGTGTACGAGTTGGAGTTCCGTAACGCAGCACAGAAAAATCGCTCCAGTAATTTCCCTCCAAGGTCTTTTGCGGTTATTTGCTCCAAGCATTTCTCATGATGATCGCCACAACACGCTTCTTCTTCTTTCTCCTTCCAGTGAAATGCCTACCCAACCTCATTCGTCCGTCCAGCAATTTTCCAATTTGCCATTGCTTGGCTGCACTCCGCTGTACAGTTATTGTACACAAAGTGCGTGTCTTACCATCTATGTTCATCGTTCCGGCTGAGGTCAATGCTGCGGTCCCGCTCCACTGCCGACATACCGCGCTCGCGCAGCATGATATTCAGATCCCTCGTGATAGCGGGAACGCCTATCTCGGCAGCCGCCAGGAGTTCCCTGGTTCATCAGGCGATCTGACATTCACACCACGAAGTCGAACGTTCCAAAAGGTTGGCCCGCGCATGCAAGACGTGACGGCACTGACAAGCAAAATGCCTCCCTTGCATTCCTGAGAATTTCAATTGGACCCAAGTGCTGAGGGAACGAGTGGCGAAATCAGAGCACGGGGGTCAAATGTGCACCGACAATTTCAAGCCGCTTGCCAATTTTTGTAGACGTGCGTTTCAAATTTCAATCTTACCAGAGAGTGATTGTGTCCTGATTGCGATCCAGATCCTTCCCAAAATATCTCTCAGTCTCAAAAGACCAATGCAAACATCCTATAATCCAGTGTTTGTAGTCCATAAACGTACGTACCGACCTCTCGGTCACAATAGGTCCCCAACATGGTAATTTTGACCTTAATTTAGGAACCAGTATATACAATCCTTGCACATGTCGCCAACCAGATCAACCGCTGACTGAAGATCCAGCTGTCTTTCGTGCATTATGACAGCATCATGTTGTGCATCATTAGTCAAAAAGACCACAGAAAAAATTAGACATTGTATGCTACCTTGAGCGCTGCCAAGGGGAGAATGAAACAATACGTGCTTCCACCGCATCAAACTCGATCATCTTTTCCTCGCACTTCTGTTGGTAATGTTCAACCATATTGTCATTTTTCGACGCATTATCCATCAAGAAAGCAAGAATATAACAGGGGCAGGAGATCAGCACGTCATCGATAGATGTATCTTAAAACGGGGCGTTTCTTGAACATATCGACCAAGTGGATTGGCTTTTTCGATGAATCGGCGGTCTTCGGCTGAAGCGCTTGCATTTGACGGTCAAATTCCGCCTGAGAAATGCGGAGCAAGGCCTTTCTGAAAATCTTCTCGGAGTTTCTTGCGCTTCTCCTGAGAGCGCCGCGTTGAGAGCCCACCAATTCCATAAGCCCCGCGAACTTTCCCTGGGGAATAGAATTACACATGGATTAATTGAATCGAACTACCTGGCGCACCTTTTATATTGTCTCCTGCCTCTCTCTGTTCCGCTCCCCGCATCTCCGTGATCCGATGCTTCTCTTCAGCCCGCTTCCTCTGGAGCTGCACACTTCTCGCCCGTTCATCAAATGTCATCGGTAGGGGAAGGTCCTGCCATGCCTCCGAATAGCTGAGGTCCTCGGTTCCCAATCAGATGCAGATTCCATGCCATCTCGTCTCCGAATCACCGTCTTCGGACCCAGAATCTGGCTGGGGGGCAGCTTGTGATTGGAGATTATTGAGATTCAGTAATCTCCTTATTCGGCGTGCAGCGTTTGTTTCTTTTCTTTTATTATATGTTTCATGTTCGATCGTATTTAAGGCATCGTGCCCCTTAACGACCCTCAGTCTACACTATTCCGTGCGACTGAGGTACGTTCTTCTCTTACTTATTCACTTACATATTTACTTACTTAACCGTAGACTCCGACTGATTGTACGTCGTCTACAGGTATAAATGAGTCTTACACTATTCCGTGCGACTGAGGACTCCGACTGATTGTACGTCGTCTACAGATTTCGCAGTCAGACGCATACAAGTGCTTTGTCCAATAATCAGTTCGCGAACAGCGGAAGCCCGCAGACTCACCTTATTCCCCTCCCCGTATCGAAATACCCCTCGAACCCCTATTCACCATGTCCTCCACCTCGATTCCCATCCTCGCGGCCGACAAACAGATGGACGACGTTAATTGGGGCGTCTGGCAAGACCTCGTCTTGAGCCTGCTTCGTGGAAAAGGGCTCGACGGTTATCCCACCGGCATTATCCACAAAGTTAATCTCACCTCGGCGGCTCCGAGCTTGTACGGTCTCCACGCATCCCCTATAAATTCCCGCAACCCGACCGCGAGGAGTACGAGCTCCGCGACAACATGGCTGCCGCTATCATTTATCAGAATATCGTCGACCCCCAAGCGCATGGGCTCACCTCGACGATGACTAGCAGGGAGATGTGGGCGGCGCTCCACGTCAAGTTCAATCGATCGTCGGAAGTCTTGAAGTCTGCCGCGAAGGAGCGCCTGACGTCGCTCAAGCTTGCCACGGGACTGGGACTTCCTGCCCACCTCGAGTCGCTCACCAAGCTCCGCACCGACGCTGCTCGCATTGGCGCTAGGATTACGGACGCGGAGATGATCTCCCTCATTCTCCAGTCGCTCCCCGCCGCCGAGTTCGGGCAGTCATCATGATACTCCAGGTCATGACGAGCCTCGCGGACGTCACGGGGAACCTCCTTCAGTATTGGGACATCCGCTACAAGAAGGAGGCGAGGCCGCTGCTGAGGTAGCACCGTCGCGAGCGCTCTTTCTGCGAACGTCCACTCGCGCGAGACGTGCGAGAATTGCGCGTTCACCGGTCACAACAAAACGGTGCTGGTCGCTCGGAGTGGAAAGGAAGGCGCCGGGCCGCCGTGGTGGCACGCTCCCAAGGGGAAGGAACCCCGTCAGGCGATGGTCGATGCTGCGAAGGCCGCGAAGGCGGCACGCAAGGTCACCGCAGCTGCGGCGTCCGTCCAAACTCCTGCCGCTCCCGTCAGCACTCCCACCGCGCTTCACATCCCCCATGACCATTTACGCCTCAGCACCTTCACCGACGACGGCGACGATGGTGCGTCATCACTCGACTCATCATCACTTGCGAACGTAACGTGTTCCCTAGATTCGGATGTGGAGGGTCAGGTCCTCGCGTTCTGAAGGAGCACGTTAGTCGTACCGTAGTCAGTGTCCCCGATTCCCCATCAATATATACCATCGTTCCGTCTTTCCTTGCCGCCGGCCCTAAAATACCAACGTACCTGGATAGCGGCGCGTCAGATAACTGTGTGGCAAATCGGAACCGGTTCCTGACTTACCGGGATGTCAACGTTGAAGGGTCCACCGCGCTGAAGTCTGGCGGTAACTTCCACGTCGCTGGATGGGGTATGGCCGAGTTTGGAGTTCGCTTAGCGGACGGATCAGAACATTCGATCCACGTCGAAGCGATGCACACACCGGAGTTCGGGATGAATCTAATCTCGTTGCCGACGCTTGATACGCGAGGTTTCCGGGGAACGTGGGGAAATGGGCGGCTATCCGTTCTCAATCGAGAAGGGAAAGTAGTCGTCGATGGGCAGATAGCGAGCGAAAAGGGTCGCCGCAAACTGTACCAGGTGGATGTCGTCGATAAGAAGGACAGTGGGAAGTCGTTGCGGCTATTGCGGGTCGCGATCGAAACCAGCCCACGGATCTCGAGACTTGGCATCCGAGGCTATGGTGCGCATCACCTAGCTGCCACCACCACGTGCTTGAAAATTTCCGGGCTCAAAAAAACATATATTTCTTATCCGTCTAGTAGAAGTGTTCCTTTTGAGTGTAGGAAGATAACTGCTAGAGGGATTTTCGATTGGATCAAAACTGAGTGAGCTCGAAATTTCTTCCAGACCCAATTTGGCCACATTCTCGAATATATTCAAAAATCGGTCGTCAGAGTCGTAAGTAGGCTTAAAATGACGCTAAATTACAGGAGAGTTCTACTGGTCGAACTGCCATGCAGCGCGCTCGAAAACACGACGGTGGGAGGTGTATTTAGTCGAACTGAAGGCACGAACCACCCGTTGAGCCTCTTTCGGCCCCAAGTTATTGCGATAAGCTCCATCCAACGAATCATGTGATGCTCCCATTTGCGAATCACGGAGAGTTGAACGGAGGGAAGTGCAGCCGGCATGTTTGTTTTCAACCCCTCGTAACTGTAGTCACAGTGGTCACGGAGGTATTTCTTGATGGCGCCCCAGAAGAACTCGATAAAGTTCAACTCGCAGTGATATTTGGGGGTAGATGACCTGCTGCTTCGATTTTTTCTGCCACCATTGACTGTTGCTCGAGGATGTCAGGCTGCAATTCCAACAGCCTCAATCACGGGCCGCAGTGTGCAGCCCTTTCTTGCACTCCTTCACGAATCTTCCCGAGGGCCAAAGGCCACGTTCTTCTAGAATTGTGTTCATCCCCTTTGGCTCGCCTGGAAATCCTGGATGATCTGCAGCATAATCCATCTTCTAGACCTTGCGAACACTGCCATCCATCCACCAACCATTGCACATGTGTGCTTGTTTCCCTCCAGGGTTGAGATTCATGCGGCTGACAAGCAAAGCGTCGATGTTTACAGTAAGCGGAATTAATCTAATCGAGATTTGATTATCGTTTGCCGCCATCAGATCAAACGATACACGCTGTAAACACGCTGTTGCGGACCGCCGAGGGTGAATATAATGTACAAAGTAGGCTCCGGAATCCACTCAGAGGTACACTTAATTGAAATTTTTTTCTCCGGCCAATTTGGCCACTAAATTTTGGTGGCGGCAGCTAGGTGATGCGCACCATAGCCTCAGCCTGTAGTGTGGTTGGCAGAATTCTGCCAAACTGCCAAACGGCATGGCAGAATGGTGGGCAAAATGGCAATATCTGAAGGTGCTTGGCAGAATTTGGCAGAAATAGCCCCTAAAATAGAACATTTCTGTTATTTTTCGTGGATTTTTCCATGACATGGGATTAGGCACTGATAAGATAAAGGATCGCACTCAGAACGTCTGGGTTACCGAGACAGATTCCACACGACCTCCCGAGCGCCTTGGCGTGATGGGCTTGGTTGTGTTTGTGGAATACCGGATGGGGACGAGCCTAATTGTTACTCTGATCGCCGGATCCCGTCTTGTGTCACAATAAGTAATGGGTAATTTATTAGGGTAAATATTAGTTTTGGATATGTGGGACGCAGCAGGTGATCAGGGGCGGATCTTTCGGCCCGCTTGCCGACGATGCTTATCATACGTCGTTGCTTTCAGTGTTACCTGTAAAGGTCAAAAATGGGAGGGGAACGACGGCTCGATCAATGACGGCAAATGGTGTCACCGAAGTACTGGTAGCGCCAAGGGGGTACCGTTTTGTGAATGACGGAACATATGCCGGTTTTTGTTTTTTAGACCCCTTGGGCTCGACCAACCAACCACGTCATACCACGTGATGGCCTAAAAAGGCAATTATTCACGTGCATGCTTGGGCGGTTCGCGAAAACTCGTCCCGAAGACAGTTGCACCCGAGAAATACACTCGAATACGGCTCATTCAGCAGAGGTTTGATGTTAAATGTAATAAATCCAAGACATTGTCATATTTTCCTGCCATACAGCATCATACACACAGTTTGCAGCCTTCATTTCTGCACCGTACCACATTCGGGTGTTCCGAACTATCCAGAGGAGCCGCCGAAGATCCGCAAATGCATGCCGAAAGCGCTGCTGACAAGTCCTTCAATTCCTCCCGCTCTTTGCGCTTGCGACCGGAGCGTCTCGCAGTTGGTTCTGCTCCCAGATTGGGAGTGACAGTGATTCCCGGAGGCGCCGACTCGGAGGAAGTCGGAGCACTGGAGACCGCGTCGGGCATAGTGGCCGGGGCGCTGCTTCCATTTTCCTGTTCGTCGTGGTCGGCCAGATCCTACTCAAATGAGGGAATTATAACTGTGACACAGCTGTGATACCCACCTCAGTTTCCGGGACGGACTGCAACAAGGGCCCAATCTGAGTTGAAGGCAAATCGGAGTCAGGAATATACTCCAATGGTGAGGGAGACCGCCATTCAACAGTGGGCAATTCAAGTTCAGAGTCATAATCTTGGGGGGCCTTCGGCGATGGGATCGGGGAGTCCAAGTTCATGAAGGAATCATCATCGCTCAAGTCGGGAGCATCCGAATGGTCACTCTGTTCGGGCCCTTCAACTCTGTAACCAAGGCGAAGTATATATGAGTACCGTAACATCGGGATGACTGAGAAACTCACACGAGAGCACGCCGGGAACTGTGATCGGCGGAGATTTTCAAACACAATACCAAATCAAGACGGACAAGGGGTGAGGAAAGGAGGTAACAGGAGTTTTGTGGCACAGGGAATGTTTTATTCGACCATTAGGAAGGACTAAAAGCATCCCTGGGCCAGCCCCAAGTCCAAATTTTTTAAGTACCCGAAAATGTTTTTTGGGGGCCACCGGGCCAACCAACCAACCAGCACCCGGTCCGGCATTCACGGACCGGTACCCCCTTGGGTAGCGCCAAGGCCAAGTCTGCCGGTGACCCGGTGAACAGTGACGACGACACTGAGAGTGTTGGATCTCGTGACTCCACCGACGAGAGTGACGGGGCAAGCGCGGGCTCATTCATTGAGGACGATGAGGGAGCTGCAGGCTACGACGAGCAAGCTTTCCGGAGCGAGTATGCCAGTGATCACGAGGCTTCGTTTGCGACGACCTCCTACAATATGGATCTCGAGGCCGAAATATTCGGGGACGACTCGGACTAGTCATCTTATTCAATTTATCCCTTACCTTACCTCGAATTCTTTTGCCGGCACTCGTTATTCAATTGTTTCTCATTGCTCGTAACACTGTGTGACAAAAGAAAGAAACCGGTGATCAGAGTAAGGATCATTTGCAACATGACAGTGCAAGTCACTGTATGGTGACCGCGCAGTGACTGATGCTTCCCACATGCAACATGACAGCGGATTATCCGCCGTGTATGCATGCTGGTCCCTGAGTGACTTGCGCCGCTATGTTTCATGATGGTGGTATTTGCCCGGTAAGATTATGGGCCCCATACAACATCCCACACAACCTTCAAATCACGACACTAGAGATGATCTCCGCAAAACACACAAAATAATATATTATAATTACTACCGGCGGTATGAAAAGATTGTGAGGACGTCATGCCCTGCGGAATTGTCGTGTGATTCTGCTCATATAGTTTTCAGAAACGTACGCTGAGAATTGAGGTCAGAACAGCTGTTCTGGCTGAAATGATCAAAATCAGCTCAAAAAGGAAAAAAAATCGGCCGCGCCCTAAGTTCCGCAAAGAGCTGTAACACAGTTTTGTACCTTGTTCGAAGCACCTGGCCATCTTGGCCATCATATTATTATCCTTTATCCGGAATTTGCAATCTGATACATGCATAGGCTTCATCGATGAAAACACCTAATAATCCCACATAACCACCGTAGTTAGAGCTGCCATTTAGAGGTGCCATCACCAGCGATATGGCAGCTCTAATTAGGATGCGGCAAGGTCTTGCAATGCTACCCGCAATAAACCTTGCAATACCTCGCAATAAACCTTTCAATAAACTGAAATAGCTATGGCTGCGGGACTTACGAGTTTTAGTAGGGCATGTGTGGCAGTGTGCGCGGGGCGGCCCGCCCTCCCGCCCTCCCGTCCATTGTCCCGCCGCCCGCCGCCGTGGGTGGCCAAATAAAGTGATATAAATTTATGAGTAAATAGTCAATAAATAGAAAAAAACGGCGGTTCGGGTGCACCCGGACTGCCGCCGAGTGCGCATGTGTGCCGCCCCGCGCGCACCCTTTTCCCGCTGCGTGCCGCCCGCCGATGCAACACTAATCAGAAAATCACCCAAAAAACAATTAAAAATAGAGAGAGAAGCAATCACACATGTCACCATCGCCCCGTGGGACTCCTCCAGGACACTCAATAGAATGATAATGGTCAGTTTCTCAGCTCATTCAATCATAGATCACACAAATACACAGAGCCTGAGCTGTACCTATATTCTGCTTGTTCAAGTCCACTGTTCACGCGCTCCGGGTGCCATACCTCAATTACGAGGACGATTTGCCCTCCACCATCCAAATAAGTGTTTTTAGAGCCATACAACATCCCACACAACCTTCAAATCACGACACAAGAGATGATCTCCGCAAAATGTGCAAAATAATATATTATAATTACTACCGGCGGTATGGAAAGATTCTGAGGACGTCATGCCCTGCGGAATTGTCGTGTGATTCTGCTCATATAGTTTTCAGAAACGTACGCTGAGAATTGAGGTCAGAACAGTTGTTCTGGCTGAAATGATCAAAATCAGCTCAAAAAGGAAAAAAAATCGGCCGCGCCCTAAGTTCCGCAAAGAGCTGTAAGAGGACCATGTGCCCTCCACCATCCAAATAAGTGTTTTTAGAGCCATACAACATCCCACACAACCTTCAAATCTCGACACAAGAGATGATCTCCGCAAAACATGCAAAATAATATATTATAATTACTACCGGTATGGAAAGATTCTGAGGACGTAATCCCCTGTGATTCTGCTCATATAGTTTTTAGAAACGTATACTGAGAATTGAGGTCAGAACAGCTGTTCTGGCTGAAATGATCAAAGGCAGCTCAAAAAAAGAGCTGTAACATGAAATGACTTACATTGATCTGTTCCCACTCCGTGGCATCGAAATCACCGGAATCACATGTTCCGGACAAGTATTGCGAGAATGCTCTGGAGACCTCGTTCTCCTTGTCTGTCCGCTGCTCCTCAGTGTCCTGATTATCGGGACGAGAATTTATACAGCGATATACCTGTTACTTCGGACATGAGTATGGATTAAAATCTCGAGAAAAGACACACCAAAATGAGAAGATTGCGACATTTAAGTTGATTCATGTTGGCGGTCGGTCCAAAGCAAGAAAGCTTCTCGAAGGAATTCAGAATCAATGCCAACAGGAACACCGGCTGATCGCAGTCCTTCCAGCGCTTCTCGAGGCGTATGAGCATCGATGTCTAAATTTCTTCCTCCGGATGTTCGGCGAAGCGCAGGAAGATGCCGGCGAAGCGCAGGAAGATGCCAGCGATCGTGAGCAGAACCTGATCAAGACGTGTCAAATATTTCTGCTTTCCTCTGCTTTGCCTTGAGCCGGAATCAGTGTTGGCCCTAAGGGTTAAGGCCTTAATTTGATTAAGGCTTATTAAGGCCTTAAGATAAGCCTTAACCGCCAGGCCTCCAGACCTTAAGGCTTAAGACTGCGGGCCGCCCCGGCCCGCACCGTCGGGCACTGATCGCCCGGTGCCGCTTTGATCACATCTTTTTGCGCTCGCAGCGCTCACGACGCCCCCCATGGTCAACGCACTGCAATCGTACTTCCACAAAGGCACGGAAAAACAGAACTCTAGCCACTGGATCAACTATTGCAAGGGTTGTGTCAAGCACGAAAAGAAATTATTGCAAGATGCGGGTACCTTCGATGCGGTAGATTGGCAGGAAGGCGGCCAGTCTTTCCGCGAAGGTGAGCTCAGTTTCCTCCATTTGTATTCCATCCCCTGATATGTGGACAGCATGTCAACGTACAGTGTCTGTCCGCGGCGATAAAATCACCTGGATCACTCACATCTTGGGAGGAAGGAATGCCAAGGCATGCATACATGTCACGGATGCCGCCCGGCAAGAGGCTACTAGCCAACGGAATGCAGAGAAACAGAAGACCAAAGTAGCCGCTGCCGAGACTAGTAGAAATACGGCAACAGTCTTTGGTACGAGCACGACATCCGAGTCTGCAGGAAAGCATGGCAGATCAGTGTCGGCCGCGGACGACCCCGAGCCGAAACGTCTCAAGCAAGGATTCTTCCAGGTTTTTAGCGGCAAGGACCAGCCTTTTACCACGGCTGAGGCTGCCGAGTTTCAGGCCCAGGCTTTGCGAGCGACTGTCTCCGCGGGATTGCCGTTTCGGGTGTGGGAGAACAGAGAAGTCCAGAAACTCATTGGGCTTCTACGGAGTGCGGGGCCGGAAATTCTGCTGTCTCGCAAGGTTGTCGCTGGCAGATTACTTGACAATGCTGCAGAAATAGTCGAAGTCCAGGTCAAGCGAGCGCTGCAAGGGAAAGAAGCGGGACTGGTGTATGTCAATTAACTTCTGTTGCAGGCTGTACTAATTTAATTTAGTTCTGACAGATGGAAGGCACGGAAAAAGATTGACGTTAATGCACTTTGTGCCAACGTCGACTACAAGGTGCGCTGCTATTTTATTCTAGCCATGGATTCAGATTCTCAACTGTAGTATGTAGGTGTACATGTTAGAACTAGTCGACATGACAGCGCTAAGTAAAGATGGACCCGCACTTTGTAAACAATTCGCGGATATGATCGACTGTGTCGAAGCAAAATATAAATGCTACATCATATTCTTCACGACAGACGCCGACGGTGGGAGTAAAAAGGGGCGGACACTTTTGGGGAAGGAACGGCCGTGGTTATTCGTCCCCTCTTGTTGGGCACATCAGGTCCGTTTCACTCGGAGTATTATATCAATATTCTCAAATCCTCCAACAGTTCCAGCTGATCCTCGGGGACTACTTCAAGGTCTATCCGTACGCGGCAGAGATCGCCGAGACGGCGACAGGTCTGATTGCATGGATAAATAACCACGGAAAGGTTCGTAAAATCTTCGACGCTGTTCAGGCAGAGCTGAGCAAAGATCGGCTTGGACATGTGCTCGTATTGGCTTACCTTGTCGCAAACCTCACGCGGTGGACCACCCATTGCATTGCCTTTCTCAGGCTGCTTGTTCTGCGCGAATATCTGCAGTTTGCGGTCATGCAGAGTCGCGGTGCTATCATCGCGGCACAAGTTGGCGCAGCCAAATCCACCGAAGCAGAGAGACTAAAGGAGGAAGCTATTCACTATTGCGACCTTATCTCGAATCCTGCCTTCTGGAGTGGTCTCACCTCCGTCGTCGAGGACATTGAACCTATCTGTTATGGAACAAATATCAACCAGAAGGATAATACTCGGGCGGATCAAGTTCTTTTGACGTTGGCTGGGCTATATCTGCACTACACCGAACATCCTGAGCCCGAGATATCTGTTGGATTGGTCTCTCGCCTTGAGAAGCGATGGAAAGACTGCGACCAGCCTCTTTTCCTCGTCGCATTGATCCTGAACCCGTTCGAGGGTCTTTCCTGCTTTGGTCCCGCCGCAAAATTTGATCATTTCAAGGCAACGTCCCTCGTAACTGATGTACGCAACAAATTATTACTCTTGACGTCGGGAATCTGATTGTTACCAGCTCTATCGACGTGTCATGAACTATCCAGGCAACAACGAGTCGCCTCAGCAGCGAGTAGCTAATGAGCGGAGTGTTTCTCAGTTAATGTTTGAGTACCTCTCTTGCACCGGCAGCTTTCAGGGTTGGGCTGATGCACGCGATGAGTTTGAGGAAACAAATGTTGGCTTTTCATTTCTTTCCGTATTGTTGACATTATTGATAATTCCCTCTGTAAAGGGCAAGGATCTGATCAGGGTGTGGACTGCACTTGCCCAGAGCACAGGAGAACTTTCCAGATTTGCGGTCATGATACTCAAGGTTGTCGTAAATCAAGCCGGCTGTGAACGTGTATTTTCGGATGTTGGCAACATAGAATTGCCACGCCGCAGTCGAACCGCATTGGCAAAGCTCGAGAAAATTACCAAGGCATGTTCAATTGCTTGTATCTGCTATATAACTCACAACTGGCTGTAGATTAACGCCGGAATCAAGGCAGAACATCTTGCAGAGGGTTTTGCGCCTGCACACCGTGGACGTAAGAACCACGAGTCCATAGAAAAGTTGTTAGCTGTCCCTCGCTACCGGGATCTGCTTGACGACCAGGAGGACGAGGACGAGAGCGAGCGTGGAAGGGCTCTTGTCTCGTCATCAGCTGGCTGGAGGACAGAGATGGCTAAGTGGATTTCAGATGTCCGAGCGGCCGAAGCTGCGGAGCAGGCAGATGATTCTGACAGTGACGATGACACCCCGATTGCTGGCAGCTCAACAGCCTCCACCTCTCGTCTTCCCCGCACCAAGTCCCGGAAATGGGTAAAGACCACATTGGCCGTGCTCTTTGGTGGCGCATCGAAACCCGTTAGGAAATTTACCGACGATGACATTGATCAGGAGGCGGCGTTGATGGAGGCATTGGCAGAGGCCGAGGAGGATGCCAGGCCGGATGACGGGGCAGTGGAGTGCTCGGATGACGAGTATATGCCGTAGAATTGACTATTCTTCCACCATACATTGTATACAATGCTTTATACGCTCGCAATCAAGCGTAGGAAACTATTTCCAAAATTGGAAATAAGGCCTTAAGTCTGCCCTTAAGATTAAGCCTTAACCCTTAATAAGCCTTAAGGGACCCTGGGCCGGGTTCTTAAGCCTTAATTGCCAACACTGCTTTCATGAGCCAGAAATCGGAACTTTCAATCTCATTCTCGATTACTTGCTGAACTCTACTCAAAGACCAAGAGTTGTGGGATATGTTCATGAATCCGGCGAGCAACTGTGACAAATAAATTTTATCAATATACTGTACTATTACGTTCCGCGGGTTGATCCATATCTTATGGCAGGCTGTGACATCTGCTTGGATGTGGACTTGAAGAACTTAGCATTATTGGAACGGGTTCAGCTCAAGTTTCTGCGTCACATGTTGGGTGTTGGTCGTCAAAGCCTGAGGGCAGTCTTATTCTCTAAAACTGGTATACGGCCAATCAAGTACCGCAGGGTTTACTTGGCCCTGAAATACCTGTGTCATCTGTTGGAACTGGACAGTAAAAGGCCAGAGAGGGGTCTTTTGGAGGACATCACCCACGGAATCCCACCCCGGTCTGTCCTCGACCTCTTGCGCCATAAATTTCCGCAGGCATGGCTGGATGGCTGTCAGTCTATTTCGGATCCGCGCTTCAATGACGGCGCGGATACCTCTTCCCACTTCATTATACGCCCATACACCGTTCCTGAAGCTGGCTACCTCCAATATGACCACCACAGTCCAATTTATTTGATATATATCCCATATTGTGGGCCATACGGTGCACTTCAAAAAAATTGGACTCTGCTTCTCGGTGAACAACGATAAGCATCCCATTTGGAAATGAAATTAGCACATACATTGCTAGTTCTCGTGGCTGTAGCTGGCAAATTGACGAATGGAATCCAAATCGTTGCAACACACTCACAACTATTCTCTTTTCGCAAGTTGCTCACAGGTGAGCTCACATACCTGGAAAAGAAGGAGCTGCGCAATCCGCTTAAAGTCGGCCAGGGGCTCTCTGTCTTCAGTCCAGTTCAGTTCACAGTTCAGATATTTCCTTTCTCTACTCGGCGTAAATATTTCAGTACACTACAAGTGCGGTTTACTAGTGTAGGAATTTTCGCTGCCTCCAATAATACTGTAGGCTCCATAACCGTATGATCATGCTCTAGGATTCTGTGTTACGTATGTATTTTCTTTCTTTTTCAAATCCGGTCTGTATTTCTTCAGGTAATTTTAAAATCTTTTAAAGGCCCGTGTTCTTGCAGGATATTAGCATTGGATACTTATAAATATATTTCCCAGGTCACCCACCGGTTAACAAATTGTGCACGACCCCGAGGAACCACCCCCACGATCCTCGTCTAGGGGTGGAAGGACCACCACATTTTCCTCTGCAGAAGGGGTGAAAGTTGCGAAGGAATCCATGATTTAGACTGTTGGCAGTGTAGTAGAGTTCACTCGAAGGGAGATCTCTGGTTTGGACCCCAAAGCAGGACAGCTTTTATGGTGTTCGATGTCAGGTGCGGTCCACAAAGGGATCCACAAGCCCCCTTGAGACCACCCCAATCAGATCCAAGAAGGACCGCGGGAACAGCCCGCTGCCTCACTGCAGGAAGGAGAGGCACTTCATATTAGTGCCTTGCCGCCCCCGAAAAAAAGTGGCCGAAGTACTACAAATCAGTCCCTGCACACAGTAAATTAGTACCTCGAAGCACTGATATGTAGTACTTGTGGCCAAGATTTCACTTATATGCAGTACCTTTCAAGGTTTTTTAGTGCGTTCAGGTACTAATTTGAAGTGCTTTGAAGCACTATATTGGGGTACATACTTATTTTGGGTCCACCAGTCCACGTTTGGGTTCAAATGATGTATTCAAGTAGCTACAGTACAGCTATCGTAAAGAGGGTGGAACAACACGGTCAATCTGTCTGCCGTGGGACGAGGTGAATATACTGGGAATTTATGTGATCTGTATTGTCCAGCCGGTCAGCCAGCCCGTCTTCTCATTGCAGTGTCGTTACTTATCGAGATTGTCTAGGGCGCAAATCCGGTTACACACACGCCTGCCTCACTTTTAACGTGTCGGTATGCCTATGAACGCGACCTGCTCGCCTTCATTCCTCAAGGCGGCTTTGGGATTGCATACATCCATTACGCTCGCTACCAGATTCTCTGTCGCATTGCAAGCGAGGTGGGACTGCAGATCAACAAGCCTAGCCAGGAGAGTAGCGTGGACACCATTCGACTCACATATCTCGATCTTTTGGGGTGGGCAGGTGTCAATGCGGGAAGCTTTGGGAATGAAAAATCCCTGATCATGCGGAGCGAGCAAGTTCAATGGGAACTGCTTGAGCAGCGGAATCTGAACGCTGCAGATGCAGTCCTGCTGTCCCATCTCAGCGTGTTAGACCCGTAGACCCACAGCAAGGTACCCGGTATATAGAGGCCCGTAGTACGGTCGGCGGCATGGTTGCGGTTGGCTAAGTCAGTGTTCGCCTTAAGGGCAAAGCCTTAAAAACTTAAGGCCTTAATTAAGGCCTTATTTAAGGCCTTAAGGATTTTCGATCGAGCTTAAGCCGTCCTTAAGGGCTTAAAAAATCACGTGTATTACGGTTACATAATCTTTTATTTTCTCCTCCTTGCCGCGCGTCGACACTGCTGCTAGCAGTGTTGCGGTGACCCGGGGTCATGACCTTGAGTCAAGGGACAAGGGTCAGCCACCCTCGAGCTGACCCGACCTGACCCGGGGGTCACCAGGGGTCAGGTCTGCACAGCCACTCAAAAGTCACGGAGGAGAGCTCGACGAGTGGCTTTGCTTCGTTGAGCTCTCCTCCGAATAGAAAGTCACTCAATACTGTACGGATAATGTAGTATAAACATTAGAGCCAAATTAATCGTCGTCTACGATAATTTCATCGGGCCCATGGTTCCCCGGGCCATCCTCCTCAAAGTCCGCCGCTATGTCATTCAAATCCGATGTTCCATCCACCTGGTAGCTCAGCAACGACCCGCCCCACGTTGAGGTACTGTTGAATGAATCCTCCGTAAAGATCTTGTGGAGTTCGTACAGCTCTTCAGTGCCAAAGTGGAGTCGAATCGATGGTTGTTGGATGGCCTGTGCAATTTCGGGCTCGGGGAAGGTATCGTCCCCTGCATCGCCGTCTTCTGGAAGCTCATCAACATGGCGGGTGAGCTCAGTGATGTTGCCATTAGCAGGTTCTTCCTCATCGTCCGGAATGATGTTCTCGGCGCCAGATTTAACATCGGCCCGGAGCTGCACGAAGGGAATGTGGCGTCGGCGGCGTCGCTTTGTAGATGGGAAGTTATCTATAAGGTCGCGCTGAACAATTAGAGACTTGTGTGCACGCTCCGGATTGAGGAGATTGCGTGTTTTGTCGCTGTATGTGCGTCCGAGGACACTGAATGCTCGCTCATTGCCACCCGAGTTAGCTATCATCGCAATGATGTGCAATGCCATCTGCGCCAACTCACCCCTGACCCCGCGCCAGATTGCGTTCATGAGAGCAACAGTGTCCTGTCTCAAAATCAGGCAAAATATAGTGAAGGAGAGGGCACAGAAGCGTACCTCATTCTTGAACATATTTTTAAACTCTTTCAGTGCCATTTTCTCGCTTGTATACCTTCCCTTCCCATCGTAGTAATCCAGGTATTGTTCGAAGAGCAATGAGGGGACAGCCGAATTGTCGCTGAGCTTGAAAATCCGAACATACAGACGCTTCACCACATGATACAGCCCAACACGGCTCAGAGAGTGGGTCTCCTCGTCGAAGAAAAAGGCACGTAAAAAAGGATTGAAGAAGACTGCTAGGATGTAGAAATCCTGGTCGTGTTTCAGTGCCTTCCAGCGCTTAGCAAGGCTGTCACAGATGACCGTATTGTGGGTGGCTATGTCGAAGGATTTCGTATCCATTGAATACCGGTCATACAGAACGGCGAGTGTGATGATGACGTGGTCGAGGCGGGTGTTAGATCCTTGAGTGACATTTGAGGCAACGGCAAGAGGCGTAAGATACCGTGATACACTGCAGGATGAATGAGTGCACACCAAAATAAATGAATAACCAAGACCGCACCGGTGCACGCCTGTCCAAAATTCACCCGTCTTCCCAGAGTCAATCAGGGCTATAACCTCTGCAGTGGTTGCACGTGAATCTTCGTCATCACCGCCCGCGCCCTCGAGGTCCTCGGAGCGGTGGTTAACCAAATCCAAAAGTGCTCCCTGTAGTTCGGCAAGGCGGCGTACAGACAGAGCGTGGGTACCCCATCGTGTGATACCTGCCCGTACAAAACGCTTGAGTCGCTCCCACTTTTGTCCGGGTGGTCGCCTCTCATTTATGGTGTGCTGCTCCTCGAGAAGCATGAGAAGAGCACGCTTGTGAGATGAGAACCAATTGACAATCTTGAGGCAGTTGTTCAGGATTGCGGTAACCAACGGGCAGCGAATATAATCCTTGACAACAAGATTTATCTACAGTGCAGCATCATTAATTCAAAGGCATTCCGAGCTGTCTAAGATGCGTACCTGATGAGCCCAGCAAGGAATTGTGAGGATCCAGGGCATCAAATTGAGCAAGAGTGGGCGTAAACCCCGTGAATCGCCACCAGAGTCACAGCAAAAAGCGACGAGAATGAGACCCAGCACCGTGGTGAAATACGTAATGTCCGCGAGGACGTGGGTGAGCAGATTCGCAGATGTCTTCCTTTCCTTCGACGTGATGTGAATCTGAATGGGAATTTCCTAGATGTGGAAATGAGGATTAGTTCGCAAAACGGAACTGCGTAACTGGAAACTCACCTTTCCTTTAACATTGACCGAAACCTGCTGAACGGCATCATGCTTCGTGCTCCATCCATCAACCGAACCCGTCGCAAGCTCGCCCTTCATTTCCGACTTCCGACCAGCCTCAATCAAAGACACCTCTTTATCCAAAATGCGCCCAGAGAGAGCTTCACGCCCAGGGACATCCGCGCCCGGCACCCACTTCTCAAACCAATGGCGTACAAAGGGATGCTCAACAGAATTAAAGGATGCATTGAGAGCTGTCCAAAACTTGAGGATGTCGGACTCAAAGTCCTTTTGGTGATCTTTTTTGAACCGTTTAGCACCGGGTACCAACTCGAATGTCGCCTGCCGTTTGTTCTTCTGACCGACTGCCGTCGATGTCTCCGGTGATGCGATGTCGTCGGAGTCGGACTCCCCATTCTCTTCGGCTGCGAGCTTTGTCTTCCATTGGGCTCGGACGGACTCGCACTCGCGGATATGTTTGCTGAGGTTTTTAATTTTGCCGCAAATTGGCTTCACAGCCTTGAGTGCTGAATAAACTGAGATGAGATTGTTAAATATCGAGCGTGAGACTCACCTTGCTCATGAAGTTTGCTATCAGGCAAAGCTTCCCCAGGCCGCATAGCCCCCTGTCGAATCTTTTCCATCTGTGCTTCCTTCCGCTTCGCTAGCTCCAACGCGACTTCCTCACGGCATCGAGCTTCCTTGTGAGTTTTGTTGTTCCCGTACAATTCACCTTTCCAGAAAGCTGCCCAACGCCAGTCCTCCACTCCGGGCTTCTTAGACTTCTTCTGGGTACCCGACATGGACGTGGTAAAAAGATTGATTGATCGGCAAATCATAGCACGTGCTACTGTCTATATTAGGCCTTGACCCTACCTGACCCCCCGAGCCCGAGTTGACTGACCCTGACCCGACCACCTGACCCAGGGGTCAGGTCAAGTACCTGACCTGACCTCCGCAACACTGGCTGCTAGGGATCCCCACCGTAACCGTATCTACGGTCTTACGGTTACGGTTTTACGGTCGAGCCGTACCGTCCGTAAGGCCTCCCGGCCGCCTCTTTACGGTTACGGTTCGGTTGGTACCGTAGACCGTAATTGAACTGTATAATTACGGTCAATTACGGTCAATTACGGTACCATACGGACCGTAAATCGACCAAAGTGGTACGATTTTCGCCGGCATCAGCGGTGACGCGTCGCGGCCATCATCCGACTCTCCGTCACTTTCGCCACCTACCCGTGCGACACGGGAGCCTGAGAACCGCTCAATGTGCTCGTTGGGTTCTCTCCATCTACGACGCCCTCCAGAAATAAAACATCTTCACTCAATCATGATGCTTCTGCTTCTTCCTGACTAGAGAGCTCTGTGCTCGCTGGAGCTTGTCTGTACCTGAGGATTCAAGTTCGGCACTCTATCGCCCGATGGGCCCATCTGGGAGAACTCCATGCCCTGGACCCATTTGGCCACTGAAACATGGAGCACATTTGCCGATAGTCTATATAATAACTCGGGCATTCAGGTCGAGTCTCTCAGTCATCTGCTCGGAAATGGCGCCATATGCTCGGCAGCGAGTGAAAAAAACTAGAGGATGCGTACCTCACTGGCCAAATTTAACAACAGGGACAGCCATTTTGACTATATTGAGTAAAGAAAATAACCCATTGAGAGATTGGAGCCCAGAGGATGGATCTCAAGTGATTTTGTGCATGCCGAGGCAGCCGAGCGCTGGAAGGGAATGGCACAGCCACCGGCTAACATCGGCTATCACCGGCTATGACCCGGCCCGCCATCAAAGCGCGAAATCACTGCCGGAAAACAGTAATTTTGGAATTTCAAACTTCTGCTCCAGGGGATCTGTAGAGGACCTTCCTACCGTTCTTTTTACGCGTCCATAATCACGTCCTCAAGGGAGCGCTTTTTGGGAATATGCTTGAGGCTGTGTCTCGGTGGTGGCTGCCCGGTCCCGGAAGACTTTCTTGAGTGGGTTACTTTTAACCAGGTTCAATCTCCGTTTGAACTATCTGTTTGAACTAGGTTGAATCTCTGTTTGAACGCGGTGGAGTTAAACCACCAAACACCGGCCCCACTGTTCAGTCAGAAACAGAGTTTGAACTGTGTTCAATTTCTTTAAACGGGCATTGTTCGTCTCGATGTTTAAACAGTCACCACAGCTTTCCCCAACCATACACAGTCCGCGCCAAGGCACGGTTTAACTGAACCAGGTTCAAAACCCGTTCAGCAATGCAAAGCCAAGTGTTCGAGCAAACCTGCTAGGTATTTATTAAGTATTTCGATAACTGACCACGAACAAAACACATACCGTGGTTCTCATGTATTCTTCACCTCAACTCACGAATTTTCACCTGCTTCGAATTTACAATCTACATAAATGGATTCAGAGAAGAAGAGATTCAAAAATGATGACATGAAGGTGAAATGAGGTTACGCACATCCTGGAGAGTGAGCAAAGAGGCGGAGCGTTATTACGGCGTGATAAGATGAATATAAGGAGAAGGGTGAGGACGGAAGATATGCAGGAAGAGATTATATACACGACCTAAAGCCGGGGGAGTGAGGACCGATGATACGCAGGAGGAGGGATGACACGCACCGGCTACAGACGGAGGGACGATGTAGGGAGTGAGGACCAATGATATGCAGGTGGGAGGGGATGACACGCACGAGCTAAAGACGGAGGGACGACGACGACGCGGGGAGTAAGGATCGATGATATGCAGGAGGAGGGATGACACGCACTTCCTAAAGATGGAGGGACGCCGTGGGGAGTGAGGACCGATGATATGCAGGAGGAGGGGATGATACGCACCCGCTGCGAATTTTTTAACCCTCAGCGGGACCATTGCCCACACCTTGCCTTGCGCAATCCAGTCGGATTTTTTCGGAGTGTCGTTCGCATCCATGGTAGGATGAGTTGAATAAGTTACTTTTGATGGCACCCATGCCGTGCCGTCCGGACGAAGATCGCCTGGTGTCACTTGTGTTACATTCCGTGACACTTACCTAGGGCTCCCCACCGTAACCGTAAATACGATTTACGGTACGGTTGCGGGTGACCGTAAACCGTAACTGTAAGCCCTCCGGAGAGCGTGCAGAATTACGGTTGATTTACGGGTTGGTCGGAAAGTTTGCGAGGAAGGGATCTGGTCATGATTGAAGGGTCAAGGCAGCTGCAGATAAGTGAGAAACAGCTGAATTCAGTGTCTCAGAGTTCACTAACCCTCATTTGACGCCGTTCTTCCGCCCGTATACGGTTCATACGGATCCCGGGACCCGTACCGTAACCGTACCGTAAAGGCAAAAAGTCGTCATTTTACGGGCCGTAATCGTACGGTCGTAACCGTATACAGTACGGTGGGGAGCCCTACACTTACCTGATTCGGCCTAATCACCTTCAAGACACGTCGTGAGAAAGATGTGTAGGGACTTGTCCGGCCTCACTCGGACTGCCAGAAAGCTCAATCCCTGTCCTGTATGAGCTCAATTGTAAGTTTCTGCACTCCCTGCTTCAAAATAGCTGATGGTTTTCTCCGATTTACCCCGCAAACCTCCACAGTACTTCAACACCACGAGGTGCGCATGCAGGCCCGTATGACGGCTGCATTGGTATCCATGGCACGGGTACCTTGCGTCGTCGAGCGGGGACCTGTATGTACCTCGGGCAATGACAGACAGTATTTTCTCTTTTTTCCGTTTAGTTATACTAAGGTACTCATGTTATCCTTTTGGTTATAGCCAGGAACTCGTCTCCAGTATGTATTGCATGCACTCGAGTCGCCTCTCCTCAGACTTCCGCTACATCTGTGTGCACGAAGACTCAGTTACTTATTATTTCGCTCTCGTGCACTATCTGTCTCACTCTAACATATTCCTCCTGGCTACAATGTCGGACCAGTGCGCGCTCGACAGCAGCGGACAGCTCAAGGACGCCTCCGACATCCACTTTACGACTCCGAATCGGACGAGAAGGCTCTTCCACCTGCGCCCCCCGGTATGTCGTTTGCTTGAGACACGCCAGACATGAGGTAGGCGACAAACGCATCCATCGAGTCACGTAAGTCACAGCGTGACGCCGCCGTCCCGCCCTTACTGGTCGGGGACGTCGGGATGCGGACACAAACCAGAACCACAGAAACACTTGTTTTCACTGTATTGAGGATTCTGTGGTCTCTAAATTTCATTAGATAGTCTCAAAAAAAAGTTATACGCCCTTTTTTCTCAAACTGCTCAAAACGCGACTGTTGGTGGCGATTGATGGCTGAGCACAGCCACCGGTAACCCGGGCCGAGATCAAAAGCGCGAAATCTCGGTGGCTAAAATCTTATTTTATATTTTCGAAGTTCTGCTCCGGGGAATCTCTAAAGGTCCTTCCTATAGTCCTATTTACACACTCATCCATGTCATATAGTAAAATGCAAGTGACTAGTAAGGATTTCTAAATCGGGTCTCGGACTTGTCACGAAGTGATGATGTCTGCTACCATAGTTTCGGAAACTTTCGGAAACTTTAGGCGCGAGTCGGGATGTCTGTGGAGCGTCGGCCTGTAATTTACGGTAGTCCGAAAAATTTGTCGTAAATTACAGTAAGAAATGGTTGTAATTTTCGTGAAAAATGTAAAGAATGTGTAAAATTTACCACATGTATGTGAGGTGGTTTTCTTCCCCATCGCATGGAGTTCATCTGGGAAGTCGCGCGCAAGAGTCTATAAAGAATAGATGAGATTCATTGAAAATATTCCAGTCGAAATTCAAGAAGCGGTGCCCTAAGTTTCCTGTAAAAAAATGACTTTAAGGTCTATCCGTATGGGGCGGAAATCGGCGAGAAAGCGATGAGTCTGATCGCATGGATTAATAACCATGGAACGGTCCGTAAAATCTTCGACACCGTCCAGGAACAACTCAGCAAAGATCGGCTCGAGCGTGTTGTTGTTCTGGCCTATGTTGTGGCCAATCTTACACGGTGGACCACACATTGCATCGCATTTCTCCGCCTCCTCTTTCTTAGAGAATATCTGCAGTTTGCTGTCCTGCAGAGTCGAGGTGCCATCATCGCAGCTCAGGTTGGTGCCGCCAAATCCACCGAGGCCGAAAGATTGAAGGAGGAAGCCATTTATTTCTGCGACCTTATTTCCGATGCTGAATTTTGGAGCGGCCTCACCTCTATTGTCGAGGACATCGAGCCTATCTGTTACGGGACAAACATTTACCAGAAGGACTCTACTCGCGCAGATCAAGTCCTTTTGACGTTGGCAGGGCTCTATCTGCATTACATCGATCATCCTGAGCCCGAAATTTCCGGTGGCTTGGTGGCACGGCTCGAGAAGCGTTGGAAGGATTGCGATCAACCTCTCTTCCTTGTCGCATTGATCCTCAATCCCTTTGAGGGTCTTTCCTGCCTAAGTTTCGCGAAATTAGCTGAGGGGGCTTTTCCTGATGTGGGCGCCCGCCCAAAAAACCTGCGCCCATCATCGAAGCTGTCGACGATGATTCGGATGTCGATGAGCTCTTGGATTCAGCGACGCCCGGAGACCCTGACGCTACCAGTATTATTGAAAGCATCGAGTGCGCACCGTTTACCTCCAGCGAGACTCGAAGCTAGCAACTCTAGTACTGACTGCGCGCGCATCCAGATGGACTCTTGACCTCACGTGGGCATTGATTACTGCCATCGAGGACGATGAGGAAATCAAGGACGGTCTTTTCCCGGGGGTTGGAGCCATCAAGTTGAGCGGAGGGAAGCCCAAGACTCACCACTACTACAATCTGGCCATTAAAATCTTCGGGGAGCACACCGACTACAAAACCATCTTCGCGGTCAACCCCAAGCTCAACCACACTCAGCAGAGCGACAGGCGGAAGCTCTGGACCAACAAATGCAAGAATAAAGTTGTCAAGTGCGTGTCGAGACCGCTTGTCGTCGTGTGACCGACTAACAGCTGCCGTCGTAGACTGGTGAAGAAAACCCGCGGGCAAATCACCGAGATGGGCCAGACTGGAGCTGGCATTGGGGGTGCAGACGAGATCCTGCCTGGGACTAATCTGACAACCAAGTGGGGTGCGTGGAAGAGTCTGCATGTCGGCATACATACTGACATCTGGCAGATGTAATCAAACTCGAGTCGCCGTGGTTCTTCAACGTCCGTTCACTGATTGCGGAACGCCCCAACCTCCAGCCCGTTGGCCTCGGCAGCAGCGATACCGCCTTCGACCTTACGCTCCTTTTCCCCACCCGCGACGACGAGAACTCCAGCGCGTTTGGTGACACAGCTGATCTACCCGACCAACTCTCCGAGCCGGGCCTGCCGGAGCTCGACTCGGATAGCGATGACGATATGCCGGACGCCTCCACCCTCTCCCACCCGAAAACCGGCAAACGACAGCGTGAGGACGATCCCATGCCCGCATCTAAAAGTGTTCCCGCTGCCAAGAAAACAAAGCCCCAGCCCGCTACCTCCACCCCTGCTGCACCCGCCGCGCCAGCACCTGTCAAGAAGGAGTATTTGTGAGTAGGTTGGAGAGGCGGATGAAGGGGGTGGATGTGGACAGGCTGGGGAGGCGACCTGGGTGGTAGGACAGGGACTGAGGACGTGGAGGCAGTTGCAAATCGACTGAAAACAGCTGAAACAAGATTTAAATTAAGCATACTCTGTGTCCGAGCTGCATGTGGACTTACCAGTGAAAGGGCAGTGTCCGCATGAGATTGACTAGGCATAGCGTCTCGAAGTGTTTTGAAGTCGCTCTTCATCACGGTGTCGACTCTTGTGGCAAGACACGTAGCCTTGATCAGACTGAACAGAATATGTTCCATATATATTAGTGCTTCGCCGCTCCGGCTCGAAAGGAGTCCGCGCATCTGACATGCAGTCAATAAGGTGAGAGACATTCTGCGTATGAGCAAAATGGAAGGAACAAACCTGGAGCTGTGTATTGAGATCGATATGCAGGTTCTGCAAGTCCTTCTCTGCCGTAAATGCGAGCAGAGGCGAGAAGTTGAGCGCATATGACAAAGGACGGAGTATTTGCTCAATGGTGGTACTACCTAGAGCCTTCTGCTGATTCTCGGAGAGGCTAAAGCCGGATGACGGTTAAAGCCTTGATCAGGCTGGGTGGATAAATGGTAACCCACCCATTGTAGCGCAGAGCAGCCTTATTCTTCGGGTTTATTGCCAGCTTGCCTGCACTTGTGGTAACTGGCGCAATACTGGTCCCAAGCTGCACCTCAAAGCATTAGTGCAGTGATTCCTCGAAATTTGGCAAAGACTTCACCTCTAGAATCCACATTAGTGCCGTAGCCATCCCCTGAAGGTTTTTCAAAGTCTTAGCCTTTCGAGTTACGCCCTTAATTTGTGTGAGTGCTATCAAGGGTGAAAGTGATTCGGCGTCATTGGATCCAGTGGGAAAAACAACCGAGCCTGATTCAACATCTTCTTCCAGGAGTTCCTGGTCGAGTTCGGCAAGCTTGCTGGGCCATTGCAGCAGTGACTTGACGAACTGTCGACATTTTCCTTAGTGACTGACCTGCTCCGGATGCCTCAATGTATGTACGTGCTTAGCATGTCCTTTGGGGAAAGGTTCCGAGTTTGTCGGGTCAAGATGATTCTCGTTCGGTGCAAAGCCCATCCAGGATAGAATCAAGTCAAGAACCTGGAAATGCAAGATGCACCCCCAGACTTGGCTTTCACCGGTGCCATAGTTTGATTTCGATCCAATGGATGTGGCCCCAATACCAGGGTAACTTGAAGAAAGCCCCAGAACCAGCCGCCGATCAACAAGATCACAGTCCATTATACAGTGCCCGTCACCACTTCTCCAGCACGTGCTCCTCGGGCCCAGGAAATTTTTGTGAATTATTTGTGATTTTTCTAGCCAGGAAACTGGCCAAAAGAATGCGTTTCGCACAAAGATCTAATTTTTTTCCCACGGTGTTTCACTTTTCCGGGGCTCGGCGATTTTTTTTGTGTGTACCTAAGTGGGGCTCTTGTCAAACAAGACCAACGGCCTCCATCACGTCAGACGTCGTGTCCTTCCTTCCAGTCCACGGGCGAGATGCCGAAGAAGACGAACGGAAAACAACGGGCCGCAATCAATCGTGAAGCTGCCAAACGCAATGAAGCACCTGTCGTCCCTCGCCTGCCTGTAGATCCGTCACTGACGGTGGACCCCACATTTGTGGATTCTGATCCTGAGTCGGAAGCCGGACAGCCAGAAATCTCGGCGCCAGTGGAAGTAGATATTTTTACCAATGCTCGATCTTAAAATGGGGTAACTGACCGACACGACATGAGACTTGTTGTGTCAGATTTCTGAGCTAGCACTAGCACAAAATAGGAAGTGGGAGCTTTCTCCATAACTCGATATCTGATGCGACGCGACGTGGTTGTTTATTTGTGTTTGTATCCCATCACAGACATCACGCATCCATCGGCGGGCCGCTGCCAGACGGTGATCAAACGAAGAAAGATCCGCTAGCCGCGGCCGAGATCTTGGCCACATGGGAGCGTGCCGACGGCGGATCAGGGTGAATCCCGGTAAAACAAAAAACAGGCTTATGTACTATGTCTGGGGAGAGAACGTGAAATTCAAGTTTTTCAAGTTGCAAAAAAAGCGAAAAATGAGAGAAAAAGGGAGGGAGTATCAGAAAATCAAAGAGCTCACCTGACCGCGAAATCGGAGTCCCAACCGTCCCGTAGTCTGCCCTAGACAAATCACAAAACTTGAATTAACTTGAATCTCGGCTCCGCGTGGATTGTTCCGAGAATTCAAGTACTAAGTGCCACCGGCCCGGATGGCCTAAGTCTCAGCCAATCAAATTCAAGATGTTTGTGTTGTCAGCGGGCGCCTGTTTCAGCCCGCTGTTGCCGCAACAAGCGCTGTCTCGTCGCTTCTCGATTTCTGCGCTCTCTGGTGCTCTCTATTTCTGTACTTGTATGGAAGGCACCGCTTTTCTATCGCACTCGCTCCCGCCCGCTTAGTTCGCCGTCTGAGCTTCAAAACCAGGTACAATATGAAGTAAATAAATTGCTCTGAAACTACTAGCGTGAACACGATCAGCTTCCGCGGGTCTGCGCTGCATTCTCCCGTTGCAAAGTGCGTTCCTCCCTCTCGCGTGCCCGGTTCTTCTTCAAAGGGGGATGCCCGCATATACACCACTTTTTGCCGCCCGAACCCCGACAGTTGTGCCGCTTCGGACAAACAGCCTCCACACACAGGGCACAGCGTCTCGTTACTTTTGCCTTCTGAGTTGCAGGACCTGGTGTAGGTGTGGAGGCACCAGGCAGCAATGTCTGTTGCACGACGACAGGCCGGATGAATTGAGGTGCAGCCAACTGCGCAGGCTGTGGGGCCGGCTGTGGAGTAAATTGCACAGAGGGCAACATTGACTCCGCAGTCTCGTTTACCTCATCGCTCTGCATGGACGACTCGCCAGATTCCAATTCAGGGATCTGGGAGTCACCAACATCTTCTCCATCTTCTTCCTCGGCCATCGGATTGAAAGAAGTTGGAACATTGTCGCCTGCGACAGATAAAATCAGCGCAGATTTTGGAAGAAAAGAAGACGAGTCAAACCTGCAATAGAGAGGTCCACTTCGCCGTCGGGAACAGCTTCGGGTAACGGAATCGCAGGTAGAGCATTAGTATAATTATCGTCCGAATTGAGAATGTCGAGAAGCGGCTTCCGCGCAGTGAAATTGATACCGGTGGACAGTGTGGAACGTTCCGATTTCCAGAGAATGGTCTTTTTATGGTGCACTTCAAGTTGTTGAGGTAGTTTGTAGTAAATTCGGAGGTTGGAGTCGGTTACTGAGCGTGATTGGGCGTCCACGAGTTCGTTCCAAAATTGTGCAAGCTTGAGGAAGTCGATGTTCTTCCAGTGCTCGTGGGGTGGATAAACCTTGGCACCCTTTCTGAATTTTGCGTGGTTAATATGTGCCTTGAAAGTGATGTATTCCTGGTGCGTATGCACTGGAACCACCGCCACAAGAGTCCGCTGACGAAGTTGGAGGTAGCGGTACCGGTTTATGGACTTGGTACAGAGGCGCGTCATGACATGCACTGGTGTATCACGATGGTGAGGTAGACCAGTGATGTGTGGGCGAGGAAGTGTAGTGATTTTGAGATTTTCAGCAAGTGATTTGGCGATAGGGAGGATGCCAATGGTTTCGGAAGTGGCGATCCGAGTCGGGAGCACACGGGGAAGAGGGAAGGAGGGCTTGCAGCCGACTTCAATAGCAAGTTCGACGATCTCGTCCCTGATCCAAAGTGCATAATGGCCGCGATACTTTTTGCCCGTGCGGTTATGAAACCCGACCTGGCAAGCGTCAGAAGACTGAACAGGATCGAAAAAAATGAACAGAATACCCTCATGTTTCGACGCAAAATCCAGTTAATTAAAATGCACTCTGCCAATTCTGGAGAAGCTCGCAGGGAGCCAAAAATGCGACGAACGACCATATGGAATCCACCCTCGAGCGAGTTCGTTCCTCGCACGGTGCGGTAGACGTTGAGCCCATCACGGTCCTTTCCCATTAGATAGTAAAGGGGGATACCAGGAGGATCCGAGAGGTACCCCTCTCGCGCGGTTTGAAGGAGATGTTGGACCATTTCTTTGGCTTCATCTGAGAAGAAGGGGCCGTTGCTTTTCTTCGTTGAGCACTGGATGTCCTGGTATGCGTTGAACAATTTATCGAGTCGGCCCAATAGCACGGTGCGTTCCGGAATATAGCGGCAGATACGGCGGTTAAGAGTCGAAGACTTTGCGCGCTTGTAATACTCCCAGTCACCTCCGTTCTTCTCGATGACAGCTCGGACAGCACATTCGTCCGAATGATCCCGGACAAAGATGGCCTCGCTGAAGTCGTGGGCAAATGCTTTGAATGCCGAATGTTTTTTTGACAAGAGGCGGAGCAGTCGGTCCATGTAATGGAACGCGTCATCGAGAACACGACTGGGAAGCTTCTCCGACTGCTGCATGAGGGTAAAGGTACGCTCGATGCCTTCCATCAGTGCAGCCACGGAAGTATCCTATAATATATAATGAATCTGGATCGAAAATAACACCATGTTGCGCACCTCGTTGACGCTGTCATCAAAGAATGTATTGTTGAAAAAGCTGCTATCAATTCCAGGCATCTCGTTGTCCTGGTTAAACTGTTAAAAATGTAACACCTGGAAGCAGTGTTAAATACCGGATTGCCCTCGAACTCGGTGTCTTCATCAAAGTCAAAGTCAAAATCATCGTCATCTTGGTCTGAATCCTCGCATGCGAATGTATCCTCCATGTCCTTCTCGGTCAAATTTTCGAACTCGATGGAAGGAGAAATTGAAGGGGTAAACTCTGGGATATGTTGGGAGTTGTCGGGCGGAGCGGGCACAGAAAATACACGGGAAACAATGCGAGCCGGCACTGGAGCGGTTTCGCCGCGAGAAATAAGCTGTGAGGTGCTTACAACCGCTTGTCCGCCATGCGCAAAGATCCATTCGAGTGTTTGATTGTGCAATTTGTGAAGTGAGCCTGGAACTAGAACCTACGGGACGCCGTAAGAAATATCAACACAAGGAGTTGAAGAGAACCAACCTTCGAAATCTCAATGAGAGAACGTGACGCGCTCACATTAATTCGCTTTGTGAGTCCGTGCTCATCCATAATCGCGTCGAGGTAGCCCGGATGGTGACCAACAATTGAGCCTTCTGCCACCGGCTTGCAAGCCTGGATGAGTGTTACACGCTGCCCGTGAGTCACCGATTGGGTGGGCTGTAACGGTAACCCGAGAGAATCAAGATGACTGAGCGCAAGATAAATTTGCCACTGGCAGTCGATCTCCCGAAACAGCAAGGTATTTTGCTCCGCGGGCGTTAAGGACCAAGGATACGAAAGATGGTAGGGAAATGAAAAGGACTTTCGAAGAACTAGACCCGAAAGTGCAGAAAGTGAAACTGATGGATCATCGACCACCGCTTTCAATTTGGCATATTTTCCCAAGTCGAGTATGGGCGCATTTTTTGCCTTTGCGAGTGTCGCGATTTCGGGGAGTGAGAATGCATCCGAAATTATCTGGAGGTTCTCGCGTATCGAATGTCCGATCTTGATAATTGTGGGGTTGGTGAGAATTGCCCGCAAAGAAGGAAGAATCTCGCTCCGCGAAGTCAGAGCTGCAACCTACATATCGAATCAATCAATGTACTTGAATAGAGTATGTATGTAAATCTATACCTCGAAGACGACAATCTTATCCTGCGTCCGGAGTTGGATAATCTCCAGACGAGGCGGCCCGTCTTTGCGTTGTTGTGTCTTGATTGCAAGCGCGACCAAAGAAAGCGGTGTGGTTGGAGTAACAATATCCACGAGAATATCATTTGCTTCGTCCTCAATCTCCATTGAATCAGAGACGATGGTGGTTGGGATTCCAGAACTTGGTTCAAAGGTGGGAAGGTCTGTCCACTCGGTAATCGGCTCAACGTCCTTGATCAACGAGCTGTTGATAGACTCGTGAAAGGACCGCTCCACTGAAAAACATCAGACTTTTCACCACGGAAGAATGAACTGCTCACGTTGTGGTGAATCTGTGTAAAATATCTCGGTTGGCGGATGGTTCGCATTCTTTAACCCTTCCTGAATTCTCTCGAACAATTCTTTAACAAATGCCAACGACTTGGTTTGAGTTAAGGAGTGCGCTCGGACCTCTTCGAACTCGTTAAGCAGAGTATATGCAGCGATGAAGATCTGTTCCCCCTTCAAGTCCCCCATGTACTTGAGGAGCTAAAATAAAATGAGGGTCAGGCCGTCATTTACGATATTTGTAAGTTGACACTAACCTGGAATGTATGGTCCCCTGCCGCCACGGTCAATGGCAATGATGCAATAAATCGTTCGATGAAGATGCGATACGCAGAAACATTATCTGTGAAGAGTGCCTTCAGATAAGGGACAGACGGTGGAGACCCTGCATATCCTTGTGGGTCATCAAATCCAGAAAATGACTGAACGTTGGTCCGGCCATAGAAATCTGCGGCAGAAAGGTACATCAGCTCCCCGTCTGCATGATATCGGTGCTGGATCTCGGAAACTAGTTCAGAAAACGGAGCAGGACCGAAGCGTGCGGCAAATGTATTTGACATTTGCGCCATCATGAGCTTTGAAATGGCACCGCGTGCGGATATATATGCTGCATAAATGTGAGCGACTCGATAGATGTATTTTGGAAAGACAGATACCTGGGAATGCCACCTGTACAAACCGCGGAAGCTGCGCAATAATATGGGGATCGGTACCCTGGTGGTTGGTTCCACATCCCGGTGAATCTTTCCGTCGGTCATCGCAAATAAACCGATTTGTGAGAAGGAAAAAATTAGCTGGCATTGAACGAACTCGGCGAGCGATAGGATTGTCATTGAAGCCTTGGCGAAAAAAATAATTAAAACAGGTGTGCGACTGGAACATGGGACAGACCTTTGCGAGATAAAGGCTTACCACAAGTACACTTGAAGCGTTCAGGATGGCCGGGAAGGAAGTTCGGCAACCACACAAATATTTTGCGGTGATATACGGCAGTTGGATCAAGGCCGCGGCCAAGGGCGAAGACAGGATGCGGGGGCCTATCATAAAAATCACCCCGTTGATAACAGAGGGGTTGTCCATGAGCTTTAATTTCATCAGTGAGTCTCTTCTTCGCGTCGCTCAATTGCTTTGAGATTGCGGACTCTTGATCGCAAAATGCAGCCTCCTCTGTATCTAGATTTTCCTCGCCATTCTCCGGGGGATCTTCTATGAGACTTTCGTCGATGATGCAATCTCCTGCAGCAATATCCGCATGCTCATCGTTTTCGTCGATGTACGCCAGCTCTTCATTGAGCTGTGCAAGATCACCTACGGAAATCGGTGGTGGACGGGTGACTGTTTGTGTGTAAATTGATACTCATGCATCACATTAAAATTGAATTGAAATACCAGGAATCGTCGAAGCGGATATGGGTGCTGCCTGAGCACGCGAAGGCCCGAGAGCGGACCAAGTTGATCTCCCAGCTGAGGCAGAAGCAGTGGCGGGGTTGCCTCGAGGAACAGCAGCATGGGTGTTACGAGGAAGAAAAAATGGGGCAATGGGCCGCCGAGAGCCACTGGTATGGGAGGTGGATGCCCGAGCGCGTTCCTGTAGCAGCGGCGTAGGTGAACGGCCGAGAATTTGCAATTTTGCTTCATTAGGAGGTCTTCCCGCTCCCTCCCGAGCACCACCGTGAGTTCCTTTTGGTTTTTTAGGATCCTTTGGCTTCTTGGGGTTCCTGGGTGGACCAGTTTTGCGGTGACTTCGAGGTGCCATGAAAGCTCAGAGAGATACGCGTCGCGTTTCAAAATCACGCGTGACTTATGCCATAAGACGTGGTTACGGACCGATTCGCGGACGGATCACAACTGCGATCAGTCGCATCAATCACGGGATGTGGCTTAAGTACTTACGCCTCCCCTGACACCTTTCATGAGCCGATGACACCCAATTGGCTCCAAACCATTTCGATAGGGTTCAGTTCGCAATGGAACTTCGGCAGATTTTAAGATCGAGCATTGGTAAAAATATCTACTTCCACTGGCACCGAGATTTCTGGCTGTCCGGCTTCCGACTCAGGATCAGAATCCACAAATGTGGGGTCCACCGTCAGTGACGGATCTACAGGCAGGCGAGGGACGACAGGTGCTTCATTGCGTTTGTCAGCTTCACGATTGATTGCGGCCCGTTGTTTTCCGTTCGTCTTCTTCGGCATCTCGCCCGTGGACTGGAAGGAAGGACACGACGTCTGACGTGATGGTCTTGTTTGACAAGAGCCCCACTTAGGTACACACAAAAAAAATCGCCGAGCCCCGGAAGAGTGAAACACCGTGGGAAAAAATGAGATCTTTGTGCGAAACGCATTCTTTTGGCCAGTTTCCTGGCTAGAAAAATCACAAATAATTCACAAAAATTTCCTCGGCCCGAGGAGCACGTGCTGGAGAAGTGGTGACGGGCACTGTAGGAATGGAATAAATCAGCCATGAAAATGCAGAGAAAGTCATGTCCTTCAAGTTTACCATCCATTGAGTGCTCTGGACACATTTTGAGGTATCAGAAGTCATATATAAGGTTGTTTGGGTCTATATAGGCCTTCTTCCACTCTCTGAAACAGGCATCTTGTTGTTTACAGCCAAGGACACCAAAATCATGATTTCACCATGAACACAGGCTTCATTGTGCCAGAACAGTGCCAATAAATGTCTCAATCTATGTATATGACCATTATTGATAGTTTCATAGGCTCCAAACTGAAGAGAGCGGATTGAACGTGGAAAACAACACGACGCGACGCGTTTGATGGATTACCTAATCGTCGATCAAACTCATTTCAGGCTATTCTTCGGCCGTCGGTGTGGCCTTCCACATTGACCTTTTGACCCAAAACAAATTTTCAGGGACCCAATGTAACGTATCTCCAGGGAATGTTGGGAGCAGATTTTCTGATTATGCCCTCAAAGATATGTTATAAATGCAAATGAAAAGCCAGGAAAATAACCAGGGGCAAAATTAAAATTCTGCTCCTAACATTCCCTTCATTATTTAAAACTAAGCATATTCCTCACACAAAACTTTGTGGCAACATCGATGTATGAGGCTTCACCGACGGCCGAAGGATTGTGCCATCTTTTCCGTGCTTAGATGCATTATGTAAGAGCCATCAAAACCCTTTGCGTTGCCTGTCCCCAGGATCCTACCCAGCCGCGGTTTCGGGGTTCGTGGAGCTATGTTGTTTACCAATATTATCGGCCAGCCGCCGTGGAGGGGTTCATCCAAACTAGAGTCACAAATTTCGTCACATCACGTTCGGTCCGATTCTCCCGCCCCATTTCTCAATAAAAATTGTAATACCGCTACTTGGAATCCACGAACCCCGAAACCGCGGCTGGGTAGGAACCTGGCGAATCTGGGGTGAATCTTGGCTGGTGTAGAGCGGACTTTGTGGCTTCGGAGAAGAAAGGAGATATCAGCTCGCGGCATTAGGCTCGTGTCCAGCCGTTATAGTGCGCGCACAATGACGAGCAAGCAAAGTGTTGTGTTATAGTAAGTATTACTTTGCTTGCTCGTCAATACTCCCCCACGATAACGGCTGGACACGAGCCTATCACGGCATCTACAGCTCTCGTAGGGTCCACGCAAAAGACGAGAAGAGTTAAATGCATACAGCAAGAAGAGACAACAGCCGGAAGCCATTTGGTATTTCTCCTGATTTGTGTTGGATTTATGCTTTACGGATAAATAAGAGACAAGCATAGCTCAATGCCGGAGATGAAACTTGAAACTGCATGCATGGATTCATGATAAGTCAGCTCAAGTGACTTTCGATAGAATTCGGACATCAGGAGCCTATCAGTCTTTTGACATTTTGATTGCCGTGTTTGGGCTCTTTCGCGCATTTTCGGATTTTTGATGGGATGTTGTCGACGATGGGGAGCTCCACATTGAGCTTGAAATTGGGTGTGGATATCTGGGATGGGATGGTAGGATGGAGGACTCCCTTGAGTGAGAAGGAATTTTAATTCTGATTATGCTGCCGAGCTCCGTCAACCTTGCCCCATCAACGTGTTGCGGATTTTCATGGCCGCGTGGTGTGGGTTGTGATGTTGGGGTGTTTTAAGCCGTGTTGTGCCGTTTTGGCAGGCGGTCCCGTGTTGTGCAGGACTCTGGAGACAATTTATTCCATGTTCCAAAAAAAATACTGTATGCACTTTCCGTAAGTTCCGACCAAGTATGTACTTCCAAAAATGGAGTTTGGGCCTGTTTCTGCTTATCTGTCGCGTTTTTTCGAGTTATGAATTGAATCATTAGCTCAATGCTGGCATCGGGTCTCGACTAACCCAGAACCCGGTTTCAACCCACGGCTCGCATCGGACTGTCGGATCCCGCAGAGGCTATGATATATCCCCATTCCTACTTACTGTTTCTGGTGTTTAAACCTCCATTAGTGTATGGGCTATAGATCAGTGCGTCTGACCTTTAAAGTCACAAAACATATATGCCTCCAATGTTCACTCATTACCGTGGTGTGTAAAATTCTTCAGAAGCCCATCACCATCAAGCGGATAGACACAGCTGTTAATGTCACATGTCCATTCTGCGAGTGTGATTCTCGCCATGGTCTGATACGCCGCTATGTGATGGTTGAGATCACGAGCGAGGCCATCGACAGCTATCCCGGCATTGATTCTTGCGATGGATGGGAAGCCGAGCCCATGGAGGGAGACTGGGAGCGTCAGAATTTTTGAACTAGGTGAGAACGGCATGCCCAAAATTCCGTGAATCTTCATCGAGATCCTGACATCAAGCGCCTCCGCGTCGGCCTGTTTGATTGGTTGAAGGGACAGTAGTGCGCGACATCTCGACACGATATTTTGAGCCACCATCTTGCGCAGAAGCGTTATGGGGAGTCTCCCGGTCAGCCTGGGGAAGGTAAACGCATCAATGATATCTTTGTGCTCAGCAAAGCGCACACCTGGGTCATCAACTTTCGCGTTCAGAAAATCAAGGCCCGTGCGAATGATGGGAACTTCATAGTGCTTGACTATCCACGGGTCGACACCCGGCTCGATTGTGACCGACGGAAAGGATAGGCGATCTACCAGGTTCGGGTCCTTGTCATTCAGTATGTATGCAAAGGTTTTCCGCCACTGTGTGAGCCAGCCATATGCAAACTGAAAGCGTTCCATATGCAGACAGAATTTCTGCGAGGCGCGGAGGGACTTCGCAAAGAGGAAGGAATCATCGGTGGCCTCGGCCATCGAGACCATGACCTGTAACGAGTCGTCTCGCAGATGTGGATCTGCCCTGAGCGCGTTCGAGGTCGTAATCACGAGGCTGTCGACGTCCTGGGCCGCAATGTCGTCCAGATAGCGATGACCGAGGCTGGTCGTGTATATTGCCTTCAACGGGGATGCCGGCCCGCCTTGCTTTGTAACACCACTAACGACGATCGGAGATGTAGGCCCATAAAAGGTCCGAATTCGACACTTGGTGTCTGCCTGAGCCGCTTGGTCCAGATCTATGATCGATTGGGGTAGTCCGTACGCCCGCACTGCATCGTAGAAACCCTCTGGGGCCAGATAATCAAACCCTTTCATTTGATCCCGCTTGAGCGCGTATACCGTTTGTTTGTGCCGTTCGGACCAAGTCTGGATGGCGGCCAAGAAGCTCATGAGGTCCCGGGTTTGAACACTAATTGAGGTCTTTAAATGCATTGGGTGCTTAACGAAAGCTTGGGAGTACCATTGATTGCTGGTAGCCATGTCCAGCTGCCTTAAAATAGGTTAAATTCAATAATAAAATCAATATTCGGGTTCATTTCCGGGTGGAACTTGGGAAGAAAATGGCAGACCATGCCTGGTTCGGCTTCGATCATCTGATTATATGGTAGTTAGCGTTGTAAATATGAGCAAGGAGCACACACCAGCTCGAGTTGGGACTTTTCCTCGGGAGTCTGTTTTGAAGACATCGCGATGCGTTTTTGGACGTGATGTGGCGGGATGAGCGCTGGCCGACGTGGGGAGTGGTGGTGGTAGAGGAAAGGAACGGGGCGGGTATTTGGCCCTGTTTCGGCGCGAGAATTGTGTGCTTGATGCCAATCCCATCAGCGGCACTTCCGTTTTGACTCGTAGTGATCACCACGGGTGTCCCGCGGGTAGGTTGAGCACGACCCGTACCCGTACCCGCGGTTTAACCCGACCCGTGGCGCGGGTGCGGGTTACCCGTCAATTTACCCGCGGGCTCACGGGTACCCGTGACCCGCGAAACCCGCGCCCTCAAATGCCCAGATACGTATCAAAACATGGTATATTTCATAGAATATGAGTCCAATACGAGTTTAGACAGTAATAACAGTCTTTTCCTTGCCTTTCCGAGATAATTCCTCCAGCGCAGGCATCTTCGATACTGCTACCGTGTCTTCGTCGTCCACAAAGCCCTGAAGGCTCCAGCTGCCGAGGCACATCAACATGCGCCCGGTATTACCGCTCATACGGTTGCGGATACTGGATATCAGGAGCCGGCCACGAGAGAATTGCCGTTCAACGTAAACGGAGGTCGCTGATGTCAATTTGAGTGAGATTTTCGCATGTGTGGAATCTGTGGATACGCCCCCTCAGTCCCCTGTTTTGTGTGGATACGCCGGTGTACGTATGACATTCTCTGACAGTAGCCCCAGTACCATGCCAATGAATTGACTGAGCTGCCTTGGCCCTTGATACGGGGACTCTGGACGTCTTGAACTCGGTTGGCTTTTGGTTGAATGTCGTTGAAACTGCAATCGGAAACGTTTCCCGCGGTTCATCATTCTTACGACATCTTTCAATTCAGTGCAGTGACTATTTACGACATATGTGATCGCCGCGATCGAGCAATCGGGTCCTGACTAAATCCAGCTGATTTTTGGCCGGCAAAAGCCACGGGTGGGCCACGGGTCATACGGGTCAAGTCGGGTTGGAGAAAGTCGACCCGTACCCGTACCCGCGGTCACCCGTACCCGCGACCCGCCACGGGTGACCCGACCCGTGGTGATCACTAGTTTTGAGGCAGGTGCCGCACTTGATTCAGACGCGGCACATGTGCTGCATCTGTACTCAGGTGTGCCGCATCTGGGTGTGTTGTGTCAGCCGCGTCTCATATATCCTCGTCGGTGTGGAAGGCCAAGTCCCGTAGCGAGGAGTCGTCGGAGAAAGATGCGAGGCGGCAAGCGGGGCGCCGGCGGCCCTAGAAGATTGACGCAACAGACCTGCGTGCCGGGAGCAAGTCGGTCGACGCCTGGTGGACGAAACTGAACAAGCGAGTCGTCGTACTTACCTCGTTTGTTGAAGTCTGTTGGTTACCGCGGGTATCCGAAGGACCCCGGATAATAGGCGTGAAGGCCTGTTAAACTGTGCCGGCAAGCTTCGGCAGGCATGATCCGATCAATTCCGACGACCCGTGGACAACCCGTAGACCCGCGGGTTGGGCCCGGGTTTTCCGGGTTCGGGTCCGGGTTGACTGTTTCATACCCGGACCCGGACCCGTGCCCATCCCTAGACCTCCGGAAAGCGACCAAACTGGTTTACCCGGCGACCAACCCTTTCTTCTTCGACGCCTCCAATGCATTCCCATCCACGGATCAACCCACTTTATGCGTTTTTGGGTATTTCAAGCTCCAGCATCCCGAATTGAGGTGCGTCCGCCGTATCTTCGGCGTAGTATTACACCCTACGATCCCCCCACCAGTGCGAACGCTTGCGCTGCCCTCGCCGGCCTCTCCACGTCGTCGGTGCCCATGTCTCGGGGCCATATAGGCCAAAAACTCGTCTTTTGAGTATCCCAAGCCCCAGCACCCAGGATTCCGGTTCGTTCGCCGTATCTACGGCGTAGTATTTAAGCTTAACATCCCCCCCCAGCTGTACGAGCGCTCGCGCTGGCCTCGCAAGCCTCCCAACGTCACCGCCGTGGTCATCCCGAGTGCATATAGCCCCAAAACATGTTTTTTTGTGTATTTCAAGCTTCAGCATCAGCAATTGAGGTGTGTCCTCGGTATCTGCGATGTAGTATTGCACCTTACCATCCTCCCCATGCGTGCAAACGGTTGCCTCCGCCTCGTCGCCATCAATACCTCGTCGCGGCCGCCATGTGTCGCGTCGCCGGACGGGGATGCACAGAGCTGATCTGAGGCGTGTAATCTCTCGAAAACACTTCAAAGTCAGAATATTGACAATTGGTTCACTCGCTGGAGGATAGAGCACACAGATATATAAGGCCTAGACTGTACAGTGCGCGGCATCACATCACGCCTCCGGATTTGGCAGTAAACAGCCAACAACATTGCAAACGTTTCTACATTTTTCCGTCACTAGTAGTTAAGTAGAAAACACATTTAATGAGCTCTAGTATACCTAAAGTACCCGTGGTGTGGTCCTCAAAGTGAACAAAGAACATTTTATTTTTGAGCCGCCGAAAAAATGAAACAGCCCCTATTGATGCCATCAATTTCCTTTTTGGGTAGGGTTATCGCCAGCCGCTGTCGCTCGGGCGATAATTTTGGGGTCCGAATGGATATTGGCGGGAATACGGCGATGGGAACTGTATGTTTTGACGGCATATGCAGCTTGTCGGATGTTTAAACCCACTCTAAGGCCAGCTCAAAGTCAAACCTCCGTGCAATCAAGCAGCCGACGCTCACGTACCTATATGCATCCATATACCTGTAACAATGTTGAAAATAGCGACGAATATTGTCAGTGGAGACGAGGTCAAGGCACTCTGGCACAAGTTGTTGTGCGCGAGCAAATGTCCCATCCGTGAACTCACGGAAACCTAGAAATAGGTATTGAGTAATGAATACCGGCTGAGCGAGAAAACCCACGGCGCTTTAATTGACTCCAAACCATCTCGATTGGATTCAATTCGCAATGGAATTTCGGAAGAAACAGGCACTTGTGCCCTGCCTTCTCTATGATAAGCTGCAGCAATGGTTTTTCTGTCAGGAAGTCAGTTTGAAGGGACATGATCTGTTGCATGCAACAGTCCGATGGACGGTCAAGGTCCGCATCTTCCATCTCTGAAACCCCACGGCCCAAACCTGCAAGCCCACCGCTTTCTGCCTCCTCTTGTTGTGATTTTGCGTCCTTCAAAGCCTTCTCGCGAGCAGCTTGCGACAATTTACATGTGGAACAAACACCGACCAGTTTTTTCCCAGGATGCTCGACCTCGAATTGTCGGAGTATCCCTCGTTCCCGCAGGACCTGCTCCATGCCTTTTGGCTGGCCAGCAAGCGAAATCCCATCAGAATTAACCCCGGTATAATCCTCGGGGAAAACCATCGCCTGAGGTTGACCTGTCGAAGGGATGATGGTGTCGCGCATCCGCGGTTGCTTCCCCCCGGGACCGCGATTCATTTTGTGCGCCAGAAGGGCATCAGATGCATATGCTTCATGAGCTGAAGAGCAGTCGAAGACAAAAACCGCAACACCGTTGGGATATTTGACGTTGAATATCTTGATCACATCCTTGACCTGCACAACATTGAAAATTATTCGGCATAGATTGAGAAGACACACCTGAGCAATCAATTGAGGCATATCCCACCACGGATCGTGTTTTGCTCCAGGGTAGATAATGCGACGTCCATCGAAGCTGGGGATTTGATAGGCTGAAAAGGGTGCAGGTGGAGGGGGTGGAGTCCAGTCATTTTCGGCATAAGTGCGACCTTGTGCAGGAGTTTCATTGGCAGGTTTTTTTGCCGTCCCTTTACCCTTGCGTTTCTTTTCTGTTTGAGCGCTCTCGGTTGTCTCTGTAAAGAGTTCTGGGTCAATGATGAGGGGAGGTACTGAATCGTCCGGAGCAGCGGCCTGCTTCGACTTTCTCGCTCGCTTTGCAGGAGCAGACGCAGTTGCGGTGTCAGGGTTCGAAGTCGAGGCAACAGTGGTCGGAGTGGGGTTAGCAGCGGCGTCTTTAGCAGCTGTGAGCGGGTTCGTCGAAGTGTTGGATGCTGGAGGACGAGGTTCTTTGGGAAGGGCTAGCTGTGCTTTGATTTCCTCGGCGTTCAAGACGAGTCTGCCGCCATGCTCAAAGATAAAATCCGAGATGTGGACGATTCGTCCCCGACTCTTTTGCCGTAGAGGCTGCTCTCCCTCCCTCATCCACTCGAAATTCGCCATATCACCGGCGTGAACGCAGCATTCATCGTGCGATATCACGTAGTGTATTTTCTCACCAGGTTTGAGGACTGGTGCGATTTCTTCGAGGGTCTTCTCGTCATATTGGTAGCAGAATCTGGTTTGTTCTGCGTTGAGAAATCAGAAAAATAACAGATATTGAAACACGCACGGCAAAATCTGCAGCCATAAATATTCAATGAACTTATTCCTGCTTTCGACAACATCTTTTCTCTCATGCCCGTCGACGTACACTCCTTTCTGGACACGGCAAAGATTGAAGCCCATCTTTTTGAGCCAACGAACAGCTGTCGACTCGCTGATGGTCGCATTGATCTCGAGATGAGGAAGTAAAAAATCGTTGATGTATCGACGCATTTTTGCGGGCCTCATCTGAATATCGAGATGATGATTTGGATCTGTGTTCCAGACAAACAGGGTACGTACCGGCCCAAGGAACCACCCTCGTCGACTTCAAGTGTCCCTTTTACCCACTCTTGAAGTGCGTCCCGAATGGCGGGGTTGTCGAGGAGAGACTCATGATGTGCCCCTGCACCTTGGTGTTTCTCCGGCAAGGTCCCATCGGCCAAAAGCTGTGCTGCCATCTCGCGGAGAACCCTGGCATAATACGAACCCTTTCCGCAGCGGTGAGAAATAGCCAGACTCGCCTCTTCAGAAGGGTGAGAAAGTGAAATCTTCTGCTTCAGCTTTGGGTGCAAAAGACGGCTCGTAGTTTTGACACTCGCAACAAGCTTGATCTTTTTGAGGGACAGCTCAAGAAGTTTGTCGTTGTATTGACTGAGAGCTTCGAGATCAAGAATGGAGCTGGCGGCTTTCTTGTTGCTGATCAGAACTTCCTTCTTCGAAAGTGCCTTTCTGTGCTGCTTGATGAGAAAGCGAATTTTTACGTGATTTCCCTTGACCGTAGTTTCCTTGAGTGCTCCGCGGGCAGTGGGTCCCAGGTTGTCGAGGACGGGGGTTGGTTCTGCTGAAGCCATGGCCGAGGCCGTGGCTGGAACACTGTCAACTCCAATAGGGGCTGGGGCAGTCTCGGCGGCAACATCTGGCATCTTCAAACCGTTTCAATTAATTCGGGGCTAAAAACCGAAAAAGAAAATTGAAACATACTAAACTATCTGTGTTACTTTCAACGCCGTCAAGTGGCGGAACAGTCTCGGTAGCAACGACTGGCATCTTTAAACCGTTGCAATTAATCCAGGTCAAAAAACCGAAAATGAAAAACAAAACATACTGGACTATCGGTGTTACTTCCAACGCCGTCAAGTTGAAATGGCGTGGACACATTGACAACAGTCTGCTTATTTTTTTAAAAGCTGAGCATGGGGAAAGGGAATTCAACAGAATTACCTCGGCCTGCAGGGTTTCACCCGGGGCTACAATATCTGCCTGGGTTTCAGGCTCAATTATCTAGGACCCAATGTAAATATGGATGGTTGATTTAATATGGTCTTTGTACCTCAATATCCGAGTCTGGTTCCTCGGACTCCTTTCGCTCTGCAAGAACGACTTTCCGCGGGTTAACCACGCACTGCATCAATGTGAATTTATTGAACATCGTGAATGTGACCCAAAACAAACATTAAAAATTGAGGCTACGCTCGACTGCATATTGGCGGCCTTGGCTTTCTTTGTTTTTCCCGTTTTCTCGCGCCACTCAGTACTGCGTGATTTTTCTGCTTTTCCGAGCTTGCGATGCGGGATTAAATCTGCATCCAAATTTTGTTTGCGCTTGGCCGGGATAACCTGCAGAATGGCATCAAAGGATAGAATAAAATGGAATGAAAAGAAATTGTACCGGCTTCTCGTGATCAGCACCTGCAGATGGTCCGACCTCGGTATCGGGCTCTGCATTTTCTGGCGGTACGTAGCTTGGATCCGTTGTCAATGACGGATCCAGCGGGAGAGTGACCGAAATAGTCTCGTTGCGTTTGACTGCTTCTCGCTGTAGAGCCGCGGCTTGCTTGCCACTTTTTTTAGGCATCTTCTACGAAGAGTCACTGATGTGTCGTCGGAGGAAGTGCTGTCGCCCTGTGGCAGTGATCGATTTGGTTCTGATTGTTAGAGTTTGCCTGGAGCGCCGAAGAGGTACACACAATTTTTTTGGCAATTTTGGCCGAAAAAGTGAAACACCGTGCGAAAAAATGAGATCTTGTGTCAAACACATTCTTTTGGCCAGTTTCCTGGCTGGAAAAATCAGAAATAAATTACAAAAATTTTCTCGGCATAGTTTGACAGGTGTCGGAGAGGTGGCGCTGCGCACTGTAGGAATATTTCACAGCTTCAAGTCCACTGTTCACACGCTCCGGGTGCCATACCTCAATTACGAGGACGATTTGCCCTCCGCCATCCAAATAAGTGTTTTTAGAGCCATACAACATCCCACACAACCTTCAAATCACGACACAAGAGATGATCTCCGCAAAACACGCAAAATAATATACTATAATTACTACCGGCGGTATGGAAAGATTCTGAGGACGTCATGCCCTGCGGAATTGTCGTGTAATTCTGCTCATATAGTTTTCAGAAACGTACGTTGAGAATTGAGGTCAGAACAGCTGTTCTGGCTGAAATGATCAAAAACAGCTCAAAAAGGAAAAAAAATCGGCCGCGCCCTAAGTTCCGCAAAGAGCTGTAAGTTCACTTACGCCGCCAAGTGTCATCAGGGAAAGTAACTTATGCCATCAGATGGCATCAATCCCTGCCAAGTTAGCCTGTACTGGCCTGTGCATCCAAGTTCGTCTCAAGTTAATGTGTGGGATGTCTCAGAAGACACAGAATATATGGTGGCAGCCAAAACTTCATGTCACACCGGAATTTTGATCAGATTCCTTCCAGATTGAGATTTGGAAGGAACTAGGGGGTAGTTTATAGGCAAATTCTTCATTTCAGAAGAATTGGAGGTACTCCTAATTTAGGGTTCAAAACGGCGAAATTTTGGGCAGATTTTTTTTTTTTGTGTATAGGAAAGATGAGGTTGGAAGACTGCTTTTTTTGTGTGTAGGAACATGGCCTATATGATACCCATTTTCACTTTCTTCTTCCACTCTGCCTCCGCCACTTCTATCTCTCGCTTCTGCACTCCGCGGTGAGACCGGTACCTTTTAACAGCAAACTCGGCGACAGGTCCTGTAACTCCATGGCGATAGACACTGGCATACCGATCTGCACGTCGAAAAAATCTTCGAATGGTGGGCAGTGGACAGGCACGGAGAGCTTCTTCAACAAGGTCTTTGGATTTTTGCCACTGACCATTTGACCGCTCACGAAAGTAGCGCTTGATCCAGGCCCAAAAATATTCGATCGGGTTCATCTCCGGATGGAATTTTGGCAGGAAATGGCAGACCATGCCTGGAGCGGCCTCAATAAGCTGTGGATTTCATGGTGAGTCGACCAATCTCAGTGTAAGAATCAAGATGCTAACCAGTTCTAGCTGAGATCTCTCCCCCGCAAAATCCGGTTGATGTGAGAGTAAACGCCTCATGCAACAATCAACCGGTCTCTCATCCTCCTCGTCGCTGTCATTACCACCATCATCACCATTGTACATTCCTAGCTCTTCGTCGGGAGAAGCGCCGTCGAGGTGTGGTTTACGTGCCTTTGCTGCCTTGCACACTTTGCATTCCCCGATCAGTGGCTTACCTTTGTTGTTGGTTGTATAGCCGCGCTCAGCCAGAATCAACTTCATGCCTTTCGGCTGCCCTTCAAATTGCTTATGTGGGTGATCATGTGGGAGATTCTCGTCGAACGTCATCTTCTGTGGCTGGCCACCATAGCCATGAGGATTGTCGAGTGGAATGATGGTGTCCCGCATTGCCAGGACTGCGCCGCCATGGTCAGTTTGATGGGTATCGGCACCATTACCAAATTTGTTTTTCCTTCCTCTTGTGACGGTGCTAGTGTTGACCAAGCTTTGACCAGTATTTCCCAGATCTTCTTCTGTTTTTTACTCGACCACCAAGGCCCTTGATGTCAGAAAAAGAAACGTAGCCCTCTACTTAACGTCATTGAGCGATTGCTCACGTGGAAATGAAATGTTCTTTAGCTTTTGCATTTAATTATATATATAGATATCACCAGGTGGGACCATCAAATCCACTCAGATGAATAAATCTATATTAGGTTTGCTTAAGCACCGGGCTTTTCAACGCTAATCAGATTTTAAATTTTGTTCTGATTAACAGGCTTGGGGGAAGGGCTCACTCACTAGGATGATGGGTAGAGATGGACATGTGTTGAACCCAGATCTGTTGAACAGGGACTAAACAATGTTGAACAGAGATTTTGTGGGCAGAAAGTCCAAAAAAAGGCACCTCCGAGAATCGCTCTCGTGCACGGGGAACATAGATTATGGCATCCACACAGGTAATGCGAAACAACCGCTCGCCCATAGTGGCTTTAGCAGGTATTGCAATTATCGTGCTACATCAGTAAGCTCAAGTTGCGCACCATTCATACTTGCCTCATCAAGCTGCAATATCTCACCCATACAAACATTCAACCCTATCCTCGTGAGTTGTGGGAGGTGTCGATTAAGGCTCCAACAGTTTCCGTTTATAAACGGTTTTAAATGGTAAAAACCGTTTTTATTTCCGTTTAGTTTACGGACCCTTGTAAAACGGTAAACAAACGGTAAACAAACGGTTCAAACGGTCGTGAAAATCCACCGGCCGGATAGAGGCCCGATGGTGGGATTCTCCGATTCTGGACCTTCAGAGTCACCATACTATGTGAGTAATAGCAGAATAACGAGATACTAACTGTCTGGTGTGCTATGGATGGGACTGGGTTGTGATCATGCGGAGGTTTCCGAATTTAGTTGTGATTGATGGCCCGCGGACATCTCCGCCCGCCACGCGCCTTGCATCCCGCCCTCATCCCGCCCCCGCCATTGGCACCCCAGCTCTTGTCCAGGTTAGTGACGTACAATTGAGGTGTCGAAGTGATGCTTGTGAGTCCATTTCGGACCATGATTCCCGGTCAGACAGCCATCGTTGCCTCTGTTCAGGAGCAGCACCGTGCATTGATCCAGCGCACACTCCACCCCAATGAGTTGACCAGCTCTTCTGGTCTTTCAGCCACTTCCACCACCACGACCAGCCCCAGTAGACGCAAGTCCGGCAACCCTCGTCCATACTCCAGGTCTGCTGCGACCTTGCCCATCTTGGATGATTTTGCTCTCCCAAGTGCTGTAACGTCGGTCAAACTTACGGTTGCAATTTTGCCAAAGGTGGTGCGTGTCGATTTTATGTTATTTTTCTATCACCTTGTTCATAACTGGATTTTTCAGCTCGACACATCCGACCACAACGATACACTTGATCCTTCCCCGCGTTACACATGGAAGGGGGGCGACGACCTCGAGAAGGCGCAGCTTTCTCTCAAACGGGCCAACCTGGTGTTTGTGGTTGACGTCAATGTTACTGGCCCTATCTTCGAGACGATCGACTCTGCGTTCCAAGCGCACTGCCAGACGCACAACATCAGCTATGTCGCAGCCAGTACCGCGGCTGGATCCGTGGAAACGCCGAACACCAAGTCCTGGGTGCTGCTTGGGCCTAGAGGACAGTGAGTGTTGTATTTTTTCCCCTCATACTAATCCAGCGCTGATTATTTTTAGCTCGGGGGCGCGGACATGGGTCGAGGATCCCAAGTGTCTCACACGCTTCACATTTACTCTTCTGGCTCTTCGCAACATTCCCTTCAGTTATACCCCAAACTACCTCAGGGAAGGTCCGTTTGTGTTAATTGGCACGTTAATCCTTCCGCCTCTAAACCACTTTGCTCACTGCTTTCCAGCACCGCGTCTCAGAAACCTCCACGGACCTATCGACTGCTTGTTCGATCTCACCGCCCGTCTCCCGGATCATGTTTTGGTTCACACCTGCCTGGCTTGTTGGGTTCCTCACCCGATTCTGGCTTCCCTTGATGGCGACCCTGATCCTGTGCGCGCGCTCACATCCGTATCCCGCGTGATACCGGTTTCGCTTACATTGGTGGACACATTGGGAAATCTTTTGCTTAAAAGGTTCTTCACTTTATTCACCTTTCACCTCGCTCTATAACACCATGTCGACAAAGACGGAACAAGCTGGTCCGTCTCATCTAGGCAACCCCGACTCGCCACAAACATCCACGCCGCCACGCGGCCGCTCTCCCTCACCTGATCCGACTGTTTGAGGACCAGACGATACTCTCCCAGAATTTGGACCCATTGAGACTTTCCACCTGACACCTCTTAAGGAACTCGATGGTGCGATTCCAGAGGGTGACATTGACAATAACACTCCACCAGTCCTATCCGCAATGGATCTTCCTACATTCAGATCTTTGGGGAAAATCGGACATAATACTGAAATCCTCACAAGACGTTCTGATGCCCTGCTAAAAGGTCTGCGAACTATCAACAAAGGACACCTCATTAATGCGCAGAAAGCCTCCAGGCGATTGTTCACTACTGTGTTTCCAAAAGAGTTGGATCTTCTGAACCATCTTCTTTTAACTGTTGAGAAAATTCGCATCTTTGGTGGAGAATCAGGCTATCGTGTTGTGAAGGATCAGTATCAGTTGTTGCTGAGAATCCTATTTGATTTGCGACGAAGTGCTGAGGATTCATTTCGGTTAGCCGGTAAGACACCTCCTAGGCTTCCGTCATGGGGAGACGACGATGATCTTGACGAGGCATACAGTGCAAATGACTTCGAAATTCTCGGTGTATGTTTCCGAGTTGAAGTGGAATATTTCCTTTGGCTGCTAGACAAGTATCACGACTTTGAAGAAAGGAGGCCGCAGGATAGGAACCCTGATACTAGATCAATTCTGCTCGGGTGTTGAGGACATCCTCCGTTGCCCAGTGCTCATTGAGTAAGCAAGTGAGGGTATAGAGAGGTGCCTGGGTGACATGAAACCCGGCCAGAGGCTCAGAGAACATATTGAGTTTGAGCTCCTCAATGAGGTCCGGGGTGAGGAGCGAATACGAGACCACACGATCTAAGAGACTCGCCATGCTGCGGAGGTTGTAAACCTGGTTGTTGATGCCTATAATGAGGCGTATCTGAGGCAAGATACAGCATGAAAATCGCATTTTTTGTCTCTTTAGGAGGACACACTTTTGATAGATGATAGTGCACGAATGTCTGGCCGACCTGAAGGTAAATCGACCGAGCACCTTCCTGGTGAAACACTGCTTCGATGTTTTGGGTGATGGGCAACAGATCATCCAAGCATGGCATTTGTTCCTCTGCCCCCACGATTATCTCGGATATTGCGACTGGAATCATACCGTCGAAAATCCACTTTTGGACATATACAGACTACAGTACATTCTCAAGTTCTACTGGTGTGGATGGTCCCTCACTTGTGAAAGTGGAGTGCGTACCGATGTTTTGGGACTGATGCATGGATTGGGGGAGTTTGTGTTCCAGGAAAGTTGCTGAGAATTTAACCCCAGCCCTTGGCCAGAATAAATATTTTCCTCGGAGTCACATGAGGGTAGGAACACCGACCTTCCTTGTGAAAGTGGAATGGGTACCAATGTTTTGGTGTGGATGAATGGTGATTGAGGGAATTCGTGTTCCAGGAAAGTTGTAGAGAATTTAACCCCAGCCTTTGGCCAGAATAAATATTTTCCTTGGAGTCACATGGAGGTGGGAACACCAACCTCAAAATCATTGTCCCTCACTTGTGAAAGTGGAATGGGTACCGATGTTTTGGCGTGGATGAATGGTGATTGAGGGAATTCGTGTTCCAGGAAAGTTGTAGAGAATTTAACCCCCGCCTTTGGCCATAATAAGTATTTTCCTCAGAGTCACATGGGGTGGGAACACCAACCTCGGAATCCTCGTCCCTCACTTGTGAAAGTGAAATGGGCACCGATGTTTTGGTGCTGGTGCATGGTACTTGAGGCTGTCTGTGTTCTAGGAAAGTTACAGAGAATTTAACCCCCGCCTTTGGCCAAAATCAATATTTTCCTCGGGGCCACATGGTGGGGATATGTCCATATGTGTTGTCTACCTCATTGCATGTATAATAGTCCTGTCTCAGCTCGCAATTTATCAAAAGATGTTGAGCGATGAGAGCACTTTTGCTTCCACCAAGATTCCCAAAGGCAAGGTTGCTCGATTCTTGGACGAAGGATTCAAGATTCAGGATGTCCAGTATGTGTTGCTCACCACTGACCAGCTGAACTAGAATTGAATAGAGTCCCAGGCGTAAACTAAGGCAGCTTATTGATGCCACAGAGGAACACACACTCGTCTCCAGGCAAAAAGAGAACGGAAAACGCACCATGAAGATCCAAGTTCGAATCACAGCTTGGCGCAAAATCCAGACCGAATTGATGCCGCTGGTTGGAGACACTGTGGCAGCACAGACCTTGAAAGCACCCTCGATTCATGATGAAAAATTGTTTTTACCTTCAGATTTCATTTCGGAAAAGGAGCGACAAACCCTGAACCTGATCAGTTTAGGGGTCGAGGAGGCGAAATGGAGAGAAGGGGAAGCATTTGATCACTTACGTGCCCTGCAAAACATCGTGAAGACTATGACAGCATTATGCAACCGCAAGGGAAGGGACGAACACAAACAGAAGGAGAACACTCGAGCTGGCGACAATATTCGGGAGGCAATCGCGCTGCGTGATGCGCACATGGCATCGTACAAAATCGCTCGAACAGCACTCATTGCATTAAATGCCGGATCTGGATTCCCTCCACTGACTGAACCAGACTTGTACATGAAGTCTGTGCAACAAAAAACGGCGTGTCGGGGACTCCAGACATACAGATGGAGCCTTGTGGCGAATCTTCTCGCCAATTCCACTCGAGGAGGATATTGACATGGAAGGTGAGGGGGTTTGAATATCGCTATGTTTCCCATTCCTGATATTTGATCACCAGATGCTGAAGGTGAAGAGGCAAAATCACCGGATCCGGTACGAGCGATCAGCGGTACACAAATGGATAAAAGAAGATCAGGTACTGCTGGAATCCTTTCGTTTTCTATGTTTACACATTTGTTCCTAGGTCCACGGAGCAAACCAACCAGACCTGTCAAGCCACCTGTCGATGAACGGCCAGCAGGATGGCTGTGGCAACTTGGTAAATTGACGAAAATGACCGATGCTGAGATGGAGGAATGGTCGAGCGAAGGTAACTGCTGGCGCTGCAGCCCATAGAGCCCGTGTTTGGATGGCTACTTGGATCAGGAAACTACGGGCTGCGGGAGCCGAGGGTTGTTTATTAAACAATTAGCAAAGATGTACATTTGCTCAATCTACACGCGTGCGCTTTTCTCCTCTTCTCTCCGACTCATCCTCAGACTCTTCGTCCATACCCATCGGGTTGCCTGCTTCTTGTGTGCGGCCTTGTCCACCTTCTTCTTCTCTCGGGTGGCTGCCACCTTGCGCTGGGTTTCTGCCCGCTTGGCCTTTTGCTGAACAGCGAGCTCAACGGCAAGCTCATCATGCCTTTCCTTCGATCCGTGTACAAGCAGCGGGGCTTGGTGAGCGCAACTGGAAGAACCTTTCGTAGAAGTCTCGCATTGTGGAATGCATGCATGTTAACCACAAATTGAGTGTCGTTGCTGTGCACAATGGAGTGAACCAGCATGTCGGACTCCTGGCGCTCCTGCATTTGCCGTGTGACTCCGCTCGCATCACACCCGCACGCGCGTGGCAGTCGTGCTGAACATTGAAGACAAACTGAATAGCCTATAACCCCGAGCATTGTCAGGCATCATGATTACTGACTGAATTTATTGACTTACATTTGAGGGGACCACCGTTGTACCCTGCTCCATGTGTGGTAGTGCCGATGAAGTGCCTCACCGACATCGTAGCAGTCAATGACAAGAAGACCTTCTGCAGCCTTACCGCCCTTGGGCAGCAAAAGGATCTCGATCCGTCCGAGCACAGGCAGCTGTGAGATATTTTCAGGTGCAAAAAAATATGTGGTAAGGATGACCCACGTCTTTTATACAAAACACAGCCCAGGAACCGATCTTGCCCGTGTCGCCCGAGACGGTGGTGACGTTCAATGCAGGTGTCCACGAAGTCGTAGGGTCTATCGCAATCGAGAAAGGGTTCGCGGCACCTTCGAGCAGCGTCTCGGCCCGTGAGAGCGCAGGTAGGTTATTCTGCTTCTCTGCGCGACAGGCTGAACAAGCCCCGGATGTAAGTGGGCGGAGGGGCCCAGCCAAGATGCCGCTGGATTATTGGTGTGTTGCGCAAGATGCGGTTGACATCTTTGCCAGCACGCACCCAGACAGCATCTTGAAGCCAGAAGCCGCCACTGAGGATATGTTTAACATGGTCGAGGTCAGCAAATTTGAAGGCAATGTCACAACTAGGAGCTTGGTGATTGCTGAGCACCGAGCAGAGGCGAAAGACGGTGTTGAAGGAGAAGCGGACACCGGGACCACGGCGTCGGATCTTCTGGACAATGTGTAGGAGTGTTACCACACCTTGGTGCCTCGTCTATAATCCACTTCGCTTGCCATGGGATTCAAAACAACAAGGTTCCACTTGAAAGTGCACTTATGATTGGGACAGGAAGGATACTGTAGTATTTCGTCTGTTCCTTCACGTGACGGGTGACGGACGGTCATGAAGTGAAGAAATTTGGCACTGGTGACAGTGACTTCCGGTGAGTGAAGACCTTATTTTTTGAGGCAGCAGAGGGCAGGAAAATGATTTTTGAGCTATACTAATTGACACAAAAAAAAAACAGGCAAAAAATTGGCTCATGAAAGATGTCAGGGGAGGCTTAAGTACTTAAGCCACCCCACATGACTGATGGCTGTGATGCGACTGATCGCAGAGGTGATCCGGTTGGGAATTCGGTCCGTAACCGCGTTGTTATGGCATGAGCGCGTAAGTCGTGACTCCGCGCACTTGTATCTACTTAACCACTTCCCTTCCGAGTCAATCAAATGTTCGTTCTCAGGATACACAAGCCTGAGTCCATAAATCGATTTCAGTAGTCTCTGTGAGGTACGATCCTTGACCACAGAATAGGGGTTATGTCCGATGGCAGTACTGTGGCCCCTGAGTTTCTTAAGCTTTGCTTTCTTCCGCGCTACATCCTGCCTATCGTGCCATCGGTTTCCCTCGCCTCAGAACCCTCGCTTCAATTTTCCCTACCCGCCGAGTCTCTCTCGCGTCACTTCAATGCCTCCCAAAGCACCTCGAGAAAAAAAGGGTCCAAAGAAGACTAAGAAGCCTAAAGACTCAGAGTCCTCTAATGGATGGGGCGGTTCTCGGGCGCGTGCTGGAAGACCTTCCAAGGCGGCCAAATTACAGGTTCTTGGCTGTCCACCTACCTCTCCGCAGCAAGCCCTAGCCAGGACTTCTACTTCAAATCGGGCCAGCAGCTCTTGCCTGCCAATTGCACCATTCTTCCTGCCTCGCAACACTCATGCGGCTGTTCCTCTCGGGAACCAACCAGTGTCTTCCGCTTCAGCAAGGACATCAACTTGGGCGGCTCTCGGACCTCCCCGTGTACAGGCAGCAGCTGTATCCATTGATTCCACAGTTCCTGGTATGTCATCTCACTTATAATGGGATGCATTCTGATTAAAACAGTCACCCGTGCGCAACCAATTTCGGAAGGGGATCTTGCACGGCTCAATAACGACCTTGCGTACATCGAGGACAACGATGAGCATGCGGATATTGCTGCAGGAGATCGCTTAATCGACGAGAGCCTTATTGAAGATTCCCCAGATAACAACGAGGAAGATTTAGACTCGGAAGAGGCCGCATTTTCCGATGAGGCGTCAGAAATTTCGAAGCAATTGCGGGATGTAAAGACGAAAATTGCAGACGAAATTAAAGCCCATGGACAGCCTCTCTGTTATCAACGAGGCGATTTTTACGAGAGGCTGCGGCATCCCGTCTTTGCACTTGGTCGCGGTCTTGATCCGATTGCTGTATATCACCGCGAGGTTTTTGTGTGGTTGCCAAACTTCCTTCCTGGGCATCCCGAACGCTTCAAGTGTACTTGTGGTCAGCCACTATCTCGCAAAGGTCTGTCACATCTCTCGTTTTAACACCGTTCTTCTTATTCGCTTTTAAAAGGCTTTAATGACAATCCTATTGCACGGCGTGTTCGCGCGATGCCCACAGACTTCTTTCTTCTGACCAATCGGTTCGTCTGCGATGACCGACGGAAAGATTCGCCGGGCTGCAGAACCAACCACCAGGGTACCGATCCCCACATCATTGCGCAGCTTCTGCGCTTTGTTCAGGTCGCCTTTCCAGGTACCCTTTCCTCCTCTGCTATTTACCGAGTCGCTCAAGTTTATTGTAGCATATATATCTGCACGCGGTGCCGTTTCGAAACTCATGATGGCACAGATGTCAAACTCGTTTGCTGCACGCTTTGGTCCTGCCCCATTCTCAGAACTTGTTTCTGAAATCCAGCACCGGTTTCACGCTGACGGCGAGCTGATGTATCTCTCTGCTGCCAATTTCATGGACGGACCAAAGTTCAATCATTTTCTGCATTCGATGATCCGCGAGGATATGCTGGGTCTCTTCCGTCGGTCCCATACCTGAAAGGACTCTTCACAGATAACGTTTCCGCATATCGAATCTTCATCGAGCGATTTATTGCATCGTTATCATTGACCGTGGCCGCCGGAGACCATACATTCCAGGTTAGTTTTGGCCCATAAATATGTGAAGACCGCTCTGACCCTCACTTTATTGTAGCTCCTCAAGTATATGGGGGATTTGAAGGGAGAACAGCTCTTCATCGCCGCATATACACTTTTGAATGAGTTTGAAGAAGTTCGAGCACATTCCCTCACTCAAACAAAGTCATTGGCATTTGTCAAGGAATTATTCGAGCGTATTCAGGAAGGCTTGAAAAAAGCTGGTCACCCGCCCACCGAAATATTTTATACCGATTCACCGCAACGTGAGCTGGTCATTTTTCTCTTCCAGGCACCTAAACTTATGGCGTTCAGTGGAACGGTCTTTTCACGAGTCTCTCAACAGCTCTTTGATCAAGGATGTTGAACCGATTACCCAGTGGACTGACCTTCCTCTTCTCGAGATCACCGCTGGAATCCCAACCACCATCGTTGCTGATTCCATGGATATCGAGGACGAAGCAAATGATATTCTCGCTGATATTGTCACTCCAACCTCCTCACTTTCTTTGATCGCCCTTGCAATCAAGACCTGTCAACGGGACGAAGGTCCGCCTCGCCTGGACATCATCCAGCTTCGAACACAAGATAAGATTGCTGTCTTCGAGGTTTTTTTTCAATCTCTATCAGAAATCATTAGTGTTAATTTAATATCTAGGTTCGGCTCTGACGTCGCGAAGTGATATTCTTCCGTCCTTGCGAGCAATTCTCACCAGCCCGGCGATCATCAAAATCGGGCATTCTATCCGTGAGAGCCTCCAAATAATTTCGGATGCATTCTCGCTCCCTGAGATTGTGACTCTCGCAAAGGCAAAGAATGCACCGATCCTCGACTTGGGGAAAGACGCCAAACTCAAAGGAGCAATTGATGATCTGTCAGTATCGCTTTCTGCACTCTTGGGTCTGGTTCTGCAAAAATCCTTCTCACTTCCATACCATCTTTCATATCCTTGGGCACTTGCACCCCTGGAGCGGAACACTCTGTTGTTTCGAGAGATCGACTGCGAGTGGCAGGTTTATCTTGCCCTCAGCCGTCTTGATTCTCTCGGCTTGCCGTTACAGCCCACGCAAGCAGTAACTCATGGGCAGTGTGTAACACTCATCCAAGCGTGCAAGCCCGTGGCGGAAGGCACAATCGTTGGGCACCATCCGGGCTACCTCAATGCAACTATGGATAATGATGGACTCACGAAGCGCATCAACGTGAGTGCGTCCCGTTCTTTGGTTGAGATTACGAAGGTTAGCCCTATCAATCTCGTTGTCCCGATTTTCTTACAGTGTCCCGTAGGTTCTTGTTCCAGGTTCCATCCACAAGTTGCACAATCAAACAATTGAATGGATCTTTGCGCATGACCAAAAAGCGGTTGTTAGCACCTCTCAGCTTCTTTCTCGTGGCGAGAATCCTCCAGTTCCATCTCGCATCATCTCCCGTGCATTCTCTGTCCCCGCTCTGCCTGACATCTCCCAAAATATCCCCGAGTTCTCCCCGTCAATACCGCTGGCCACCATCGAGTTCGAGAATTTGACGGAGAAGGACGCGGATGTGTTTGCAGCCGAGGATTCAGACGAGGACGAAGATGGGGCTTTTAGTTTTGACTTTGATGATGACGATGCCGAATTCGCAGCCAGTCAGGTACTTATTTAACAGTCCTTTTCGCCGCCGGATTTATTGACAGCTTAAACAGGACACCGATGAGATACCTGGAATTGACAGCAGCTTTTTCAACAACACTTTATTTGATGACACCATCGACGAGGTGCGCGCTGTTGTTCCAGAATTGAATCCGAGTTTATCCATACCCTATGTAGGACACTTCCGCGGCTACACTGATGGAACGCATCGAACACACCTTCACGCTAATACAGCAGTCAGAGAAGCTCCCCAGCCGCGTCCTCGATGACGCATTTCATTATATGGACCGACTCCTCCGCCTCTTGTCGAAAAAACATTCAGCATTCAAAGCCTTTGCTCACGACTTCAGCGAGGCAATATTTGTTCGAGACCAGTCGGACGAGTGCGCTGTTCGTGCCGTGGTTGAAAAAAATGGCGGCGACTGGGCATATTACAAGCGCGCAAAATCCTCGGCCCTTAATCGCCGTATCCGCCGCTATATTCCGCAACGTGCTGTTCTATTGGGTCGACTCGATAAATTGTTCAAGGCTTACCAAGACATCCAGTGTTCTACCAAAAAAAGTGACGGCCCCTTCTTCTCGGATGACGCAAAGGAGATGGTACAGCATCTCCTTCAAACCGCGCGAGAGGGTTACCTCTCAGATCCTCCTGGCGTCCCGCTTTACTATTTAATGGGAAAGGACCGCGATGGACTGAACATCTACCGTACCATTCGAGGGACGAACTCGCTCAAGGGTGGATTTCACATGGTTGTTCGTCGCATCTTTGGCTCGCTGAGAGCTTCTCCCGAATTGGCGGAGTGCATTCTGATTAATTGGATCCTACGCCGGAACGTGAGGGTATCTACTCATTTTTTCTCCTCTTATTTTTTTGGTTCTGATCCTGTTTTAGGTCAGGTTTCATAATCGTACAGGCAAAAAATATCGCGGACACTATGCACTCTGGATCAGAGACGAGATTGTCGAACTTGCCATTGCAGTCGGCTGTGAGACTTCCTTCCCTCGCCCCCGCGTACTTCCCACTCGGATAGCCACCTCTGAAACTATCGGCATCCTCCCTATAGCCAAATCGCTGGCCGAAAACCTCAAAATTACTACACTTCCTCGCCCGCGTATCACCGGTCTACCGCACCATCACGATACACCGGTCCATGTTCTAACCCGGCTCTCTACCAAGTCCGTAAACCGGTACCGTTACCTCCAACTCCGTCAGCGAACTCTTGCGGCAGTGGTTCCAGTGCATACTCACCAGGAATATCTCACGTTCAAGGCGCATATTAATCACCCGAAATTCAGAAAGGGAAACAAAGTTTATCCGCCCCACGAGCACTGGAAGAACATCGACTTCCTCAAGTTTATGCAGTTCTGGAACGAACTTGTGGACGGCCAATCACGCTCCGTAGCCGACTCCAATCTCCGACTTTACTACAAACTACCTCAACAACTTGAGGCGCACCACAAAAACCGATTCTCTGGAAATCAGAGCGTTCTACACTCACGACGGGCGCCAATTTCACCGCACGGAAGCCCCTTCTCGACGTCCTGAATTCGGATGACAATTATACTCACGCACTTCCTGCAATTCCGCTACCTGAGGCTGTTCCTGACGGAGAACTGGATCTCTCTATTCCAGGTTTGACTAGTCTTATCATATTCTGCAGAACCCGCACTGATTTCATTATTCCAGGGGACGATGTTCCAATATCTTTCAATCTTATGGCCGAGGCGGAGGATATTGGTGAGCTTACATACATGCCTTTGTGTTTGACCAAAAAATAAAACCGTACCTGCGCTGCCGCATGGAATGGCGCCGAGCGGTTACTGTGTACGGAGTGCCGTTGGCTGTCTGATAATGGCCACTGTGTCATGGTGGGTAGAGATCAGGGACCTGCCCAGCATGCCACGCGTTATTGCGACTCACCGGATCTTCGGCACCGGCGGTGCTGACATCATACCCTGCCCCAGGGTCAAGTGACTTCGAGTGACGTTCTGCGGTCTGAAAATGCGGCTTTAGGTTCCGCGCCTGCGAAAACAGCTTGCCGGAACATCAGAGTACCTGGTTACCATTGGGCCAAAAGAGGTTGGGGTTCGCATTGCCGGTATCTGGATAGGGTGCGCGTGTGTTAGACGTTGCTGTCAGGACGTCAAGGGTATTGAAGGGCGGAATGGTGTCACAATCGATGACGTCGGCATCTGCAACAGTCGAATTCAAGTACTAAACTGGCGCACATCACACGCACCTTGCTGGGATACTGTTCACAATTCCATGTAAGTTCACGCACACAAAATGACAGAACAACCCAACTGCATGGCCCACGACGGACCGGCCCCTGCGGGATACGCCCATCCACTAACAGCGAGGCCTGAGAGGGAGACGGGGCATGCCAGGGGACAATTCTCGCTTCTGAAATGAATAATAATGATAGTAATCAGCACCATCTTGCTTGACATTGAAACCGTTTTGACCCGTTTCTTCGGGGAGGGCTTGGATTGACCACTGTGTCATCGTGGTGAACGAACAAGGGGGACAAGTACGAGGGAGATTTTATCTGACCACATGTTCTCCGACGGTGCGCGTGTGGGTCATAACATTAGCACCAAGGTCTGCTGATAGATGAGTGATATAATGATTTGATAAGCTCTGCTGAATTACCGGAGAAAAGCTACACGAAAGTGAACACTCGGCTAACGGGACATTCAGTACAGCTCACAGTTACGCCCGGTATGTAAGACTCTTCCTCGTGGGAAAATCCCGGCAGTGCGCTGTGTGCCGTGGAAGTCCCCGTCGGCACACGGGATTCCCCGTGCGGACCGAATATCTGCTGCGGCGCGAGTGAGACAAAACGTACAAGCCGGTATCAGTGCCTACCTGCATTCACAGGTCAGTATCGCGACAGAAGTCCACGCTCTAAATCCACGCACCCGAGTTATGACTGGACGACGAGAGTGAATGTACCGCCCCAGTGCCGAATGAGCGGGGCCTCTGGGATGACGGCAGCTAGCTAGGTTGATTAAAGTTTCTTGATCGAGCTAAAGGAGGCTCACATGGGATCCCGGGGACGGCGGGTAGGGGTTTGCTTCGTGAAGGGATTGTCGGATTGATGAGCTTGAAGAATACTGCATTTAACCTACCCGAGTCGTTCGGTGATTTTGCCGCATGTATCTTGGGTGGTCGCTGGAAAGGAAGGGATGGTGGAATGCCGGTGGAGACTGCCAAATATATTGTCAATGAAAGAATTGAAGAAGATACTGCACTCACACTGCGCTACTCGAGATGCGTCGGTTTTATAAATTCTGATCACTCACCGCTTCCTGGACTGCGTTGTTGTGCCTTGGTGTTTTGCGTCTGCGGGCTAAACACGTCTCAGTAGGGCTGAGTGATGATGGCCCATGGGGTGCTTACCGGGCCGGTTGCTGCGTTTCTTGGGGGATCCGTCTGCGTTGCAGTACATATTAACTGTGAATCAACACCGAACGATGAAAATTTAGGGCTCACGAATGACTTTGCTGAAAAGGCGCAGTGAGAGATCAAGCTAGTATATGATATACCACCTGCCTGTGGGAGTCCCAGTTCTGCGTATAGAATGACGGATTGCCGAGTTGAATAGCTTTATTGCAACCTTTGCACCAAACTTGTGTTCCTTCGACACTCTCTGCGTCAATCAAGGGGTCGTCACAAAGCCATTGTTTTCGCTCCTCAAGCGACATGTCTCCTGTTCAGAGTCACATCATAAGCATGGAAAGACAAGACTAGACAAGACTAGGTTCAGAGATATTGCTTCACGCCGCTAACGCACCATGTGTTCTCTCATTCGTACCACCACCTGCGCCACCGTGCCACCCGACCTCGCTCGCCATTCATGAGCCATACAGCCCTTCTGCAGGATTCTCAGGCTGCTGTGCAGGGCCCTGCAACATGGACTGTGCCGCGGTGACACGGCGGCGCGCAGCGGCGCCCCCGATTTTTTTTAAATTTGGACTTCCCGCAGCCACCCCTCAACCTCGCCAGCATCTCTCGTCAGTGGCGAGCAGTGTGGCCCTGCAACTTCAACCCGAGGTTTCGGCTTCGGATGAGCAACACTTTTCCTCTACCCTGGCCCCCGAGCACGCCGCTGTTGGCCACTTCTCCTCGCAATCCCGGACGCGCCTCGGAAGACTTCAACTTATGGGGTAAGTCAGCTTCTCTCTCCTCATGCCACTTTTATTTCTTGGACCCGATATCTAATGCCACTCAGCCACTGTACCATGTGCTCCGTACAAGTAACTAGAGTCTAGTTTACAAATTAGTATTGTGCCACTACAACTAGTCAGGGAAAAAACAGCGGGAACCAGAAAGTTAAAGATAATATTCCGACTTCAAATCTCAAGGCCTCGGGCATGCTGGTGTGACACGTTGGGAGCGGGGCCTGAAATGAGCTCAAATGCCGGGTGTGCCGTGTTGCACGTGAATCTCCTTAAAAGGAAACACAAGGGCGGAAAAACGACAACTGCCATGGGTGTTTGGCCATGTATATACATAAAATGGCGCGGCAAGTAATACCGAGCATGTGTAAGTGGCTTCAGCCAAGCAGAGGCAAGCAGTACCATCACCGGCATCAGCCAGAGGCTCAATAAGGCAACTCAAAGAGTGTCGCGCGAACAGAAAAGTGTCTAATCAAAAGTGTTGCACGATAATAAATGTACAAACTGAACGTCATAGTCCAAGGACCCAAATTTGCGCAAACACGTAGAACACAACACTTCAACACCAATTGTAGTTGCAGGATCAGAGATTTTGGATCTTGGACTTGATATCTGTAATGAGGGCCCCAAAAAATTGCAAAGATCAGCGGCTATTCAGTGTGTATACAAACATTGTGATTTTTCTCACTTCCAGGCAGTGTTTTGGCCACGTGACTTTATTAATACAGTCAGCATGTGAAGGTCAACTAACGTGTTCTTTGATAAGATGACAGCAGTGCTATAGCCTATTGATCAAACCCCGACAAAGTGAATAGTTAGTGGGCTCTGCCCTGTCTCGGTAACCCAGACGTTCTGAGTGCGATCCTTTATCTTATCAGTCCCACGGACTGATCCGGCGGAGTTTTAATAAATGATAAGGAAAGATGTGCACGGATCACACCAGATCGGTCCTTCAACTTGTACCACGTCGCCATGCCCCCGTTAGGCGCCCATTACAACTCAGTTCGCTCCGATGCCGACGACGTTATCGCGCTCGAGAGAGAGACCATTGATCGTCTCCGCACACCTGCGAAGACGGACCCTAGTCTAAGCATCACCAAGAAGCTTGCCAGCTCGCTGGGGAAATTAGGGTTTCATCTCCGTGCACTGGATCGCCCGCAGGAGGCTTTGGATTTCGACAAAGAAGCTGTCGAGCTTCGGCGCGAGCTGATGGGGAAATACGCAGGGCGCGAAGGACGTGATATACAACATCTGTCCAGTTCTTTGCAATCTCTGGCTTGGGATCACTATGCTCTTCACCAGTACGAAGAAGCTGTCCTCGCTGAGAAAGAAGCCGTCGAGCATCGGCGAAAGGAAAGCTGGCAGAAATGGACCCCGGCGCCACCAAGGACCTTGCCAGCTCGCTGAATAATTTGGGCATTTATCTCCGCGCCCTCGCTCGCCCCCAAGAGGCTTTAGGCTTCGATCAAGAAGCTGTCCAGCTTTTACGGGAGCTGGTAGAGAGAGACCCTACACGCACCGCGGACCTCTGCAGTTCTTTGCACAGTCTCGCTTGGGACCACCATGCTGTTCAAAAACACGAAGAAGCTGTCCCCCTCGAGAGAGAAGCCGTTGATCTCTTGCGCACGCTTGTGGGGACGGACCCCAGCGTCATCAAGAACCTTGCCAGCTCGCTGAAAAATTTGTGTTGCTATCTCCGCGCGCTCGCTCGTCCCCAAGAGGCATTGCGTTTCGAGGCAGAAGCTGCGGAGCTTCGGCGTGAGCTGGGTACACATTCCACTTTCACAAGTGAGGGACCATCCACACCCGTAGAACTTGAGAATGTACTGTAGTCTGTATATCAATTCACTTTTTTGTCTTTTATTTTTAAAAATGTAGGATTGTAAAAATCAAAAAAGGGCATGTGGAAAGTGCCGCTGTGCCTATGTAAGTGCTGTCTGCTGCTGAAGGTGTACGACTGCTCAGGGCGCCCCAGGTACTAAATTACGCGTCGGCGACGCGTCCTGTAACACCGTTAGCAATGTGACCATTCGTGACTGATGGGAGCAAGCACAACTTTCACGGCTAAACTGCACTAGATCTTTGAGGGGTGATGGCTGCTGTGTTTTCTTTGATGGATGTGCCCCAAGTCCGTCCCAATGCAGCCTTGCCCCGAAAAGATCTGGAGCCGAGATTAGGAAGAAGCCCCAGGTGCACCGAGAGAGGATCAGACAGACTAGTTGGCCTTGAATTATGAATGCTTCAGTGGTTCATTAGGAGTAAGTCCTCGATGAATTGCAGATTGATTCAGAACACTCATTGTCGCATGATAGTTCAACTTTGCACTGTGATCACTGAGTTGTACCGATGGAGAGCGCTCGGGATTGTCGAGAGCTCAATGGAGCTAGGGAGCTGGAAAGGAAGGCGCTGGACCTCGAACGCATGCACATTTTTTAGATGCATTGTTGTAATTGTTCCATCTTACACGGCGGACAATCAGCTGTCATGTTCCGTTTGGGATGCGTCTGTCACCGGGACTGTCATCGGCGGGTCACTTTCACTGTCATGTTCCAACTTTGATCGCCGGTTCCTTCCTTTTGTCACAGAGTGTTTCGAGTAATAAGACCGATAAAATTTGTATCAAAGTGCCGGCAAAAGAACTCAAGAAAGGGAATATTGAATTAGGCTCGTGTCCAGCCGTTATAGTGCGCGCACAATGACGAGCAAGCAAAGTATTGTGTACTATAACTACTTTGCTTGCTCGTCAATACTCCCCTCGTTCGAGTCGCATTTTTGGGCCTCTCCTCTCCCCTCCATCTGCACCATGCCCAAAGCCAGTAAAAGCAAGAAAGCTAGGCAGGACAACCTTTCCAAGGCCACAGCAGCTCTCACTCTGAAGAGATCACAGACTAGTACCCCTATTCCAGACTGGCTCAGATCTCTTCGGAATTGGACTCCCCAGCTCAAACCTCCTCAGAATTGGATGTAGCCTCTCTAGATGACACTCTTAGCTCATGGGATCTTTTGCTTGGAGATGAACTTCCTGATGTGGAATGCACAGAACTGCAGGAAAATAATGCAGATGAAGAGGATATGGAACTCAATTCTGCAGCTGCTTTGGATTCTTTTGGGGAATTTGAAACTAGGGATGGTCACGGGTACGGGTTCGGGTATGAAACAGCCGACCCGGACCCGGACCCGGAAAACCCGGACCCAAACCCGCGGGTCTACGGGTTGTCCACGGGTTGTCCGAATTGATCGGATCATGGCTGCCGAAGCTTGCCGGGAAGGTTTAACACATGAAATATGTTCACTGATTGAGATTTTAGATGCATCTGGTGCTTAACAAAACCTTGGGAGTACCTTTGATAGCTGTTAGCCATGTCTGACTGCCTTTCAATTAGTTGAATTCCATAATAAATTCAATTTTCGCAGACCCGCGGTGTACCCGAAGGGTTTCGGGTCTACTAAATTTGGAACCCGTACCCGTACCCGGGCCGACCCGACCCGCATACCCGCCGGGTTGACCCGTACCCGTGACCATCCCTAGGAATTTCTGGTCAATGCTCAGAAAGCTGCTGATAGAGATTCTGTACAGATGTAGGCCTGTCTAGTCAGTAACCATTTTTAGTGTGCCTACTAGATGCGGGCGCTAAAAGCGGAAAGGCTTTCTGCTTTTGGCGCCAATTTTTAGATCACACTTTTCGCCTCCATGGCCCACCTTACCTCGCGCCAACGTCGCGCTCGCGACGTGCTCAAGACGTTCCTCCAGCACCACACTACACATGTCAAGACAGCTCTGCGTCGGAAGACCAAATCCAGGTGCAACTACGCGTGCGCTGGCTTTACTCAGCAGGAAGTAGCTGCTTTGGAACAGCCTGTACCTGTTGCCGACACCCTTTCCATCAATATGAGCTCTGACTCAGAGCTCGGGGACTCCTCCCTCAGCTTCTCACTCAGCTCTGACCTCTCTAGCAGCTTGGACTCCGCTGACAGCTGCCACGACTGGTCAGATCTCCTTGGATCGGACTGGCGACTCGACTCAGAGGATCTTCCTCAGATTCTTCGACATCCTCTACTGGCTCCAGCAGTGATGAAGACGACAATTTGCCGGAGCTGCACCCAGCTGGATATCACCTTTCCGATGATGACAGTTCGGCCAGTGGGAGCAGCTCCGCCTCTGACTCGGGCGGCAACGGGGACGACGAGGAGGAGGAGTCGGAGGTGGGAGATATAGACCTCAAAGAGGAGGGTCCCCATGACGTTCCTGGCCATCGCGCGAATCATCCGCTGAGATGGGTGCGCCATAATCTCGAGGAAATGTATGCTCACCATTACGAGATGCCCCGCGACACCTTTCCCTGAGGCCCAGCCTTTCTACGACACGTACTTGGACCCATGAAGAACACGTGGGCAGATCTTTTCCGCCAAGAAGTCCACGTATCTCCCTTTACCTTCGACCTACTCGTCAACGAAATTGCCAATGACCCGGTCTTCGCAAACGACTTGTCCAACACGCAGATGCCCGTTGAGGACCAACTTGCAATTCTCTTGTTTCGTTTTGGGCACTCGGGAAATGCGGCCGGCCTTCAGAAGGTCGCGAATTGAGCTGGTGTCGGGAAAGGCACCATCACGCTGGTGACGTGCCGCGTCATGACAGCAATTTTATGCCCCGACTTCATGACCGAGGTTGTCTGCATGCCCACTGCTGTCGAGAAGGAGAAGGCGAAAGCATGGGTTGAGGCTCACTCATGCAAGGTGTGGTGTGACGGCTGGTCGATGGTCGACAGCACATTGGTCCCATTATTCGACAGGCCGTTCTGGTTTGGAGAGAGTTACTTTGACCGCAAGTGCAATTATTCCCTCAACATCCAAGTACGTGCTCTCAAAGTTAGCGGAGTGCTTGCTAACATATAGACTAGGTCGTATCGCTTCCAAATCTGAGGATTATCGACTTTGGTTATGGTTTTACAGGTAGCACCCACGACTCGACTGCGTGGGAGGGAACACGTCTCGCTAAACAGCATGTGACACTGCTCGAGCCTGGAGAATTCATCTGGTCGAACTCAGCATATACTGTACGAGGTTATCTTCAGAATCGACGAGAATCGTCTACTCTGACCGCCCCTAATTACGAGGTGCGCTCAAAGTAAGGTGGAGAGCGTGGGAACCCAGCACCCTTACATAAGCCATTCTGTCACGCTCTTATAACTATATCAGGAACTTTCAAAAAAAAAATTCAAAAAAAAATTATGGCTAGCGATGGGCACGGGTCCGGGTCCGGGTCCGGGTATGAAACAGTCAACCCGGACCCGAACCCGGAAAACCCGGACCCAAACCCGCGGGTCTACGGGTTGTCCACGGGTCGCCGGAATTGATCGGATCATGCCTGCCGAAGCTTGCCGGCACAGTTTAACACCTTCAAAACTGAAATATGCTCACTAATTGAGGTTTTTAAATGCATCGGGACCATAATTTCGAGGTCGTCTTCCCACCACCATGTGACTCCAAGGAAAATATTTATTCTGGCCAAAGGCAGGGGTTAAATTCTCAACAATTTTCCTGGAACACGCATTCCATCAATCACCATTCATCTGCCCCAAAACATTGGTACCCATTTCACTTTCACAAGTGAGGTCGGTGTTCTCACCACCATGTGACCCCAAGGAAAATATTGATTTTGGCCAAAAGCCAGGGTAAAATTCTCTACAACTTTCCTGGAACATGAATTCCCTCAATCACCATTCATCCACACCAAAACATCGGTACCCATTCCACTTTCACAAGTGAGGGACAATGATTTCGAGGTTGGTGTTCCCACCTCCATGTGACTCCGAGGAAAATATGTGGTCACAGGTCACAGCCAATGAGAATTGAATATTTCGACCGAAAGTTCAGCGACTGTGACCTGTGACCTCGGATGTTCAACTATTCAGTTGTTCAGGCTTCTTTCTTACCCGACTTTTTAGACTTTCTCTCGCGCCCGCCGCCGGCACTGAATTGACCTCCAGAGGTGCTGTGGGCGGGTTTGAAGTTGACCATGCCGGGTGTGAGGTATGAGCGGTCGAACTGGGCGAAGAGATGGAGATCGTCGAACAAGGTACTTCTGGAGCTTCCGACGAAGGTGGCGGGATAGAAACCAGCCGTAGCGCAGGATTGACGGGACAGAATCGCGGTGAGTTCTGGAGTTGGTTTAAGGCTCCACACAGGTCCCTGTGTTCAGTTGCGACCAGAAAGCCTATTCCGCGACCCATCTCAAAGCGTTGCGCGTCATCCTTGACATCAACAAGGGACTCGAGAAGATAGGCAAAACACGATTTGGTACCTTGTACTGGTCGTCACATTCCCTTCTGCGTTGTCTCAGTGCTATATCCGAGCTCATTAACACGGGAATTATCAATGTCGAGTCCTCCGACAAGGTGGTCCTCCAACTTGGTCGTAACAGATCCCAATTCACCGAAAAAATGCAGGATAAATCGAAGTTGGCGTGGTTCAAACAACTACGGGCCTACCAAAACTTCGAGCTGGAGCTTCAACAGCTTAACCAAATCCTCGAGCCAATCGCGCGGGCCATCAAATGTCTCGAAGGTCTCGAAGTTACAGTCGGTGACATTTGGAAATTTTATGTCGCTATCACCGCTGTTCTACATGATCTATTCGAAGACAATAGCCTCTCTATTCCCTTGAATGTCCGGGAGGAGGTCAGTGCGATCATCAATCGAAGATATGATCAGATGATCCACGGTCCGAGCGGTAACCTTTTCCTCTCAGGATTCTTCCTCGACCCTGGTGAGCTCATTCTACTGCTGCGATGGATTATACCGTCTGATTATTCTTTAAGAGCACGTCAAAAATCCGATACTCTTCAAGACGTCTGCCAACCAACTCGATAAATCAACGTCCACCCCATCACCTTCTTCGGTAAAGGCTATCACAGACCAGGACCTTCGTGATTCGATGCCGAGTTACGCGCGGGTAGGCGAGTTCTTATTCGAGGTTCTCGCCAAAGAACTGCAGGCCTCTCGTGACTCGCCGGCATTTGATCGCTACTCGATGGCGGGCGAAATCATGGAGGTGTTCAAGTTGCAGTTTGAGGCCTACACTCGCCAGTATCCACCCTTCAGTGTGCGGTCTCACACCTGGTCGAAGGCCATGCAGTATTGGCGCTCCTTAGCAGACCTCCCCGAATCCTCTATTCTCGCGGTATACATTAATATTTTCCTCATCTGTTGTGTAGCTAATATCATATCCAAAGCTCGTGGCCATAAAAGTATTCTCCATCCTGGGAAATTCGATGCCAGAGGAGCGCACTGTCTCACGTTTCACGCATACCGACACCAGGGATCGCGCAAATCAAGATGCCCGTACAATTGTCGATCAAACCAAGATCTATCAGCACCTGCGGCGTGAGCGGCGTGCTGCCGATAAATTGGTGTGTTCCTTGCAACTAAGACTTACCTACAGAACTTAATAAGTCTCAGCCCAAACCGTCGAAGGCCCCATCCCTCAAGTGGAGGTCTGTCAAAGATCTCATGACTGTCGCCAAGCCGGCTGAGCCAGTTATCGATCTTACGGTTGACGATGAGGCAGTGCCTAACAGCGCCGCTAATGTACCAGGACCCTCCATCACGCTCGAGTGCCAGGCCGGGCTGGAGGCGCTTAACGCTGGGGCCGAGGCTGATGACCTTGCCGCCGGAACTTCTGCCGACACTACATTGGCAGTTTTTCGTGACGGTGTCGATATCCGTCTGCCATTTTTCAGGGATTTGCTTGCCGAAAAACCGATACCAGGTGCCGATACAATCCGAAGCCTTGCAGAGTGGTCGGTAGATGGTTCAGTCGAGGGTCAGAAGAGCACGACTGTTGCCGGGAAGAAAATTTGGGACGGGGCGGCGCAGAAAATCAAATTTTAGGCTGTTTGTAGCTGGTGGTTTATAAACAGGTTTATAAACGGCCTGTTTATAAACGAGAATTACAAACCGGTTTATAACTCCCCTGGAATAATATACAAGACCCTACCCGGGTGCTTTTGGCACCCAGGGGTGCCAAATAGAATTATCCTTTTTATTACTTATTATTCAAACCTTGTTGCTTGAAGCAAGCAGCGAAGCTTTGTCCCATGCGGACAGCCACAGCCAGTTTGGGAAGATTGGGGAGATCGGGAATCTTATCGTAGTTTACATAATCATAGGGTTGCCACATAGCAGCACCCCCCGTGCTTTTGGCACGGGGGGGTGCCAAATAGAATTATCCCAGGATGCATCCAATTAATGAATAAGGATCAAATTCCTTTTTTTTAAAAAAATGTATTATCATGCAATGACTGAGGTACAAGGGATGGCTACGAGGCGAGATGGGAGTAGTCTCAGTTCCACCAGCTAAAACTAAGATGTGAGAGAGAATGGCCACACCCCACAACAGAATAGAGGTAAAATTATAAGGGAAATTGTCAGGCGACAGAGACGGCACTTGATGGAGAACGCGCGCAAGTTTGTGATAAACCCAGAGCCCCGATGGCGCCAGATGACTTGCAATATCCAGATAGTCTTGAGAGGATTCAGGCTTGAGAAAGAGAAACTGGCCACCAGTCGACTTGCGGAAGTCTTGGAGGTGCGTACAGAGTAGATGACTGGGATTGGGTCCGCTGTGCAGTTCTTGAAGCGGGGAATACATATAGTTGAAGCCTTGAGTATTGTATGGGGTCCTCTTGTCGGCAATCGGCCATCGAGCGATGAGGGAGGAGGGCGGCGAAGTGGGCGAAAGCAAGAGACAGCGGCAAAAACGTTGGCCAACGTTGGGCCTTGTTTGTTGATCACATCAACCCGCACGGACCATCTCGCATGTGTCGCACGACCAAGACGCAACGAGGGCAAATCGGCAACTTGAACCTCAATTGTTGGATGAATGGCGGCAATGCATTCCTGCTGCTAAGTCACTGCCAGCCGCGTGCGGACCACTACGAGCACGCGGGCGCGCCGACGAGATCAGCAGTAGGCTGAGACCCGTGTCCTGCACCGGTAAGCCGCGCACGATGATTGGTGGTGCCAATTTTTAGCATTGGCAGAGCCAAATAATTGGTAGCGGCGGAGCCGCTACTCACGTGTCGAGTGGGCGCAGAGGCCTCCGAAAAAATTCCCTACCCCCGGAATCCAATTTTACTTCAACATCGGGGATGGTAGAAAGTGCGTTGTTGATGGGAATATTTGTTTCTCGATTTATGGGACGAATTCAACGAAATAGAACACGCTACGCGATAGTTCCGAATCAAAGTCCCTCGATGCCGTAGGTTTGCTCATGTCATCGTGAACCATGCTGTATAGTCCGCCATTAATTTTCTCGAACTCCTGTGCGATAGAGAGAGCTTCTGTAGTGTGGGTTGTCGCACTGGAAGATACGGCGGCGTTTTTGGTGCGGGCAGGACTTGAGGGGTCTTCATCCATGGCAGGGGTCGGAGAGTGTGTGGCCGGAATGGAAATTGTATCTGTGCGAGCGGATAGCCTAAGGGACTCGGGAGGGTTGGCACATATAGTTCCGAGTCCAGCCAGGGGAGAGTGATTGATAATGTCTGAAGGCGAAGGTTCTTTGACCGATTCTGTGGATGTAGGGCTGGAATTCGGAGGGCTAGAGTGAGACATTCCATCCTCTGTAGGAGTTTGTAGTGTAATGGTCGGGAGTAGATCGATGGTGAGCAGGCGCCCTGTATCTGCCTGGCCTTTGCGAACTTTGTTTCCGGGCTTGACGAGTGACCATTCAAATTCAAGGAAGCGCATGGTATGCCAGGCAGGCGTATCTGGCGGCGTGTTAAAGAGGTGCTGTGAAACAGGACAGGGAGAGAGGTGAAGCTTGTGCTCATGCATCTCCCCTAGGAGCCAGACGTTGAGCTTGGCGTAAAAGGAATCTGACGAGTCGACGGGGACTGGGTACTTGAATACTAGGTTATAGTCGCTCGCATGAAGATAGTGTCGGTCGCCATCATAGATGTGGGGCTGGCGAGGATAGAGCTCCGGATATCCACCATCATCAAGCGTGGAGTGAAACATCTGTCTGATATAAGGTACGGTTCATAAGGAGGAAATGATGTGCCTCATACCCTAACAGCACGCAACAAATTTTATGCCATCGGACAATGCCCTGTGCGTCTCGTTTTCGTTTACAGACCCCCTTTCCGTGCATGATTTTTCTACCCCTAGGAACATTGTTGCGAGGGATGAGTTCGTACACATCAAGTTTCTTTAGGGAGGTGAATTCGGACTCCAGGGCTCTTTGCCATTGAGGGGCCTCATCTGATTCAAGGGCAACTTTAAGGGTGGGCGTGTCGTCAGGGTATGTGAGGTCCAATCCATTCTCGAGGACTGCTGCTAAGGTGGCCAAGTCGTCTTCACCAAGGGTTGCATTATCTCTTGTTTCTGGATCGGACTGATTCGTCTCACGAGCAGCAAGTTTCACCTCTCGGCGTGCTTTACGTTCCTCCCGGACACGAATACCACTGGCCTTGGCTTCCTCGACCGCAATTTCGGTACGAGTTGGTCCGGGTCCCTTTCTCTCGCGCGTGGACCGACAGGCAGGTTTAATTTCGGGTAGATGAACTCCGATCTCCTGGTCCAATTAGGTCGACTGAGACAATCTGCCAGGGCCTAGTAGGTATTGTGTTTGGAGACAGTGGTGCAGGGGGTGCTTTGCACCTTGGTTTGGTTCTTTGGCATGCTTCACACCCATCTACATAAGAACGAATGTCTGTCTGCAAACGAGGCCACCAGTAGTTTCTAGTGATCAACTCCTGAGTTTTGAACCTCCCGGTGTAAAAGGCCCTGCGCCAGCGAAGAAGGCCTAGCGCCAGCTAACGCAGCGGAAGAGGCAGTGCTAGCGGAAGGGAGGGGTTGGGGGAGCCCTCCCCCAACATGCCGCGAGAATGCCGGGATTGATGGAGAATTGATGGCTTAATCGGCACGGGAATTTAGCCGAGTCCCATTGGCCGAGTCCCATTCTTCTAGTATAGACTCACAGACGACGTCCATCGTAACTGCCAAAACGGGGAGACCAACCACGCGTGATATGATATTGTGGCATCAGGGTAAACTGGGGATGGCTTCCCCCGAGCGCTGCCTTTCCGCTGGCGCTGGCCCTTTTGTCAATTTTCTTTTGGGATATTTTTACCAAATTTACTTGAATTTTGCAGCTTACTTGGCTGGGGTTTCCACCCCAAACCCAGACCGGTGCGCGGGGCTTTGTGCTCGCCGCTGGGCCCGCACGAAATCGATGTTCCCCTGGGTAGCCAAACCTAAAGGTTCAGCAATAAGGTAGACTGGTCGACGTCGCGAGTAGCAGCTACTAGGTAGTGGTGTAGCTGCTAGTGACCCTTCAGATTATAAGACAGCTACAGCATTATAAGGTAAAGGGGGATTGCGGAGTTGCCGCGCCAATTGAACTCCGATACGACGACGGTCAGTAACGATGGATATGCATAGACAATATCGTAATATGATCTGTGAAAGTATTTTGTTTTCGCGCAAAGGCCGGACACCATGAACGGACGAGGAGGAGAGGTCGAGGTCATCATCTAGGGAGGGTGCGGGAAATGATGGCCAGGTTTGATTGTCGTGGTTGCGGGGCGGGGGCGGGGGCGGGGGCGGGCAGGGCAGGGCTGGCGGACAGGCCTTGGGCGGCGAGGGCCTCCATAAAGGCTTCCCAGCCCTTCTCGAGGGTCTTGATACGCTCGCGGAGCCCCTCATTCTCTCGCGCCTTTGCTTGCTCGCACTTTTGCTCCTCCGCCTTGCGCGGATCCAGCTGTGTAGAGGCAACAAGGAGGCCAGCCCGGAGCTGCCTGTTCTCCTCCTCGAGTTCGCTGACCCGGCGCTCGAGGTAGGAGAACTGGGCCTTGCGGCGATTGCGGGAGTTCTGGGCGGCGATCCGGTTACGGCGGGCACGAGACTCTTTCTGTTCAACCTCAGAAGAGGTGGTGCGAGGGCGCTTGGGTTCCAGAGAGGAAGCGGTGATATTTTGTTCCTCTAGAGTAGGATCTGGGGTTGGGGCGCTCGGAGGCAACAACCTACAGAAGCTGATCAGTGTCAAAGACGAAGGACATTACGGCAACGCACGATCTGGTGACCAATCCCGGCGTTTCAAGAGGCAGCAGCATATCGGACAACGGCCAGCCGGCGTTCCAAGGGGGAGATGGAGCGACCGCCGGCTTTTTTACAGTCTCCCACGAAAGGAGCGCATTCGCAAAGGCACGGGTGTTGTGAGGTGTCTTGGTGTCTCGTTTGGAGAAACATTTGTACGCCTGGTCAGAAAATCCTTCTCGTAATACTCCAGAATGGTCAGCCTCAGGAGCCACACGGAAGTCAGATAAAGTTTACATTGAGCGATGGCCTGATTCTGCGACCATTGACAAGTGAGCGTCGGTGTTTCCAGTGGGGATAGATACTGTGCGCGATGCAAACGAGACGAGCTGGTGGGGGCGTCCATGACGGAACGGCGTATGGCATGAAGATATTAGCCGGTAAAGGCGCTAAGAAGAGACACCGATAAAGGGTGAAGTCTGGTCCGCCGCCTTCGAGAACCTAAACAAAGGGAGTGAGTTAAAGAATGAAATCAAACAGAATAGAGTTTGAATTTACCTGTTGGTCCGTGAATTTTTCAAGGAGCGCCATGACAAGTTCGAACTCATCTTCACTGATGAAGATGGGGCCGCCGAGAGTCGGGTCTTTGTCTTCGCCACTTTCCCCGCGCACCTGGCGGTTATTCTTGTCCAGCCACTGCTTGTCGACCTCGTCCATGAAATAGGTGCATTCTTCGCCATCTAACACGTTGTCGTAGGCGTCATCCGCCATCTGGGTCATCTGGACATATGAAACCGGGTCTTTCCATCTCGCCGGGGGATAGAGCTGCACATAATACTCGTAGGATACCTGCCTCGTCTCGGGTGTGGGAATAAATACGCCTCCGGTGGCCAGCGCAGCTTGCAGATGGTGTTCCTAAAAGAGAAATTTGTAAGCGAATCCACGGAGCATAGAACCACATATGCCAGACCTTGCGCTCGTTAAGCTCGACATCCGCGAGCGCCGCGGTCTTGTAACGATCGTCGTTCAAGTCAGTTCCTGGGTCGCCCCATATAATTTTGAGTGGATGATAATTGTTGACTCTGGTGCTTCGGGCGGCTCGGCGACCCGTAGAATCCGCCGCCGGCTGCTCAATCCCATTCGATCTTGCGCGCCGAGTCTGCGGTGATGATCGCCGCGGCACGAGCACGCAGTCCAAGACCCATCTACGCGTCTGAGTTTCGTCGGTGGAGCTCGTCTGTATGGAAATTAAAGAGAGGGGCAGCCCGGCCAGCGAACAGTCGCGTTCCGTCATGAAAAGTTGAAGTCTGGGCCAGCTGGCAACGTTGGTTCAGCTCAAGTGCCAGTGAGCTGCTAGCAGAGACGTATGTAGCAAGAGCCCATGTACATATGTACAAACAAGCACGCAATCGCTTACTAATTGATCGGCTCTGCGCTTCGGCTACGGACGCAAGCATAGCAACCACGACCGATAATGTATGAAGAGAGGCTATCAAAGCTGGCTGTCAGAAGAGAGAAGGCGGCAGAGAAGCGGCGGGTGGCTTAGGTTCGCAGGGCCGAGATGCGGCCAGGAGGACAGATGGATAGCCAGAAGGGTGAGTCTGTATCATTTGTTCCTCTTATGTAAATCGACCTTGACATGCCCTCGATTTCTGTCGTTCGGCGGCTTGTTATTGACGCGAAGCAAGCGTGGCTGGACGGCTTTACCTCCGTCAAGTATGCACACATCAGCGGGGACACTGTCACTCATTGTCCATTCTGGATTGTTACTATCTGGAACACCATACTCGACATCAGGATTCAAGTCCGAAAGCCGTGGACGGATGCTACCGATTGGGTGAGAAAGCAGCTGCAGCAGAAAAAGAAAGCCGATGTTCGCCAGGCGGCCGCCGAAACTAGCCGGCCCCTGACGATGCTTCCATGGAACGTCGCCAAGCGTGGTCTCTCGTCGACTGATCCCATTCACACCCTCTGGCGTTTCCTCGGCTCAACCTGGTTGAGCACAACAGACGAGGATGACATGCTCGAAATGTTGCGGGCCAGAATCGAGGCCGATCCCAACCTTGTTGGATCCGTGCGCGTCGAGTCGGCCTCACTATCCGATAAACTTGCCGGGGTCTTTAAAGAACGTGATTCTGTGGATTACGAGCAGTCTCCGTCAACGCGTTGGCTATATTCCTTGGGCAAGGATATCTTTAATCACGGTGATCGCTTAGTTACTATCTCTCACCTTGGAAAACACACGAAACAGAAGCACTGGGTCACCCTTGAATTTGACGGGGTGAGCCTTGTGCTTCGTTATGCGGACTCCTTGTCGGATCCTATCCCACCTTCTCTGCGGGAAATGCTCCAGTGGTGGGCTTCGAAACACATCCCAGATGAACTGCGGTTCGACTTCCTACCGACCGCGATCCAAACTGATGGCCACTCGTGCGGAATGTTTGCGTCGAATTCCGCAGAGCACGCTGTGTATCCCATGCAAACCACACTGATGAAGCAAGAAGATGCTACTCTTGCGCGGCTTTCCATGTTCAATCGCATCGCAAATCGCATTCTAGACCGGGTATTTTCTGCCTTTTTATTTTTGACATCAGCGCGCCACTGACACGCATTCAGATTGCAGACGCCGCGGAGGAGGAACAAGCAGCAATGTCCAATTCGGTTCCTGAGCCATGGGAGATCCTATCACCGCCTCGTTCCTTTGCCAAGTTGGCACGCTCAGCGGACTTCACATTCCAAGCCCCAAGCCCCACCAATTTTCACGGCATGAAGCGCCCCAAGGATCATCCGGAGGCCCCTACACCCAATCCCAGTCCCCAGAAAAAACGGGTTCGCGAGGTGAATCCTGACCGCAGTCCTCCACCGCCACTCCACTTCGATTCGCCCAGTGGAAGTGAGACGCAGGAACCGAGCAAGGACTTGGCCATCGCAACCACAGCCCCAGACGTGTTCGATGCCTCAGTGCCTGCCGCCGAACCGAGCCCATCATCGAGTAAACCGAAGGGCCTTCAGTCGGGGATCCGGAGTTTTTTTACGATCAGCACGAAGGAAGAAAAAGCGCTCGAACGCACACGAGAGGCGGAGCGGCGGAATGATGAACGGGAGGTTCGCGAGGCTCGCGAAGCGCGCGCCAAGTTCGTAGCGCAGGCAAAAATCACCGCCGATGCGACTGAGAGGAAGCGCAAAAGTCGAGCCAATCAACTTGCTGTCAAGATCGCAAATGGAGAGAAACCCACAGCCCGCAAGCGTGTAAGCTTTATCTCATTACGTGCTCTTCCCAATATTAATGACTCTTCTGGTCGCGCAGAAATTAGAGCTCGAGGCCGTAGACTCGTCTTCAAAGTCTTCGAAACTCGCAGAGGACTCTCGTCCGCGGCGTGAATTCCAAGAGGATGCAAAAAAAAGGAACAAGCCGTGCGGTCGTAAGCAGAAGCCCGACAATGTGAAGACGGATGCAAAGCAGGTTAATTGGACGAATCCTCTGCTGTGGGCCTAGATCGAGACGGCTGCTCTCAAGGCTGGAACACCATGGTCGGCCACCGCCATCGTCAAGCAGGCACAGCACCTAGCACCGCAAACCTTCGCCCGCCTGACCAGTCAAGTTGTCGGCACCTGGTTCGACCGTGAGGCGCAGGCCATGGGCATTTCTAGGTGGAAACCGAGTGTACTTGAGCGGGTGAAAGATGGCGCAGCACCCGGCGGGCAGTCGATGCGTGCCGGTATCCTGGTAAGCCATTCTGGGGTTTGCTTCCTTCGCTCTGTGCCAATACGCTGACCTGCGTACCTGTGAGTTCAGGATTCGTACCCTGAACTGTGCACAAAAATCCGTCGCCACCTTGAATCTCTTCGGGCAGTGGGAGTTGCACTGACTCTGGTTACTATCCGTGGGATCATGGTGTATTAATCAGGACCAGCCCCATCTCTTCCTCCGCGTCGCCATGGATGGCAGTCAATTCCGCTGCTCGGAATCTTTTGTCTGCAAGTTCCTGCGGAACACGATGGGATGGAGCGAACGATGCGCCACCCGTGCTGCGCAGAAGATACCCGCGAATCACGAAGAGATACTCACCGCAGCCTTTCTCCAGGAAACGATCATGATTCGCAACTACGCCATCCCGGCGGAACTCCGTGTTAACACTGACCAAACTCAAGCAGTTTATCAACAGGGGACGAAGTCTACATGGAATAAAAAGGCTGAGAAACAGGTCGCAACAGTTGGGCAGGAGGGAAAGTGTGCCTTTACTCTGGTGCCTTCTATTTCCGGCAGCGGGGAGATGCTGCCCATGCAGGCCGTCTTTTCCGGTAAAACTCCAGTTTCTTTGCCTCTGTTGTAATTAATAATCTTATGTTCAACTTTACATCGGCAGGCTGTGCCGGATAAGTTCCGGCACCACTCGGAACACTCGGCCTTACCAATCAATAGATCGCCGATGTTCTCCCCGATTCAAAAAAAAAAAAAAAATCAAAATCAAAAGAGTTTTCTATACTCTCCGCACACTTTTCTCAATAGGTTATGGGCCCCGGCCGTAACTGAACTTCTCCCAGATCACCTCGCTTATCAGCCAGTCCTCACGCTTAGCCTTACCAGCTCAAACAGGTTGTTTGCGACGCACACTACGCCTCTCGCACCACACACTTTGACCCAGTCAACACCTTACATCAGCACCCATCATGTCCGACTCCACTTCATCGGCATATCGGATCCAGCATCTCTCCGGCGAGGAGAATTATTCCACATGGGCTGTTAAACTGACTGACATCCTCACGGATCAGGGTTTAATTGACTACGTCAACGGCACCATCCCGCGGCCGCAGCACACCCTCACAGCCACTGGGCAAATCGTTGATCCGCAGGGAACCCAGGCTGCCGCCATTGCAGAATGGGACAAGAAGGACCGACAGGCCCTCTCCCAAATTCGTCTTCGTGTCTCAGACGACCCGTTGGTTTATATCACCAACGCTACAACTTCCTCGGCAGCGTGGAATACCCTGGCCGACACCTATCAACCCAAAGGGGTTATTGCAGTAGTCTTGCTTCGCCGCAAGCTATTTCGGTTGCAGTGCGAGGAAGGAGCTAGTATTGAGGAACACATTCGCACCCTCACCAACCTCCGCTCCAAGCTCTCTGCTCAGGGATCCTTACTCACAGACCCTGAATTTTCCATCACCCTTCTCACATCACTGCCGGATTCTTGGGACACGTTCATCTCCGGCATCGACACTTCATCATTGGCAGAATCCACCAAACTCGTGGCTCGAATTCTAGAGCAGGACCGCCGTCGTAAAGCTAAACCCTCTTCCGACGAGGTAGCGCTTCCGGCACACTCCCACAAACACAAACATAAGCAAGCCAAATTCAACCCGGACGTCACCTGCTACGGTTGTGGCCGGATCGGCCACATGGTTGGAGATTGCCGTGATGTTAAATCAGGCAAGTCATTTACTAAAGCAGAGAAGGAAAAGAATACGCGTACTTCTAGAGAGAGGTACAATTCCAAGTGGAATCAGGCACACGTCGCCTCGGACACCACATCTCCTTCCACCAACTTCGCCTTCATGGCCCAGGACAGCTCCACATCCATTCCCCACGGTACCTGGATTGCCGACTCCGGCGCCAGCAAACACATCATTATTGCGAAGGACTTATTCCAGTCCTATGCCGTCACGGAAAACCATACTGTCTCTGGTTTTGGCAGTGTCCGCTGCCACGGAACTGGTAACGTCGCCATCGCTTCCCACGTCAAAAATTCGGCATATTCCATCACGCTGAAGGACGCACTTCATGTCCCCGATGCTCCCTACAATTTAATTTCTATTGGCCGCATGGCCGATGCTGGCTTATCCATCCAATTTCACGGTGACCTGATGCAGGTCTACACCGCGGGACGTCAGCGACGGGAAATCATGCGTGGTAAAAAGATTGGCACTCTCTATCACGTCAAAATCACGCATACCCGAACTCGCACATCAGCTATGCCAGCCGTACAAGCCGAACATTCATCTACGCCACCCGCTCCACCAGCTCTGAACACTCCACTTGCCTTCGCCACCGCGCAAACTTATTCTTGGGATAAATGGCATTGCATTTTCGGGCACATTGCTCCAGCATCCGTCAAAATGCTGAAGAATAATAATATGGTTGAGGGGATGAATATCGATCCCTCCAGCACGCCTTCTGCCAAATGCGTAGCTTGCATCAAGGCCAAATCCCACGTCATGCCGTTTCCAGCCGAGGCTGAACGGGAGTACACCGAAATCGGCGAAATGACATTTACCGATGTTTGGGGACCTTCGCGTGTCACCGGCATCAACGGCGAACGATACTACATCAGTTTTACAGACGGAGCCAAACGCCGCACCATCACTTACTTCATGAAGAAACGTTCCGAGGTCTTGGAAAAGATCAAGGAATATGTTGCCTACATTTTCACTCAGACCGGCAAACGCGTCAAGGCATTTCATTGCGACAACGCCAAGGAATACATATCCAAGGACGTTCGCGACTATCTCGGCAGCCAAGGAATCCGTCTCGAATTGACGGCACCCTATTCCCCGGAGCAGAATGGCGTTGCGGAACGCCTCAATCGCACTCTGATTGAGCACGCACGTGCCATGCTTGCCGCGTACAATCTACCCTTATTCCTCTGGCCTGAAGCCGTTGCTTACGCGACTTACCTTAAAAACCGGTCTCCTACTCGCGCTCTCGGCACGGCAATCACTCCGGACGAAGCTTTTTGGGGCAAGAAGCCGAACGTGGCTATGCTCCAAGAGTTCGGCACGCCGTGCGAAGTTTTACAGCAGCACCGAAAGAACGCGAAAATTGGCGTTAAAACTAAAGGATTTATTTTCACCGGCGTCTCGGATGAATCCCGTGCCTGGAGGTACTACAACCCCACCACGCGCAAAATTCAAACTTCGCGCAATGTCACTTTCATTGATGGCAACATCGAGTCATCAGAAATCCCTCTGTCTACGCCTCAGCTCAAGGGGGAGATTGATTACACAGCAGAATTATTGGAGAAACAAGGTCAGAATGAGCCCGAGGCTACGCCAGATCCACCCGTCATTCCGGCACCTGCCTCTAATTTTTCCACACCGAGCGCTCTCACACCCATTTCATCCCATCATCCCACTCCTATTCCTGCATCGCCGACACCTGCTAAAGCACCACGCGACATCAGCAGTGCTATCAGCCAGGACAACATTATTCTCGGCCCGCGTACACGCAAATACGCTAAGCCGGACAGTGTCCATCTCAGTTATGCACTGCCGGCACTTTCTGATCCCATCAGTAATGATCCGCTCACAGTTGAAGACGCTAAGTCGCGCCCCGATTGGACCGAGTGGAAGCAGGCAATGGACGCAGAAATGGCACAGCTCCAGCATCTTGGCACATACACCCTTTCCCCCCTTCCCAAAGACAGGACAGCAGTTTCCTGTAAATGGGTTTTTCGTGTCAAACGCGATCAACACGGCATCATTACCCGCTACAAAGCCCGTTTAGTCGCCAAAGGCTTTTCCCAAATCCCCGGCATTGATTTCGACGAGACCTTTGCCCCCGTTGTTCGCATGGAAACCATCCGCTTGCTACTCGCACTTGCCGCTCGCTATCAGCTCGAGATTCACGTCGTTGATGTGATTGGCGCGTATCTTAACGGCAAACTTGATGAAGAAATATACATGCATCAGCCCGAGCTCTACCACGACGGAACTACACATGTCTGGAGACTTAACAAGGCTATCTATGGTCTCAAACAGTCTGGCCGTGTCTGGAACCTCGAACTTGATAAATCATTCGTCACCCACGGCTACACCCGCCTACTTTCGGATCAATGTGTTTACCTTAAACGCGACGGTACAGATATCACCATCATTGCGGTGCACGTCGACGACATGACCATCCTCACATCTTCCTCGGCTCTCATGGCCGAAGCCGAAGCTGAACTCGAGACCATGTTCAACATCAAAAAACTCGGCGAAATCCGCCAGTTATTGGGCATGGAAATCACTCGGCACAGTGATGGCTCCATTTTTCTCAGCCAAACCCAGTATATCGCCAAAATTCTCGAACGCTTCCAGATGCATAACTCCAATCCCGTTACCACGCCGATGGACCCTCATGTCAAACTCGCGAAAACACCGGACTCGGAAAATTATCCCGAGATCAAACATGTCTATCAGAATATGGTCGGCTCTCTCATGTACGCCGCCATCTCCACTCGCCCCGACATCAGCTTTGCAGTGCAGACACTGTCCCAGTTCAACTTGAACCCTGGACCTGTCCACCTCACTGCTTTAAAGCACGTGTTTCGGTATCTTCGCGGAACTGCTTCTCTCGGTATCACTTACCACGCCAATCAGCCCACGGCCATCGAGCTGTTTTCCGACGCCGATTGGGGAAATTCCACTGATGACCGCCGTTCCATCACCGGCTACCTCTCTACATATGCAGGGGGAGTCGTAACGTGGAATTCCAAGAAGCAGCCTACCACCGCACTCTCTAGCATGGAAGCCGAGTACATGGCACTCGCCTCCGCTGTTCGCGAAGCACTTTGGCTTCGCAGCATTATTCAAGAACTTCAATTTCCTCTTCCCTTGCCGACCCATATCTCCGTCGACAATCAGGGAACCATTTCTTTTGCGAAAAATTCCGGCTTTCACGCACGCTCCAAACACATCGACATCCGCTATCATTTCATTCGGGAGAAACTCACTTCTCACGAAGTTTCAGTTTCCTACTGCCCCACTGCGGAGAACACTGCCGATGTTTTTACGAAACCCCTTGACAAGAGCAAGCACGAGTATCTCGTCTCATGCCTCGGCATGACTCGCGCTTGAGGGGGAGTGTTGTAATTAATAATCTTATGTTCAACTTTACATCGGCAGGCTGTGCCGGATAAGTTCCGGCACCACTCGGAACACTCGGCCTTACCAATCAATAGATCGCCGATGTTCTCCCCGATTCAAAAAAAAAAAAAAAAAAAAAAAACCAAAAGAGTTTTCTATACTCTCCGCACACTTTTCTCAATAGCCTCGACCCGGGTCCCACGGGCACGCAGAGGCAATGAGCCTCGGCTTCAAGTTGGAGCTATCGATGAATAGTAAGTATTGGTCTACTCAAGAGACTATGCGCAGCCTTGTCACGGATATCATCACACCGTATTTCGACCAGAAGAAAAAGGATTTGGGGCTTCCACCGACGCAGTACTCACTGTGGAAAATTGACTGCTGGTCTGTCCATCGGTCGGCGGCGTTCCGAGGCTGGATGAAAATTAATCATCCGACGATCCTCCTTTGTTTCGTGCCGGGCGGGTGCACCGGTCTTTTCCAGCCTCTTGATGTGGGTATTCAACGAGTTATGAAACAGTCCATGAAGTGCTCGTCGCATCGGGATGTCGTTGACGAGGCCACTGCACTATTGAACCCAGATGAGGCCGATGACAACGCCACTATTGATCCGACTCTCTTGAAGCTTGACACTACTCTCCCGGTGTTGCGGAACCGTTGCATCGGATGGATGGTGGACGCATTTCACACATGCAACAACAAGGAATTGATTTTGAAGGTGAGCCTGTGATTTCTGTGTGGCGCGTGAGACTTTACATAATTCCCATTCTCAAAGGCATATGAACTTTGTTCGGTCGGCCCGTTCAACTGCTCACATGCAAGCTTAACGTCCACGGCCGCCCTGGCCGCTCTTCGTGACCTGCCGAAAACTAACTGTGCACTCCACTGCGAGCTGACTGGGGAGGCTGAAGCTCGGGAAGAAATTGTCAATGAGGATTTGTTCGCCGAAAACGAGGAGGATCTGACCTACAACGACGAGAGCGATGTTCCCATCGAGGTCCTGATCAACCATGTCACATCGGGTGGTGTCGCACCTCTGCCGGATGGGTTTGTAGTCGGAGAGGACGGTGATTTGGCTCGGAATGGGGCTGCAGAGGACCCGGAGTTGGATGTTGTCGCGGATGATCTCCTGCTAGCTGTGCGTCGTCCGAAGCGTGCAACCAAAGCACCCACCCAGTACGGGGGAGATGAGATGTGGGAGGAGCATTAATTACCGTTGTTCGCCTCCGAAATATTCATACCTTTCTTGTTCCGCGCGCTACGAGGTTTATTTTCAGCGCAAAACACGGGTGTGAGTGCGCGGAACCCCCTGAGCCGGTAAAAAAATATGATTTCTACCCGTGTAAAAACATGAAATTTCCAAGTATTCAAAACCACCTGGGACCTGTGACATGTCTCAAAAGTATTCAATTCACAGGTCTCTGTGACCCGTGACTGAAGACTTGGTCGAAATAGTACAGTAGCAGTGAGGGTCAGGAAGGTATATTATAGATGTTGTTGCAGGGCAGTCATGTGGTGAGGTGAAATCATTTCGAATTTGTGCTCTGTTAGTTCAGTGGTAAGAGTGTTGTATTGTTTGAAATATGATGTAAGCCAGAGATCCGTGGTTTAACAATTTAACAATGTGATATTCGTCTACGCAAGTAATGCTTAGGTACAGGTACCTCGACGAACCCAAATGAGATGTGAAAATATCGTAAGAGTCGTGAAGTCGTTATGGTCGTAAATGCCGCTTGAACGGCAAGAGGAAGAACGACAGTGGGTGGTGGGATGTATGAATGATTGTTCACGATGCCGCGCGCGCAGCCATCGTCCGCTGGATGCTCCCGAAAATCCTCCCCGCCAGGCGAATTGTGCTTGTATGCCAATCCGCGGACAGATGGCTCGCTAGTTTCCGTCTTTTCGCGGTGTCCGGAACCATTTCGCGGCTAATATGGTCGCTGATGTGCGGGATCCGGCCCAAGTAATACTGTGAGATTTTGAGGGGCCAAACGGTAGCATCATCAACGAAGAGAGACTTAGCTGAGTTCAAGATTGCACGTTGGTCCTCGTCTCTCGATAAGCCAGCTTCAACCAATTTCCGCTCTGTCCGCAAGCAGACTTCTTCTCCTGCAGCACACCGCCACTCTTCGAATTCCATGCAATCCACAAAGATGTGGTGGACGCTTTCCACTGCGTTGCAGCCCAGTCTACACATGCACGAGGGTAGTTTGGATCTGGATTCCAAGACCTCGGCTGTCGGAAGTTGTCCCGATCGGGCGTAGAGCTGAATGACGGCGGAATGTGCAGATAGTGCCCTTGTGTAGGGATAATCCGGGGGAGGCATATTGTCGTGGATCGAGGTCAACATCCGCAACTTGTTTCCATGTGCGAGTCTCTCCGCGGCTTCCTTTGCGAGGAAGAAGTCGACGAAATTCCGCGTATTCGACTCGACCCATCCATCCGCTTTGGTGTGAAGTGTGTACACATCCATGGTGAATGTTGGCGTGGGTGCGAAGGGAACGAGCTCGGGAAATCGTTGTGACCCAGAGGCATAATGATCAGCCTCTCTATTTACATAATTGAGAGGGAAGCGTCAACTCAGCGGAATGTCCTCGGGTGTACAACATGTTAACGCGTCGTTCTCGAGCCAAGGCAAGGATCCAACGGTAGTATGATCTTCCATTCATGCCCCGCAGTCTTGAGTCTTGGCTAACGCAAGTTTGAATGTCCTGTATGAGCTCCACCGAGTTTTGGTGATCGGAGTACAAGGTGGGGATGACAGTTGGGTCGGCGTTGCTCCTGAGCACGAGAGCTAAAATATGGCCCATCAGTTCTCCGTGAAGGATTGATATATTACGACCGTTGAGCTGCACAACAAGCGTCGAGGGTCCAGTGACGGCAGCAGTCACAGTGCGGCTCTCGCATAGCGACGCCGAAGCAGGGATCATAGAACCGTCAGTTCCCCACACCTGATGTCCGCGCGCCGTCGGGGATGGCCGTAGAGCGCTGGAAGGGACCAGCACACGGATCCTCTCTTCAGCCCAATGCTGCCGGTCCTTGCGCGATGCGAGCAGGTCCTGGGGCCCGTCGAAGAGCCACTCTGCGCACATTGATTGCAGGGTGCCAACAACCTTAAGCCAATTGGTCTTCTGGGCTGGCGTCCACTTTCCAAGTCTTCGCGCAGACCAATCTACTTCAAAGATTAGCCCGCTGGTGTCACCATTTCACCAATAACCCAGATCTGCTAATTTCCGAATATTCTTGGCCCGTATTGTCCGCAAGGTGTTGCCGTCCGGATTATCAGCTCTACCTGGGTTATGGTGATTGCACAGTGCGACAACATGCGAAATTGAAACGGCACTGATCAATAAATCGTGCTGGTCCGTCATTCGCAACGAGAGACGGTTTTCCATCGAAGACATCACGGCCTGCGCCGTAATCCATGCTGCGGGAATTTTCTTATAATGGTGAGTGAAACCCTTCAGAAGGCCGTCACCGTCTAGTGGATAAACACAACCGTTGATGTCGCATGTCCATTCTGCGAGTGTGATTATCGCCATGGTTCGGTACGCCGCTATATGGTGGTTGAGGTCGCGAGCGAGACCGTCGACAGCTATTTCGGCATTAATTCTAGCGATGGACGGGAATCCGAGTCCATGGAGGGAAACTGGGAGCGTCAGAATCTTAGAACTAGGGAGAACGGCATGCCTAAGATCCCATGTATCTTCGAAGAGATCCTGACGTCGAGCGCCTCTGCATCAGCCTGTTTGATTGGTTGAAGGGACAGTAACGCGCGACATCTGGACACGATGTTCTGAGCCACCATCTTGCGCAGAAGCGTTATCGGGAGTCTCCCAGTCAGTCTGGGGAAGGTGAATGCATCAATGATATGTTTGAGCTCGGTGAAGCGCACACCTGGGTCATCGACTTTCGCGTTGAGAAAATCAAGGCCTGTACGAATAACTGGGATCTCATAATTCTTCACTGTCCACGGGTCGACCCCTGGCTCGATCGTAACTGATGGAAAGGACAGCCGAGCGGGAGGGTTCGGGTCCTGGTCATTCAGTATGTACGCGAAGGTCTTCCGCCACTGTGTGAGCCAGCCGTACGCGAACTGAAATCGTTCCATATGAAGACAGAATTTCTGAGAGGCACGGAGGGACTTAGCAAAGAGAAAAGAGTCGTCGGTGGCTTCGGCCATGGACAGCGCGACCTGTAATGTGTCGTCTCGCTGATGCGGGTCAGCTGCGAGTGCATTCGAGGTTGTAATGATCAGGCTGTCGACATCCTGAGCCGCGATGTCGTCTAGGTAGCGATGGCCAAGACTTGTCGTGTATATCGCCTTCAATGGAGATGCCGGCCCGCCTTGCTTTGTGACTCCACTGACGACGATTGGAGACGTAGGCCCGTAGTATGTCCGAATTCGACACTTGGTGTCCTCTTGAGCCGCTCGGTCCAATTCTATTATCGATTTGGGTAGTCCGTAGGCCAACACCGCATCGTAGAATCCCTCTGGGGCCAGATAGTCGAAACCTTTCATCTGGTCTCGCCTTGAGGGCGTACACCGTTTGTTTATGTCGTTCGGACCAGGTCTGGATGGCCGCCAAGAAGCTCATCAGGTCCCTCGTTTGAACACCCTGTTGTACCGCGACCTGTGTCTCAGGAACAATTCCCATTCTCGATGAATAGGCTGTCAACTCTGTCGTCAGCCACGAGATCGGAGAATTGCCAGAAAATTGGAGAGAAAGAGACCTCTCCAATTTGTTAGATCTGTTAAGAGACCACGCTTATGAAACATGGTGATCCACATGTCTTTTAGGTCCCCAGGGAAACAAGAGTTCATGACCACATAATTATGCAAGTCAAGAACCAGGGCAAGCGCGAAATCAGACAAAGCTTTCACGAGCCACTTCTCCCATGAGTCTGGCCCGGGAGAAGGTTTCTGGTTTCCTCTCCGTAAAAGCGCACGGAATTGGAAAATAGATGCGGGCCTCGGCCAGCGGAAAGGGTCTGCCTTAACGCGGTCTCTGACAGCGACAACCGATGGTGTATCCATCCACGGCTTCGGGACTGAAACCGGAGGCAGACGTCCGTACAGTTTAGAAAAATACTGTCGAGTCTCCTCCATAACCTCCTCAGGATCCGAAAGCAGCTTGTCTGGTTCGTCACAAGCGCTGATGGATGTCGGCAGAGAAACGAAATTCCCAGCTGCAACCAACTTTTTCGTTGAGCCGCCGCGAAGAGCTGCAATCATTCGATTGCGATCCTGCAGCTTAGCACAGGAGAATATTTCCGCCATCTTTTCCGCATACAGGTCCTTGTGCAATTGACGTCGCACAGATCCCAAGTACCCGCAGAAATTCACCGAAGCAGAAACAGATGCCAGAGAGTAATCAGCTTCGTAGTGCTTCAAGGTATTCAGAGACTTGGAGGCAATCGCAGCCTTGAATCCGCTTTTGACGTGACGAATGGCACCACCCAAGGATCGCATGGACGCTACCATTGCCTGGATTTTCGGAGAAGTCACTAAATGGCACTTCTTGTATCGCGAGGTCCGCCCAAAGATTTCCTCTGCGCAAGGGAGTATGATTTTTGAAAGTGCGTCATACCTCTGGGTGAAAGAAAAGTCATCAGTAACTGGGGAAAGTGTACGGCCTCAGCTTTGATCCTTTCGTCCACGGCGTTCTTGAAAACCTCGAAGAGGTGCTTTTCGGACTTGAACGGGAACCTAATACGCGGCTGATTGAAGACTTAGACAGCCTCCGGGAAGACCGTGTAATTTCCATAAGCGCTAGAAGGTGGTGTGTAAACCAGTTTCCCAACGACGGCACGATGGTCTGTTGAGGGCACGAAATCAGTGTATCTGTCCGCGATGCTGATTTCGGAGTCAACGAGTTGCGACTTAGAGGACACTATGCGATCAATAATGTTGCCTCCGCCTCCCGACCCGCGCGCTTTGCTTGTCCAGCACGTCTGTCTGTTACGGTCCGGCACATCCGACCAGAGGTCATGCGCATTGGCGTCCTTCAAGAAGCGAAGAAATTGAGCCCGCGCGTCACATTTGTCTGCCGCTCTTTCCGAGGAGGAAACTGTGGCATTGAAATCACCAGTTATGCTCCAGGAAGTCGGAGTCTCGTTGCAGAAACTCGTAAGGTCTCCCCAAAACTCACGAGCATTTGGATCCACGTTGCTTATCCCCGGGTCCCACGGCGCATAGACACCAATCGCCCTATGCACAAATCCACGACCGGAGTCGGTGGGCAAAATCACGTCAATCGCAAGGACTCTCCCCTTCAGGGATGCCTTATTGATCTGAATGCGCTGGGAGATCTGCACATCTTTGCGGATACCGACTGCGACACCCCACTTGTGCCCTTTCCCATGGGACAGAGGAATGGTGTCTTCCTCGAAGATATTGTATTCACGAGGTAATTTGGAACTCAGCTTTTCGTTGGTCTTTGTCTCGGTGATCACAAAGCAATGTGGATTTCTTTGGGATATCACCGAATTGACATGGCTGATCTTCCCCGGTCCGCCGAGTCCATTCATGTTGAGGGCATATGATGAGAAGCCGGAGTTAGCTCGAAGACCAGCAGCGAGGGCAAAGTTTGCGACGGAGAGGAGGATTAAGATAATAAGCACATTTTTCTAGCACTTCCTCAGTGCACATCATTCGACCGTAGTTGTCCTCGGGGACATCAACGAGGCACCCGTTTCTCGCAGGCGCTCGAATAGCGCGTGCTCGCCCTTCGGATCGAGCGTATTGGATGGCTCGTCGACACAGAGCTGCTTGATCTTGCCTGTGCGGAAGCGCATGAAGGCTCTCGAACTGGTGCCCCGGGAACATGAGAAAAAAAAGTGAATTCAAGCAAGCAAGAACACATACGCAACCAAGCGCTGCTTCTCGCCACCTACACCACCAAATTGCGGCAATGTCTGAATGAGATTGAGGCTGTCATCAACAGACAACAAGGGTGCCATGTCGTGGAAACATCAGGCAATGTTTGTGCGACATATTGGAGATAGATTACATGATCATTTCCTGACACCCTATCAGGGCGACATTCTCGGTCAGCGTTTGGGCGACATCTGTGCTGTCTCTGTGCAAGCCTCTACGCCAAGGTTGTCACGGTATGCCCGAAATATTGGGTTGTGATTGGTCCAATATTTACAAGACCATCTCAGTATCGACGTATCAAGGTCATCAGGCTATCATTTGGAGGGCGCATACTCTGTCGGTGAGGCAGGCAGGCAGTTATCGTGTGAGGGTCGGAAAATGATAATTTGACACAATCACATATATTTCATGAACGTCTATAGTAGATACACTGGAGAGCTGTACTAATACGTACCTCACTGCCCCACTCTCGCGTACCTAGTTTGCAGTTTCCCAATCGCGCAGGTTCTCGGCAAGAAAGTCGGGCAGGTTCATCAGCGCGCGGACCGCTATCTCGCGCTGCGAGTCCTGCGTCTCTGTGCCCGTGTGCAGCAAGAGTGATGTTGGGGAACTCAAGCAGACATAGTTTGACCATGGCTTGTTGGGGTTTACGTCGAGTACGCCAGCTGTTCGCAGGAATCAGTGTTGTGTGCAGCACAGAAAAGGCGACCGTCTCACATACCCTTCCTCCAGTGCATTCGGATGCTCCAGGCCCGTGCGCATGAATGGCGTGATTTGATGGCAACAGTTGGTTGCTCTCTTCGTCTCTTCGTCTCTTTCTCCCACCACCCTCTACCTCCCTGCCTGCCTCCATCCTCTGCATCCTTTCCCTCTCTCTCCCCCATCATGTTTCTTCTGCGCTGTGTCGCAATCCGGCCGTCTGTGGCTATTCTCCTGTTCCGCGCTGCGCCGCATGATATCGCCGTCTGTGGCCTCTTCCGAAACTGACCTCCCCACCTGACAGTGCTGTCTCAATGTACTCCCAAAATCCTGGACCATTCCGCTTGCATGGGCACACATTGGTGAGCCCCACCATCATTTTATATCTTTCTGACTCCCGGTTTTGTCCTCGCAGATTTTCCGAGTAACACGAAATCACACCCTAAAGTACGTCTTTCTGCACCAATTCCGCACCCTCTTGCACTGGCATCCCAAGTCTGACACAGTGTAGCAAGGCTCCCTCGTGTTTGTCCTGGCTTCCGACCCCGCCGTCCCACTACTCTCATCCTCGCGCCGGTTCAGGGCCGCGCATCGCTTCCCATCCCTCCTCCCCAGCGCCGACAATGCCCCATGCCACACCCATCGTATCCCCTCCGCCCCGCCCCGCAGGATGGTGTCGGTTCATGTGTTTGTGATGACGGTGTGATGTGCGACCTGTGTAGCAGTGGTGTGTTGGGTGGGAAATTCTGAGCCTGTGGTGTGCTGCCTCAACGGCAAAATTCAACCAAAATAAAACGGTAATTCTACCTTTCGGGAGTGCTCGGTATCGAGCAAAGGTGTTACACGAAAGACGGATCAACAGCCAGGGCCACATTGGTGGAATCTCGGAGTCCATCAAAATCTTGCCGGATGGACAGACATGCCGAATATTAGGAGCATGGATTGGGAACGGGGTCCCATACATTACACCCTGGCCAACAGTGGTCGAAAAAATTGCCAGTGGCCTTGAAGGATGGAGAGTTACAACACCAAGTCTTGAGGGCAAACGCCACATCATAAACATGGTCATCGGAGGTCGAACCCAGTACCTAACCAGAGTACAGGGCATGCCCAAGGAGATTGAAGAGACACTGATACGAATGGAACACGTCTTCCTATGGGAAGGAAAGCCCGCTCGGGTGGCGCATGAAACCATGAGTCTCGACCTCCTTGAGGGCGGGAAGAAAATTCTAGACATTCCGGCCAGAAATGAAGCAATTGATCTTTGGATGCTACAAGCTTATCTCACACAGGGAGACGACCGTCCATTGTGGTGTTATTTTGTGGACTATATCCTGGCAAACTTCCTAGAAAAGAGCTACTTGAACATTAGACCCGGTGAAATTCTCAATGTGTTTCTACAGGAGATCCACATCCCGATATCGAACAGAACACCTCTACCCGACGAAATTAAACGAATGATTCTGACAGCACGAAAGTACAACCTGAAATTTACGGGGCTGTCAATAGCCAACGAAGTCAAACTCAACATGCCAATTTGGAGACATCCAGCGTCGAAGAAGCATGAATACCAGCGGGCCAAGCGGCGGGAGTCGGCCAGATGCCTGAGATTGAACCATAAAGTCAGAACGGTTCAAGATGCCCTTAAAATCGCAAGTCGAAGAACAATAAACCTGAGGAAACCTCACCAGATAAATCCTTCAGGAATGGGCCGGAAAAACTGTGGCTGCCCACTATGCCTTCGAGATCGAACAGTACTCGATTGCGACCATCCTGGGCAATGTGTTGAAACTGCGAAGATGTTGATCGACAGTATTACACCGAAATGGAACCCCACCGTACCCAATCTTGACTTCGGTGACGAGCTTACCCTGACGGATGAGGAGGTACAACTCAATGAAATGGCAATAGAGCCAGACCGGCTCATGACGTTCGATCCAAATTCAGTTTGGTTGACATCGAGAGCGGATTCCGCATCTTTGCCTCTGAGGAATCACTTAATGAGGTCCCAGCTAGAAGGTATCAAATTCCTGGAGAAACACCGAGCATGGTGACATATTTTTTACACCCAATTATTCTCAATGCCGGTGAATTTGGGCCGAGGATTGAGTTGAAGATAATGAGGGTATCCAACGGTGCACAAGCCAGTATGAAACTGTCTCTCACGTTTGATAGGGCCGAAACTCCGTTGACATTTTCAACTGCACTCTTGGGCAGCCTGCTGCTGATATTGCAGAACAGCGAGCGAAACATTCCCCTTCTCATCTGCACCTCATTCGAATACTTAGCACGAGTCTTGGTGAAGGAGAGGAAACATTATGAGAATGACCTCCTGGACGCTAACTTCCGAGTTTTGAAGGCCGTTGTGGCCATGTTGAATGAGAGAGTTGCGAGAACTCAATTCAAGAAGGTTTCCGAAAATCCAGCCAAGATTCTATTCCAAGAAATAGTACATCCAGTCGAGATAGACACTGGGGTAGACCTAATGTTTGAAAACCCGGGAATGATGTTGTCCCGGGGATCTCAAAGAGTGTTCACAAATATTATATGCTCCCTACGGGCGAAACCTTACCGAAAATTCACTTTTGTGAATCTCGACCGTATTCGATGCGCTGTAGACGAGATATGCAGCTATACACCATCTGATTCAATGATTTGGAAATCGATACGATCCACCACGCTGCAACGACGCTCACGGGAGTTTTACTGGAAATGTATTCATAACACATTCAGAGTGGGAAGTTTCTGGTCCCATGTTGAGCACCTGGAGCGAAATGGGACCTGCCAGGTGTGCAACGCGATCGAGAGCTTAGAGCACATTGCACTGGAGTGCAACTCACCGGAACAGAAGTTAATTTGGGCCCTCTCGAAACAACTATGGTTGAAAAAATATGATACTTGGCCAACCCTGAACTGGGGATTGATCTTGGGCTGCAACCTGGTGAAATTTAGGTCACCGAGGGGCCGTGCGTTACCTGAAAAAGGGAGACTGTTTGCAATTTTAGTATCAGTGGGTTGGCATCTCATTTGGAACCTCCGCGTGAATCGTGTCATGAAAAATCAAGGTGCAACCCAGAGTCCAGCAAGCATCCACAACCAATGGCTTACCGCCGTGAATTCGGCCTTACGACGCGACCGCATTCTCACGAACAAAGTTAAATTCGGCCCACTTGCATTGAAGAAAGACATGGTGCTGAACACCTGGAGTGGTCTGCTTATGGATGAGGACGCTCTGCCGGATGATTGGACACTCACAGAGGGGGTTTTAGTGGGTATGTGGCCAATGAATGGTATAGGATAAATATTCTCGAAGGCCAGAGTCCCACACTGGTAAAAAATCGTGCGTAACGGCATTTCCTCCTGGACAAAACTCACCGGCATGACTGGCCCAAAACCAGCAACACAAGCGGACAGACTCAGAATGCTTCTGCAGACTTTGATCTCGTTATCCCAAACGCTCCAAAAAAAAAAAAAAAGGAATTTGATGTGGCCACGCGAGGTGGCGCTGCACAGCCACTTATGAAGCGACTTCCCTCTCATTTTGCCAGTACCTTGTTGAGCAGTGTGTTGCCCAAAATATATGTGCTAGGCATCCACATTGTACACCCAATGAGTGCTCAAAAATGCGGCAGTTAACTGGAAGTGCTTGTCAGTGGTGATGGCCGAATTGATGCCGCTGACACATACCTGCCTTTTTTGGGGGAGGGGAGGGTCGTGGGAATTATTCCATGATCCAGAGATCGAGCGCCTCTTGTCTCAACGCTCTATCGTTCTTATTTTGTTCTCTGTGTACGGACTCACATGAAGATCGCTATGGACCCTGGAAGCTCTCTGCTTGACTTACCCAATGAAATCCTGCTTCTGATCACGGAGGACCTCGACAACGACACCTTGTTGCACGACAAACAGGGGTGCAGAATATTTTTCTTGCCTTCCATCAAAAAGCTCCCTTGGCAAACAAAAATTTGCCTCGCAACAGCAAAACAAGCTGAAAGGAGACAGCAAGTCAACCAGAAAATCTCCCGAGAACATCAGTACGCAGGCGACAAGCATTTGTTCAGTGGGGTAGTCATTTGGGAGATACTATTATTTTGTCAGCACAGCAGCCAAGTGGGTTCTGGAGAACGTGACAAAGATGATGGACTCACCATATTTATGGCTGCAACTCACAAGTAGGCCGAGGAAATCCCCTCAATTCCGGTCGGACTCACGAAATTTCAATGCAAATGTGGTATGGGAGATCAATATCGTCCCAAAAGGGAATATAGTGGTTCAACCTTGGAGTGTTACTACAGTTGGATAGCTCATAATGCATAAGGCCGGTGGACACCAAAACCCTATGCATTATGAGCAATATGCATTCCGAGATTTGTCACACAGAGTGACATTCGGGTGACACGGTGTCACAGCCCGGAACATTTCGGAGAAAACGATTGTTTTTACCATTCAACTACATAGAGCGCCGGCTGTCAAGCTCCTTAAATGTGCCGCAACTTCTTGCTGAGTCATGTCTGAGTGATTGTTGACGAAGGCAAAGACTGTCATCCAGTCATACAGAGTATCGTTGTTGGTAGCATTGTCCATCATGAAGGCGAGAACCTAATAAGATTAGTTACTTCCAATGCGAGCAAGGAATCCGACGTACCCGGCCAGTCAAACCGTAGTCCTTCAGGGTTTTCCACACAACATCGGCCATGTTCTCACCAGAATGTTCGCCCATAAGCTCTTGAAAATCGATCAGGAGTTCCTCTTGGAACAGAGAGGTGAATAAACACCAGAGAATGAAATAATCAGGCGCGTACCAAGCTTGCCGTCGTTGGTGACATAATGGGCAACGATCGCAAGGAATGCGTACCCGTTCGGGGAAGTCCACGCATCCAGAGAGATTGAAATCATCCCCTCGAGCGACTGAGAACGAGCTGAGCATCAAATATCACTTGTTGAGTGGTCATTCACTTACTGCGAAAAATGTGCTCAATTCTTTCTTGAATTCCTTGCCCATCTCGTCCACGCGGCGTTGGACAGTACTTGCAGATGGTATGATCAATCCCGGAGCGCGATGGTGGACGTAATCCAGCAAATTGCGCAATTCGGGTCGTTCAACCTCTTGGAACGGCTGGTCGCAAGCAATCAACCACTCAACAAGCAGTCGTTCGAATTTCGCCTGATCCCAGGGACCCTAGAGTTACTAGTTATGAGCAGGGTAATGAAACTTCGCACCGACTCACCAGATTCTTCTCGTTAACCCGCGCGAACGATTCACGAAGCGACTGCTGGCGCTTCTCCTGGTAGCGGTCGAGGAAGTCCACCAGCTCCTGGTGATCTACAAAGATTTGTCGGCCTTCTGCGATCTTAACCTCTTCCGCGGTGAGAGGCGTTGCCCGACTCTTCAGAATCTCAAAGAAGCGATGCATCTCGGGGGCGTGAGACTTTAGGTGTTGAGTTAGACCTGGAAAGTGTCAGCGCCTTCCAGGCACGGAGCTATCTCGATCGAGCTCACCGTTGAGAGTGCTGCGCATGAGCTTTGTCATTTTGAGTACTTTTTTCGATTCCCCGTGATGGCAACGATAGAACTTGTCCCCGGGCTCAGATCTTTGACGGTGGTTTGTATCGGTGACATCTTCGAAAAAGTGCCAGATTGGGTTTCGCTTCCGCGTCTTTTGGTGTTGCGTGAGTATCTTCTAAGAGAAATTCCGGCCAGTCAATATTGTGTTTTGGTGTATATTCAAGTTACATGATATCTCCCGGGCTAGCTAACGACAGATACTTGTGTTTTTCTCTATCATCTATTCATCATGAACTGTCTGATCCAAAAACATCGAAGTTTCAAACTGCGCAACGCCCAAGTGGTTCGAGTTGAAATTCCATGCGCTATATTGAACTAGAAAGTCAAATTCTGGGCTATCTAACAGCCAATACACACGTAAAGTGTACTTTTCTCAATCCTCTCTCCAAAACGAACACTCTTCAAAAAATATCCAATTTCAACCGGAGCAACGCTCGAGCGCCTTGAATTGAAATTCAACGCTTTCTTCCTATATTCAGCTACATATTGAACTTCTCAGCGACCTAACGGCCAATACCCGGGTAAACTATGCAATCGGTCAGCTCGCAATTCAGAGAGTAAAAACAAAGCACCTACAGACGATTTGATTCACAAGAATATCACCTTCCGTTGTGTCACCCTTTTGCTCTCGCTTCTGTTCGTTTTGAAGCATCTTGCGAGCGGAGGTGATCAGGTATTTAACCAGAGCAGACGCCGTTCCCTTGCTGAAGTTCTGCCAAGGTGGAAGTACTAGTCTCAAAGCACCGTCGTCGTAATAAACTGTTCTGTTTAGTCAGGAGCAAAAAAAAGCGGCGAAATTTCGTACCGGGATCCAGCAGGTACGAGAGGATAAACATGCCGTCAGTACAGTCGTTCATGAAAATAGAAAAGCGACGGTTGTACGCATCAAAGGTCTCTTTCTGAAATTTGTAAATGGAATTTTCTGGTTGAATATGGGAGGCGGCGAAAGATGTTACTGGTGACTGGACATACATACCTGGATCGTTAAAAACCTGTTTGAATCCGATTCCAAGGCCAATCCAGATGTTGAAAACATCCGAACAAGTCACTTGCGAGCTTTCCAATGTCTTAAGACCACGAGAAATCGGTTTAAGGAGCATATTGATGTTGTAAAGCTGGAGGCGGAACTCCAGGTTGGCGTTTGAGTTGGCTTCGAAATATTTCTGGAGTGGCTTTGTCTAAGAAAGGTGAGTTCATGTTGCGCACAAAATAAACACGCTTACAGCTTTCGTATCAAACTTGATCAGACCCTCAGCATAACACTGTTCCATTGCCGGAAGGCAGCGAGTGACACTACTTGATTGATTCCCAAACGTCGAGAACCGAGTTTGACCGAAGGAGACAAGCCCACGTCGATCCTCTTCATTCTTCAACTTGTCTCGGAGATGTTTTTTTACCGTAATTACTATGAGAGAAAAATGTTGTAATTGAAGAGATGGTTTTCATAACCTGAAATCATTAGCAAACAAAACGAATGTGTGGTAGACCACCACTTACTGTTGCAAAGCCGTGTATTTTCGGGTGACCTTTCGAGCCGACAATGGGCACCACTTAAGTATTGTATACCATATAACACTTTTGTAATGTAACAAAATGTAACCAAGCTGAGTGCCACTGAACTTCCTTGCGACCCTTTTGGAAATGTGGGGAGGGGTAAGCGGTGAAGAAACCGCGGCAGAACTCTGCCTACCTCGCAGCCTCACCTAAGTGCACGGAGACTTGAAACAAGCCAAAAGTCGAGCAGGGACTGCTCGACTTTAGGATGCAAGGACACTATCCTTGCGTCCGGATGTGCAGCGCCCCATAGGGCGAAGGTGAAAAGATGCAGTGGCGACGATTAGATGGAAGCGGGGAGTGGCGACGGCGGCACGTAAACAAACAGCTCGTGGCCACAACCAGTCCCACGCGTTCAGATAGGCTTGCGGATAGATTAGATGCTCGAAGAATAATCCGGACGGTCCCAAAGCGGCAGCGTGTCCCATGGGCGGAAAAGATCTGGTTTTTCGTGGGACACACTGTGGGCCACCGGCCCCGCGGAAAACAGCGTGTCTCAGGAAAAACTAAGGTGGGATTTATCCTTGGGACACGCCGAAGACGCGCCGCAAGCGAGAGCGCTGCAACTGTGAGGAATTGAACAGAGATGTATGTTTTGTGCCTGCAAATTCTAATGAAAATAAATTCAACTCACGGACCAAGCGTTCCAGACAACCCATTTTTCTGGACTTGCCGAGGCTGTACATTTCAAGTGATGGGATTTCACGCAGCCGCGGCAGGCACGGCATGAGTGGGAACAGAGAGCACGACGGAAAAGGTTAGAGCTGATGGCAGAGTTTGAAAAGGCTTCGGACAGACACGCATAATTTTATAAAGAGGGTGAAACCAACTAGGCGGTTCAGAAGATCAGATTTTATTTCTGTGTGAGTCTTGGGTGTAATCTACCTAACCCCACTCCTTGCAGTCTGAACCTAGGTTTTTGGAAGGATATTGAGAGAAGTGCGCTTCCTCAGCTTGAGTCACCGATCCGGGGATCATTTTCCGCAGCTGTAAGCAAGCAGACCACAACATTCGTTCACGTCTTTCCGCGGTGATGCCGCCACTTGTCAAGTATGATGATTGCCACCCCAGCAAGTCTTTGCCAGGTGGGCATCTTATATTCTAATCATGTGTTGCATGAACACTCCGTTACCAGCACGACCATGCTTGTTTGAATCTCTCCCAGATGAGGCTGTAGCTTTTACTGCTATTTGCGGAACTTAGGGCGCGGATCAATTTTTTTGAAAAAATGATGATTTCAGTATAACACTCATAACTCCCTCAATTCTTAGTCTTTTCTCTTGATTTCAACACCATTGTACTTGTACACAATGCTCCCGCCTGCATGCACCCCTGGATGTGGGATGATTATATAATTTGTACCATATATGGTAAGTCACCAAATTTTGCATATATCACCTCCCGTACAAACATAAAGAGTCTGGGCATCGTGATATCTTCGCACATGTCTACTAATATATATATCCAGCTGCAGGCATATTCAAAATTTAGATATCAGAGCCCCATATGGTGCTGGATATGACCCAGTATATGTAGGTCAACGGTGTACCATAACAACAACATATATACACAAAATGGGCTCCCAGGCGCCTGTATATCATAAAAAAGATATATATTCCCAGATATCCAATGTTTTAATTACCTAGTGCATGTACAGGAAGTGATATACACAAAATGATCCTGATTTCCATATTTGGTTTGGATTATATAATCAGTATTTATCCATGGGTACATGCAGGTGGGGGCATTGTATACAAGTAAAATGGTGTTGGAATCAAGAGAAAAGACTAAGAATTGAGGGAGTTATGAGTGTTATACTGAGATCATCATTTTTTGAAAAAAATTGATCCGCGCCCTAAGTTCCGCAAATAGCAGTAAATGGATCAGCTGGGCCTTTGCAAATATAGTGCTCTGCATGCTGCCTTTCCTTGTCGGGATCTCAACTGTCTTTCTCCTGGGTTCTCTGCAGGGCATCCACGGTGACGAATCTCCCCTGGAACTGACCTGTGTTCTGGGCTACTGTTTGGTTTACTCGGGCTCGGCTTCGCTATTTATCGGCAAGCCGACTTCCAATTTCACAATTTTTTTTGGTACCTTATTGCCTGCTCCAGCTACTATTATCTTCCCCCGATTTTTCCGTTACCACCTCGTCATTCCCATGATCTTAGGACGCTGCCGCCATCGATCTCATTTCTCATTCATGTCCCAACGTCGTCTCAAGGCACTTTGCAGAAAATCTGCAGATGAATCTCCGGACGAATCCCCGTTTACTATATTTATTCTGGGACTTTTCCGGTTTAAATCCCGATCACAGGATTCGGGTGTTTTGTATGCAACAAGGACGGGTCGTCTTTGCAGCAAGAGGAGGGACTTTGCACCCTACGCCCCACCGCCTCGTTGAGTGTCAAATCCCCACCCAAACTTGTGGAACACATGGCTTTCCATATTCTCTTCGATACAGATCCTCCCATCAACCGTAATACCCACCCCTGCGGCTTTTGCCTCAGCACACAATAATTTTGCTCCATCGTCCTCGTGAAACATCGTCCTCGTGAAAAAGAGGAACAGCTGTTCTGGCTGAAATGATCAAAATCAGCTCAAAAAGGAAAATAAAATCGACCGCGCCCTACAGCTCTTTGCGGAACTTAGGGCGCGGCCTATTTTTTTTTCCTTTTTGAGCTGTTTTTGATCATTTCAGCCAGAACAGCTGTTCTGACCTCAATTCTCAGTGTATGTTTTTGAAAACTATATGAGCAGAATCACACAACAATTCCTCAGGGCATGACGTCCTCAGAATCTTTCCATACCACCGGTAGTAATTATGATATATTATTTTGTGTGTTTTGCGGAGATCATCTCCTGTGTCGTGATTTGAAGGTTGTGTGGGATGTTGTATGGCTCTAAAAACACTTATTCGGATGGCGGAGGGCACATCGTCCTCGTAATTGAGGTATGGCACCCGGAGCGCGTGAAAAGTGGACTTTAAGCTGTGAAATATTCCTACAGTCTAGGCCTTATATATCTGTGTGCTCTATCCTCCAGCGAGTGAACCAATTGTCAATATTCTGACTTTGAAGTGTTTTCGAGAGATTACACGCCTCAGATCAGCTCTGTGCATCCCCGTCCGGCGACGCGACACGTCCCAATGTGATCACAAGCGCGGTCACGTGCCCGGAATCGTTGTGATCGAGTTGTCTCGCGGTGCTGTACAGGGAGTACAAGAGAAAATCCGAGCCATGGGACTCCTCCAGGACACTCAATAGAATGATAATGGGTAGTTTCTCAGCTCATTCAATCATAGATCACACAAATACACAGAGCCTGAGCTGTACCTATATTCTGCTTGTTCAAGTCCACTGTTCACGTGCTCCGGGTGCCATGCCTTAATTACGAGGACGGTGTGCCCTCCGCCATCTAAATAATTGTTTTTAGAGCCATACAACATCCCACACAACCTTCAAATCACGACACAAGAGATGATCTCCGCAAAACATGCAAAATAATATATTATAATTACTACCGGCGGTATGGAAAGATTCTGAGGACGTCATGCCCTGCGGAATTGTCGTGTAATTCTGCTCATATAATTGTCAGAAATGTACGTTGAGAATTGAGGTCAGAACTGTTGGCAATCCAGCACAAGCCCGAGAGATGGCCGAGGTGCTGACTAAATGCTGACTGATATGAAATCGGAGGGAACATGCCGGAACATACAGGAAAAATAGGATTTTAGTATAAATACAGTACCTACAGTAGAGCTCCTCATGAGCTTATAGCCAATGGCCTAACAGCCAGAGAGTGATATCTCACTTGGTTCACGAGAGATAAAATCAACATTATAACTTCTAAATCACGAGCAGGGTGACAAACCATGTGCTGTCGAAGCAGAATGCCCTGATCGCGGAGGATGAGAGACGCAGAAAACTCATTGTGGCTTACTGTACCATTTCGACCGTAGGTTCAGCCACTGTGACCTCCGGCTGGAGAAATACTTACCTTTCTGACTCACCACCGACAGCTGGCACAATGATGATAATCCTCGACTTCTGCAGTAACCATATGAGGTTTGTTTAAGCAATCGCTGTCTCAACAGATGACCCGGTTCAATTATTGCTCTGTTCAAACATGTTAACTTATCAGCTCACAGGGTCCGAAGCATTGCAGCTGACAGCTGGCTCTGGACGTGTACCTTTTCGTTGGGAGTTCACCCATCAGCGGGCTTTCGAGGACACTAAGGCGATAGTCCATGCTCACAGGGATCACCATCGCGTACCTTTGAAGTACGGCGATGGGGCTCCTCAGATCTGGATGATCACCGATGGCTGTAGCGCGGGAATCGCTGGTGTTGTGTGCCAAGGCGGCGACTGGAAGACGGCAAAAGTGACGGCCTTCTTTTCGGCGAAGCTGAATCCACGACACGATGACCCGATTCTTTGAGGAATATCAAGCCATTCTCAACTTCGAAGTTGCGGTGAGACTTGGGGTCCTCTAGGATTGTCTTAAAGAAGCTGTCTTTTGTGTACTGGTCCTTCACAAACTTGCCGATATCAAGTCCTTTCCAGCCGCTGTTAACGACTTCGAGCAACGATTCATCCATATTTTCCAGTTCTTCAATCGTTTCAGCGGTCGTTTC